>CM059425.1:263673143-263713143 GCA_030390025.1 Squalus acanthias
CCTCTCCGCCCCCTCCTTCTCCGCCCCCTCCCTCTCCGCCCTCTCCCTCTCCGCCCTCTCCCTCTCCGCCCTCTCCCTCTCCGCCCCTCCCTCTCCGCCCCCTCCCTCTCCGCCCCCTCCCTCTCCGCCCCCTCCTTCTCCGCCCCCTCCCTCTCCGCCCCCTCCCTCTCCGCCCCCTCCCTCTCCGCCCTCTCCCTCTCCACCCTTGCCCTCTCCTCCCGCGCTGACTCTGCCGCCGATCACGGTGCAGTTCGGGACCTGTTGGTGCGCGGTCTCACTTTCCGCCCTCTTGTACACCAGGCGTTGCGAAGCTTCCAGAGAGCGCTGCACGTGTGCCCAGGTGAGAGCTCACTGTGGGAGGACGACCTGGCCTGGGCCCTGAAGCTGCAGAGGAGGCAGCAGCAGTTGCAAGAGGCGGTGCCGGCGGAGACGGGCACACAGAGGCAGGAGCCTGCCGAGGAGCTGCCAGACTACGACTTCGAGAGCGACGAGCTGGTGGCGGCGTGCGCAGCAATCGCGGAGCGGGACCGGCGTCCGGCGGAGACCGAGACCCCCGTCTTCATCACAGCATCGCGAGGAGCAGAGAGCGTGAGCGAGACAGCCGGCGCACAGGGAGATCGAAGCTTCATCCAGGCACGATAGCGTCAGCCCCTCGCTACACCGCGGGGGTCCCTGAGATATCGATGTGTCCCACCCACTCTCGGGGGTCCGTGTGATATCGATGTGTCCCACCCACTCTCGGGGGTCCGTGTGATATCGATGTGTCCCACCCACTCTCGGGGGGGTCTGTGTGATATCGATGTGTCCCACCCACTCTCGGGGGTCTGTGTGATATCGATGTGTCCCACCCACTCGCGGGGGTCTGTGTGATATCGATGTGTCCCACCCACTCTCGGGGGGGTCTGTGTGATATCGATGTGTCCCACCCACTCTCGGGGGGGTCTGTGATATCGATGTGTCCCACCCACTCTCGGGGGTCCGTGTGATATCGATGTGTCCCACCCACTCTCGGGGGGGTCTGTGTGATATCGATGTGTCCCACCCACTCTCGGGGGTCTGTGTGATATCGATGTGTCCCACCCACTCTCGGGGGTCTGTGTGATATCGATGTGTCCCACCCACTCTCGGGGGTCCCTGAGATATCGATGTGTCCCACCCACTCTCGGGGGTCCGTGTGATATCGATGTGTCCCACCCACTCTCGGGGGTCCGTGTGATATCGATGTGTCCCACCCACTCTCAGGGGGGTCTGTGTGATATCGATGTGTCCCACCCACTCTCGGGGGTCTGTGTGATATCGATGTGTCCCACCCACTCTCGGGGGGGGGGGGGGGGGGGGTCCGTGTGATATCGATGTGTCCCACCCACTCTCGGGGGGGGTCTGTGTGATATCGATGTGTCCCACCCACTCTCGGGGGGTCTGTGATATCGATGTGTCCCACCCACTCTCGGGGGTCCGTGTGATATCGATGTGTCCCACCCACTCTCGGGGGGGGTCTGTGTGATATCGATGTGTCCCACCCACTCTCGGGGGTCTGTGTGATATCGATGTGTCCCACCCACTCTCGGGGGTCTGTGTGATATCGATGTGTCCCACCCACTCTCGGGGGTCCCTGAGATATCGATGTGTCCCACCCACTCTCGGGGGTCCGTGTGATATCGATGTGTCCCACCCACTCTCGGGGGTCCGTGTGATATCGATGTGTCCCACCCACTCTCAGGGGGGTCTGTGTGATATCGATGTGTCCCACCCACTCTCGGGGGTCTGTGTGATATCGATGTGTCCCACCCACTCTCGGGGGGAGGGGGGGGTCCGTGTGATATCGATGTGTCCCACCCACTCTCGGGGGGGGGGTCTGTGTGATATCGATGTGTCCCACCCACTCTCGGGGGGGTCTGTGTGATATCGATGTGTCTCACCCACTCTCGGGGGGTCCCTGAGATATCGATGTGTCCCACCCACTCTCGGGGGTCCGTGTGATATCGATGTGTCCCACCCACTCTCGGGGGTCTGTGTGATATCGATGTGTCCCACCCACTCTCGGGGGTCCGTGTGATATCGATGTGTTCCACCCACTCTCGGGGATCCGTGTGATATCGATGTGTCCCACCCACTCTCGGGGGTCCGTGTGATATCGATGTGTCCCACCCACTCTCGGGGGTCCGTGAGATATCGATGTGTCCCACCCACTCTCGGGGGTCTGTGTGATATCGATGTGTCCCACCCACTCTCGGGGGTCCGTGTGATATCGATGTGTCCCACCCACTCTCGGGGGTCCGTGTGATATCGATGTGTCCCACCCACTCTCGGGGGTCCGTGAGCAATGTTCCCTTTAATTTTTGTTTGGGTGTGTGGCCCCTTCAAAATACCGCGCATGCGCAGTTTTTCCCATGTAAAGGACTGATGAGCCGGCTGCGTGGGAGCTGCGGAACGCTACGCGGCTGCACAGCTTAAAGGGAACAAAGTCCATGAGATAGCCATGTGTCCCATCTTTGGGGGGTCCGTGAGCAGGCGGTGGGAGGAGGGGAGGATGATGGAGGGGAGAGGTGGAGGGTGGCAGAGTGGGAGGAGGGAGGGAAGGGCTGGGCAGGGTGGGGGTGGGAGGGAGGGGAGTGTTCGGAGGGGAAGGCAGGGGGGTCAGGGAGGATGGAGGAGCTGAAGTTGCGAGTATCTCCATGATGTGGGTTTGTAGTGTGCGTCTACTCTTTCTTTATGCTGCTGAAGCAGGGCCAGAGCTGCAATAACCGCGCCGTCCGGCCATCCCCCGGGCACTGGTCATCACCCTCACGGCCCGTCCCTCGCTGTCAGCTCATTGGCTGGCATTTTGTGCTGACTGCTTTTCTCTCGCTCAGTGTCTGCAGGTTAATCCGGCCAAGGGTCGCCAACTCTGTGTGGAGGCTTTGTCACACGACCTCCAGCCGCCCCACCCCCACTCTCCTGCCATTGGTCACCCGGCAAGTCAATCCTCGATTGGGTGATTGGACTGTCAGTCAAACAGCTCCCCCCCCCTTCTCCAATACTTCTATAACTAATGAACAAAAGTCTTCAGAGAAAACAGATCACATCCTTGGTTTTACCGCCCCTGTCATTTCTCTCGCGGGTTTGCTGGCAGCAGTGTTCTGGACGTTAATCTTCAATTCCTGGCGACTCCAGCCCAATCCTGGAGGGTTGGTGACCCGAGACCAGCCAGCAGTATCTGCAGGAACCCTGATTTGCACTATACAGTACAGTTATAATAAAGCATTTCATTATTAATGGATTCAGTCTATGTCAAGTTTTTTCATCCCCCTTTACCGGCATCCCTTAAAGAGGAAAAGGAAGCCCCCTGAGCCAGTCCCATCATTCCGTCAGATCATGGCTGATCCAAGTACACTCTCCTCTATCATGGACTCTACCCACCCATTTAATCTCCCACAGCCCATGTACACTGTCCCCTATCATCGACTCTACCCACCCATTTAATCTCCCACAGCCCATGTACACTCTCCCCTATCATCGACTCTACCCACCCATTTAATCTCCCACAGCCCATGTACACTCTCCCCTATCATCGACTCTACCCACCCATTTAATCTCCTCCCACAGCCCATGTACACTCTCCCCGATCATGGACTCTACCCACCCATTTAATCTCCTCCCACAGCCCATGTACACTCTCCCCGATCATGGACTCTACCCACCCATTTAATCTCCTCCCACAGCCCATGGACACTCTCCCCTATCATGGACTCTACCCACCCATTTAATCTCCTCCCACAGCCCATGTACACTCTCCCCTAACATGGACTCTACCCACCCATTCAATCTCCTCCCACAGCCCATGTACACTCTCCCCTATCATGGACTCTACCCACCCATTTAATCTCCTCCCACAGCCCATCTACACTCTCCCCTATCATGGACTCTACCCACCCATTTAATCTCCTCCCACAGCCCATGTACACTCTCCTCTATCATCGACTCTACCCACCCATTTAATCTCCCACAGCCCATGTACACTCTCCCCTATCATCAACTCTACCCACCCATTTAATCTCCCACAGCCCATGTACACTCTCCCCTATCGTGGACTCTACCCACCCATTTAATCTCCTCCCACAGCCCATGTACACTCTCCCCTATCGTGGACTCTACCCACCCATTTAATCTCCCCCCACAGCCCATGTACACTCTCCCCTGTCGTGGACTCTACCCACCCATTTAATCTCCCCCCACAGCCCATGTACACTCTCCCCTATCGTGGACTCTACCCACCCATTTAATCTCCCCCCACAGCCCATGTACACTCTCCCCTGTCGTGGACTCTACCCACCCATTTAATCTCCCCCCACAGCCCATGTACACTCTCCCCTGTCGTGGACTCTACCCACCCATTTAATCTCCCCCCACAGCCCATGTACACTCTCCCCTATCGTGGACTCTACCCACCCATTTAATCTCCCCCCACAGCCCATGTACACTCTCCCCTATCGTGGACTCTACCCACCCATTTAATCTCCCCCCACAGCCCATGTACACTCTCCCCTGTCGTGGACTCTACCCACCCATTTAATCTCCCCCCACAGCCCATGTACACTCTCCCCTATCGTGGACTCTACCCACCCATTTAATCTCCCCCCACAGCCCATGTACACTCTCCCCTATCGTGGACTCTACCCACCCATTTAATCTCCCCCCACAGCCCATGTACACTCTCCCCTATCGTGGACTCTACCCACCCATTTAATCTCCCCCCACAGCCCATGTACACTCTCCCCTATCATGGACTCTACCCACTCTAAGGAAGTGGTTTCAGGGCACTTAGAAAATTATAACATGATTAGGCAGCGTCAGCATGGTTTTATGAAAGGAAAATCATGTTTGACAAATTTATTAGAGTTTTTTGAGGATGTAAGTAGCAGGGTAGATAAAGGGGAACCAGTGGATGTAGTATATTTGGATTGCCAAAAGGCATGCGATAAGGTGCCACATAAAATGTTATTATACAAGATAAGGGCTCATGGGATTGGGGGTAATATACTAGCATGGATAGAGGATTGGTTAACGGCCAGAAAACAGAGTAGGGATAAACGGGTCGTTTTCAGGTTTGCAGGCTGTAACTAGTGGGTGCCGCAAGGTTCAGTGTTGGGGCCTCAGCTATTTACAATCTATATTAATGACCTAGATGAAGGGACCGAGTGTAATGTATCCAAGTTTGCTGATGATACAAAGCTAAGTGGGACAGTAAGCTGCGAGGAGAACACAAAGGGCTGGATTTTGAATGACCCATGGAGTCGGGTTTGGAGGCGTGTGGGGGGTTAAATTTGCGGGGTTGGGGTTTCCGACTCCATCCCGCCTCCACGCAATTTTGACAAATCAGTCGCGGGGTTCCCGACTCCGTCCCGCCTCCAAGAGGCGGGAGAGGCCATTAAAGCCCTTAACAAGCCCTAAATTGGCTCTGTAATGCCATTTTGAAACGTTTTAGCTAGTTTAACCCTTTTCTGACGTGAAGTAGACCTGGTGTGAAACACTCCAGTGAAACCTGGCGGGAGCACAAGTGGACAGCTGACGATCAGCTGCAGGTCCACTATTACAACGGAGATGTGATGAAGGTAGTATTAGGTATGAAAGTCTCCGCTGCTGCATTGAATGTGTTCAAAGACTGCCTGGCCTTTGCTGTGAGAGGACCTGGATGGAAAAAAATTCTCTCTCTCTCTCTCTCTGTCCCTCTCTGTCCTTCTCCCCCCCCCCCATATTTTGCATCCAGGTCCACTCACATCAAAAGCAAGCCAGGCAGGTCCTCTCTCGCCAACAGTCTCTGAGACTAGGCAGTCAGCAATGATGACATCATCAGAGGCGACTTTCAGACTGAAACCACTAATTAGTTCATGGGTTCCACATGCTGGAACTCAATTGCCCAATTAAGTGAAAATTGCATCATTCATCCACATTAATCTGGAGTCGGGGGGGAAACACGAAATGCGGATTACACGACCCCAACCCGACCCCAAGACAAAATCCAGCCCAAAGAGTCTGCAAAGGGATTTAGATAGACTAAGTGAGTGGGCAGTAACGTGGCAGATGGAGTATAATGTAGGGAAATGTGAGGTTATTCACTTTGGTAGGAAGAATAGATAAACAATATTTTTTAAATGGTGAGAAACTTTTAAATGTTGGTGTTCAGAGAGATTTGGGTGTCCTCGTGCAAGAAACACAAAGCTAGCATGCAGGTACAGCAAGCAATAAGCAAGGCAAATGGCATGTTGTCCTTAATTGCAAGGGAATTGGAGTATAAGAGTAAGGAAGTCTTGCTACAATTGTACAGGGCCTTGGTGAGACTGCACCTGGAGTACTGTGCACAGTTTTGGTCACCTTATCTAAGGAAGGATATACTTGTCTTGGAGGCGGTGCAATGAAGGTTCACTAGATTGATTCCTGGGATGAGAGGGCTGTCCTATGATGAGAGATTGTGTAGAATGGGCCTATACTCTCTGGAGTTTAGAAGAATGAGAGGTGATCTCATTGAAACATACAAGATTCTGAAGGGGATTGACAGGGTAGATGCTGAGAGTCAGTTTCCCCTGGCTGGAGTGTCTGGAACCAGGGGGCATAGTCTCAGGATACGGGGTCGGCCATTTAAGACTGAGATGAGGAGGAATTTCTTCACTCAGAGGGTTGTGAATCTTTGGAATTCTCTGCCCGAGAGGGCTGTGAATGCTGAGTCTTTGAGTATATTCAAGGCTGAGATAGATAGATTTTTGGACTCTTGGGAGTCGAGGGAAATGGTGATCGGGCGGGAAAGTGGAGTTGAGGTCGATGATCAGCCATGATCTTATTGAATGGCGGAGCAGGCTCGAGGGCCCGTATGGCCGACTCCTGCTCCTAATTCTTATGTTCTTAAGACTTGATCGCTGTCTGGACTCTGCTGGAATAGCCAGATTCAAGAATATTGACAGGCAGTGTTTTGGCCCTCTGCATCATCCAGTTCCATTAGCAAACTTGGATATATGGCTCTCTATTGCGTTATCTAAGTCATTAATAAATATAGTGAATAGTTGAGGCCCCAGCACAGATCCTTGTGGGACACCACTGGTCACTTCCTTCCAATTCGAGTTCGTACCCATTATCCCTACTCTCTGTCTTCTACCACCTAACTAATCTCCTAATCAGGTCAATAATTTCATGAGCTTTAATCCTAGCTAACAGTCTCTTGTGTGGAACCTTATCGAATACCTTCTGGAAGTCCATATAAACTACATCCATAGACATTCCCCTGTCTGCTACCTACCCGTTACAAATCCATGTGGCTCTCACTAAACAGCTCAGATTTCTCTAACTGTTCAGTCCCTCTGTCCTTAATTATAGATTCCAATAACTTCTCCGATGGGCCTACAGAGGGTGTTTCATTCTCTAATTCCTGACCATGTTTTTGTATTTGATTGAAAAATGACAGTAAAGAAAACTGTTTTGGAAATTGTATTTAATGATTCGAGGAACCAGCGTCACAGTTACACACACAAACCACAATCACGGGTTACACTAACACCTTCTCACAGAGAAGAATGGAACAAACATCTTATTGATAACAATAACCCACGAGCACAATATTTACAGCACTGGTCCCGGTGCAGAACAGAGCACAGACAGTTATCCAACACACTGATCAGTCCACACGCCTCTGGGTAACACATTGGCCTCAATATTAACCCCTTCATGGAAGGTCGGGGGGAGGGGGTTAAATACTTAAATATGGGAACTAAGTCCCCAACACACGCGTGACGCCCTCAGCCATTTTTCCAGCGGGGGGGGTTTTGTGCTCCCCGAGTGCCCTGTGTGGAGAGGCGGGACGCTTCATTAACATATTTAACTCAGGCTCCCACAGTGCAATTGGGAGCCGGTTTCAAATTCCATCGCGGGTTTCCCAGGGTTCGGGAAACCCAGCAGTGAAAGGGAGGCGGGAGCTGTTGGCACCGCAAGATAAGTGCCTCGCGGTCGCTCCCCCCGGCCGTGATGTCCAACGTTTCCCCCGCACCGCCTCCTCCGATTGCTGGGGACTGCCCGAATGCACTCCATTGGGCAACGCACAGCTCAATCCACACCGCTCCCCTGGGCAACGCACAGCTCAATCCACACCGCTCCCCTGGGCAACGCACAGCTCAATCCACACCGCTCCCCTGGGCAACGCACAGCTCAATCCACACCGCTCCCCTGGGCAACGCACAGCTCAATCCACACCGCTCCCCTGGGCAACGCACAGCTCAATCCACACCGCTCCCCTGGGTAACAGAGCTCAATCCACACCGCTCCCCTGGGTAACGCACAGCTCAATCCACACCGCTCTCCTGGGCAACGCACAGCTCAATCCACACCGCTCCCCTGGGATGCTTCATTAACATATTTAACTCAGGCTCCCACAGTGCAATTGGGAGCCGGTTTCAAATTCCCTCGCGGGTTTCCCAGGGTTCGGGAAACCCAGCAGTGAAAGGGAGGCGGGAGCTGTTGGCACCGCAAGATAAGTGCCTCGCGGTCGCTCCCCCCGGCCGTGATGTCCAACGTTTCCCCCGCACCGCCTCCTCCGATTGCTGGGGACTGCCCGAATGCACTCCATTGGGCAACGCACAGCTCAATCCACACCGCTCCCCTGGGCAACGCACAGCTCAATCCACACCGCTCCCCTGGGCAACGCACAGCTCAATCCACACCGCTCCCCTGGGCAACGCACAGCTCAATCCACACCGCTCCCCTGGGCAACGCACAGCTCAATCCACACCGCTCCCCTGGGCAACGCACAGCTCAATCCACACCGCTCCCCTGGGCAACGCACAGCTCAATCCACACCGCTCTCCTGGGCAACGCACAGCTCAATCCACACCGCTCCCCTGGGTAACGCACAGCTCAATCCACACCGCTCCCCTGGGTAACAGAGCTCAATCCACACCGCTCCCCTGGGTAACGCACAGCTCAATCCACACCGCTCTCCTGGGCAACGCACAGCTCAATCCACACCGCTCCCCTGGGTAACACAGCTCAATCCACACCGCTCCCCTGGTTAACACAGCTCAATCCACACCGCTCCCCTGGGTAACACACAGCTCAATCCACACCGCTCCCCTGGGTAACACAGCTCAATCCACACCGCTCCCCTGGGTAACACACAGCTCAATCCACACCGCTCCCCTGGGCAACGCACAGCTCAATCCACACCGCTCCCCTGGGTAACACACAGCTCAATCCACACCGCTCCCCTGGGTAACACACAGCTCAATCCACACCGCTCCCCTGGGTAACACAGCTCAATCCACACCGCTCCCCTGGGCAACGCACGGCTCAATCCACACCGCTCCCCTGGGTAACACAGCTCAATCCACACCGCTCCCCTGGGTAACAGCTCAATCCACACCGCACCCCTGGGTAACACACAGCTCAATCCACACCGCTCCCCTGGGTAACACAGCTCAATCCACACCGCTCCCCTGGGCAACGCACAGCTCAATCCACACCGCTCCCCTGGGTAACACAGCTCAATCCACACCGCTCCCCTGGGTAACAGAGCTCAATCCACACCGCTCCCCTGGGTAACAGAGCTCAATCCACACCGCTCCCCTGGGTAACACAGCTCAATCCACACCGCTCCCCTGGGCAACGCACAGCTCAATCCACACCGCTCCCCTGGGTAACAGAGCTCAATCCACACCGCTCCCCTGGGTAACACAGCTCAATCCACACCGCTCCCCTGGGCAACGCACAGCTCAATCCACACTGCTCCGCTGGGTAACACAGCTCAATCCACACCGCTCCCCTGGGTAACAGCTCAATCCACACCGCTCCCCTGGGTAACGCACAGCTCAATCCACACCGCTCCCCTGGGTAACAGCTCAATCCACACCGCTCCCCTGGGTAACGCACAGCTCAATCCACACCGCTCCCCTGGGTAACACACAGCTCAATCCACACCGCTCCCCTGGGTAACACACAGCTCAATCCACACCGCACCCCTGGGTAACGCACAGCTCAATCCACACCGCTCCCCTGGGTAACACAGCTCAATCCACACCGCTCCCCTGGGTAACAGAGCTCAATCCACACCGCTCCCCTGGGTAACACAGCTCAATCCACACCGCTCCCCTGGGCAACGCACAGCTCAATCCACACTGCTCCCCTGGGTAACACAGCTCAATCCACACCGCTCCCCTGGGTAACAGCTCAATCCACACCGCTCCCCTGGGTAACGCACAGCTCAATCCACACCGCTCCCCTGGGTAACGCACAGCTCAATCCACACCGCTCCCCTGGGTAACGCACAGCTCAATCCACACCGCTCCCCTGGCCAACACACAGCTCAATCCACACCGCTCCCCTGGGCAACACAGCTCAATCCACACCGCACCCCTGGGTAACGCACAGCTCAATCCACACCGCTCCCCTGGGTAACGCACAGCTCAATCCACACCGCTCCCCTGGGTAACGCACAGCTCAATCCACACCGCTCCCCTGGCCAACACACAGCTCAATCCACACCGCTCCCCTGGGCAACACAGCTCAATCCACACCGCTCCCCTGGCCAACACACAGCTCAATCCACACCGCTCCCCTGGGCAACACACAGCTCAATACACACCGCTCCCCTGGCCAACACACAGCTCAATCCACACCTCTCCCCTGGGTAACGCACAGCTGAATCCACACCGCTCCCCTGGGTAACGCACAGCTGAATCCACACCGCTCCCCTGGGTAACACAGCTCAATCCACACCGCTCCCCTGGGTAACAGAGCTCAATCCACACCACTCCCCTGGGTAACACAGCTCAATCCACACCGCTCCCCTGGGTAACACAGAGCTCAATCCACGCCGCTCCCCTGGGCAACGCACAGCTCAATCCACACCGCTCCCCTGTGCAACGCACAGCTCAATCCACACCGCTCCCCTGGGCAACACACAGCTCAATCCACACCGCTCCCCTGGGTAACACAGCTCAATCCACACCGCTCCCCTGGGCAACGCAGCTCAATCCACACCGCTCCCCTGGGCAACGCACAGCTCAATCCACACCGCACCCCTGGGCAACGCACAGCTCAATCCACACCGCTACCCTGGGTAACACACAGCTCAATCCACACCGCTCCCCTGGGTAACACAGCTCAATCCACACCGCTCCCCTGGGTAACACACAGCTCAATCCACACCGCTCCCCTGGGCAACACAGCTCAATCCACACCGCTCCCCTGGGCAATGCACAGCTCAATCCACACCGCACCCCTGGGTAACGCACAGCTCAATCCACACCGCTCCCCTGGGTAACGCACAGCTCAATCCACACCGCTCCCCTGGGTAACAGCTCAATCTATGTTTCTATGTTTCTATCATGGACTCTACCCACCCATTTAATCTCCTCCCACAGCCCATGTACACTCTCCGCTATCATGGACTCTACCCACCCATTTAATCTCCTCCCACAGCCCATGTACACTCTCCCCTATCATGGACTCTACCCACCCATTTAATCTCCTCCCACAGCCCATGTACACTCTCCGCTATCATGGACTCTACCCACCCATTTAATCTCCTTATACAAATACATGTTGTGTTATTGCTACATTGGTTCGCTCCCCTGGGCAACGCACAGCTCAATCCACACCGCTCCCCTGGGTAACACACAGCTCAATCCACACCGCTCCCCTGGGCAACGCACAGCTCAATCCACACCGCTCCCCTGGGTAACACACAGCTCAATCCACACTGCTCCCCTGGGCAACAGCTCAATCCACACCGCTCCCCTGGGTAACGCACAGCTCAATCCACACCGGTCCCCTGGGTAACACACAGCTCAATCCACACCGCTCCCCTGGGTAACACAGCTCAATCCACACCGCTCCCCTGGGTAACACACAGCTCAATCCAGACCGCTCCCCTGGGTAACACACAGCTCAATCCACACCGCTCCCCTGGGTAACGCACAGCTGAATCCACACCGCTCCCCTGGGTAACGCACAGCTCAATCCACACCGCTCCCCTGGGCAACGCACAGCTCAATCCACACCGCTCCCCTGGGTAACACAGCTCAATCCACACCGCTCCCCTGGGTAACACAGCTCAATCCACACCGCTCCCCTGGGTAACGCACAGCTCAATCCACACCGCTCCCCTGGGCAACACAGCTCAATCCACACCGCTCCCCTGGGTAACACAGAGCTCAATCCACGCCGCTCCCCTGGGCAACGCACAGCTCAATCCACACCGCTCCCCTGTGCAACGCACAGCTCAATCCGCACCGCTCCCCTGGGCAAAGCAGAGTTCTGTCCATACAGGTCCCAGTGAATTATATACATTTCTCAGGTATGCCTGTTTGCTCGTTGGTGAAGGTGACCCGTAAGGAGCTGTCAGTATTGGTGTTGGCCACTTGTGTCTTTGTCTGGGGCGAGCCCTCAGCAAGTGGGAGCCCGCTCTCCCGCTGGAGCTGGTGCCGGGGCTCCGGGTGTTTCAGTTTTGTCCGCACTCCGAGAGACAGAGATCCCGGCAACATCTCAGTCAGCTCGAGGTTGTAGAGCAGAGTTTGCGAGGTGTTGCCGTCAGCCAGCTCCTTGGAGATGAAGGAGGGAGACTGGCTGGAGATGGCGGAGAAGCGCCGAGGCCCCAGGTGCTGGAAGCTGCCGTTGGAGTTGGGGGGTCGGCCCCCCAGTTTGCAGAACAGACACTTGATCTTCTCCACCAGTTTGGTCAGGACAGCTTTGCGCAGCAAGATGTAGGTCCAGGGGTCCAGGATTGGGTTGACGGCTGCGATGCGAATAGCCATTAAGTCAGGGTTTGAGTCGATGTCGATTATCACGTCCGGCCGGTACAGCTGGTTAATAAAGACCCTCACCTAAAGAGAGAGAGAGAGAGAGAGCACATCAGGAAAGGCAACATGGAGCACTGCTCAAAGGACAAGGGGAGGGGACAGGGGAAACCCCCTTCAACCGTAACTAATGCAGCAAGACCTGGACGACGTTCAGGCTTGGGCTGATAAGTGGCAGGTAACATTCGCGCCACACAAGTGCCAGGTAATGACTATCTCCAACAAGCGAGCATCTAACCACCGCCCCTTGATATTCAACGGCATTACCATCGCCGAATCCCCCACCATCAACATCCTGGGGGTCACCATTGACCAGAAACTTAACTGGACCAGCCACATAAATACTGTGGCAACAAGTGCAGGTCAGAGGCTGGGTATTCTGTGGTGAGTGTCTCACCTCCTGACTCCCCAAAGCCTTGCCACCATCTACAAGGCACAAGTAAGGAGTGTGATGGAATACTCTCCACTTGCCTGGATGAGTGCAGCTCCAACAACACTCAAGAAGCTCGACACCATCCAGGACAAAGCAGCTCGCTTGATTGGCACCCCATCCACCACCTTAAACATTCACTCCCTCCACCACCGGCGCACCGTGGCTGCAGTGTGTACCATCTACAAGATGCACTGCAGCAACTCGCCAAGGCTTCTTCGACAGCACCTCCCAAACCCGCGACCTCTTCCACCTAGAAGGACAAGGGCAGCAGGTGCATGGGAACACCACCACCTCCAAGTTCCCCTCCAAGTCACACACCATCCTGACTTGGAAATATATCGCTGATCCTTCATCGTCGCTGGGTCAAAATCCTGGAACTCCCTCCCGAACAGCACTGTGGGAGCACCTTCACCACACGGACTGCAGCGGTTCAAGAAGGCAGCTGACCACCACCTTCAAGGGCAATTAGGGACGGGCAATAAATGATGGCCTTGCCAGCGACGCCCACATCCCGAGAATGAATTAAAAAAATTCCTCAAAGTACGAGGGGACAGGGGTTAATAGTACAGTACGGGGAGGGGGTACAGTACGGGGGGGAGGGGGTACAGTACAGGGGGGAGGGGATGCAGGGTGCCTCACTGAATAAAGTTTCCACCATCATCATTTGCTGCTTGGCCAACCCATTCAGCCGGTCCCCGAGACCCAATCTGGCCTCCTCCTGGGGGCCCGGTCACGCCCCGTGGACAGGGTGAGGGGACAGGAGTCTCCACACCACAGGCCACCTGGATCAAAGTCTAATTCCTGTCTTAGCAATGGGCCTTTGGCGGAGTTCGCATGGGTCTGGTTGTTCTCCTTGGAGCAGAGAAGGCTAAGAGGAGATTCGATAGAGGTGTTCAAAATCATGAGGGGTTTAGACAGAGTAAATAAAGAGAAACTGTTTCCAGTGGCTGAAGGACCGATAACCAGAGGACACAGATTTAAGGTGATTTGCAAAAGAACCAGAGGGGAGATGAGGAAAAACCTTTTTTTACGCAACGAGTGGTTAGGATCTGGAATGCGCTGCCTGATAGGGTGGTGGATACAGATTCAATAGTAGCCTTCAAAAGGGAACTGGATAAAAATACTTCGGGAGAAAAAATTGCAGGGATATGGGGAAAGAGCGGGGGAGTGGGCCTAACTGGATTGATCTTCGAAAGAGCTGGCGCAGACTCGACGGGCCGAATGGCCTCCTCCTGTGTTGTGCTATTCTATGATTCTGTGGTGTGTGGCTCTGATCAGTACCAGGTTCCAGCCACTGGGTGGCGGCGTTAACCCACCCTCTGTGGCCGATGCGGTTGGCACTCCCGGTCAGTTTAAAGGGGCGAGGTGCTGGGGCCTGTCTGGGCTCAGTTATATCGGGAACCCAAGGTGAGGGACCGAGGACCCAGTGACAGGACCTGCCCAGACTGGAATGAGGATGAGGAGAATCAAAGTGACGCCAAGCCTGGGGGTTTTGAAAGCTCTGCTTTTAAAGGAATTGAGAGCAACGACGCTTAAAGGATTCGACGGGGGAGATAGAAACTATTTCCTCCGGTGGGGGTATCAAGAACAAGGGAATATAATCTTAAAATTAGAAGCACTTCTCCACACCAAGGGGAGTGGAAATCTGGAACTCTCTTCCACAAAAGGCTGTGGCTGCTGGGGGTCAACTGGAGCTTTCGAGCCTGAGATCGGTAGATTTTTGTTGGGTAAGGGAATCAAGGGATACGGAGCAAAGACGGATAAATGGAGTTAAGGTGCAGATCAGCAATGATCTAACTGAATATCGGAGCAGACCCGAGAGGTTGAATGTCCTCCTGTTCCTATATGTTCCTGAAGGACATAGCTGCCAAACTGGGTTTGCAGCAGGTGGTGAGAGAACCAACACGAGGGAATAACCTATTGTCCTCACCAATCTACCTGTCGCAGATGACTCTGTCCATGACAGTACTGGTAGGAGTGGCCACCGCACAGTCTCCGTGGAGACCAACATCCAGTATTGGCCGAGCAGGAATTTCCACCAGTTAAATATTGTGAAGACCATTGTTTTCGATCCCCACTACAAATGATCCCGAGCCACTGACTCCACCGCACTCCTTGTCCACTGTCTGAGGCTGAACCAGACTGTTCACAATCTCAACGTCCTACTTGACCCTTAACTAAGCTTCTGACCCCCATATCCTCTCCATAACTAAGACTGCTTCCATCTCCGTAACATCGCCCGTCTCCACCCCCTGCCTCAACTCATCCGCTGCTGAAACCCTCATCCATGCCTTTGTTACCTCCAGATCGACTGTTCCAATGCTCTCCTGGCCGACCTCCCATATTCCACCCTACGTAAACTTGAGCTCATCCAAAACTCGGCTGCCCGTGTCCTAACTCGCACCAAGTCCCGTTCGCCCATCACCCCCTGTGCTCGCTGACCTACATTGGCTCCCGGTCCACCAACACCTCGATTTCAAAATTCTCATCCTCGTGTTCAAATCCCTCCATGTCCTCGCCCCTCCCTATCTCTGTAATCTCCTTCAGTCCCACAACCCCCCAAGATATCTGCGCTCCTCTAATTCTGGCCTCTTGCACATTCCCCGATTTCCATCGCTTCACCTTTGGTGGCCGTGCCTTCTGTTGCCGAGGCCCTAAGCTCTGGAATCCCCTCCCTAAACCTCTCCGCCTCGCTACCTCTCTTTCCTCCTTTAAGACGCTCCTTAAAACCGACCTCTTCGACCAAGCTTTTGGTCACCTGTTCTAATATCTCTTAATGTGGCGCAGTGTCAAAACTGGGCATCCATGAGGCGCTGTGGGCCATCAGCAGCAGCAGAATTGTATTCCACCACAATCTCTAACCTCATGGCCCGGCATATCCCTCACTCTACCATTGTCACCAAGCCAAAGGACCAATCCTGGTTCAATAAGGAGTGTAGAAGAGCATGCCAGGAGCAGCACCCGGCGTACCTAAAAATGAGGTGCCAACCTGGGGAAGCTGCAACACAGGACTACATGCATGCTAAAAAGCGGAAGCAGCATGCTATAGACAGGGTTAAGCAATCCCACAATCAACGGATCAGATCAAAGCTCTGCAGTCCTGTCACATCCAGCCGTGAATGGTGGTGGACCATTAAACAACTAACATGAGGAGGAGGCTCCATGAATATCCCATCCTCAATGACGGTGGAGCCCAGCACGTGAGGGTTAGGTTGATTTGGCTATGATAAATTGACCCTTAGTGTTAGGGGGGGATTAAATATGTGGGGTTATGGGGATAGGATGGGATATGTTAGGGGGAATTAAATACGTGGGGTTACGGGGGTCGGGTGGGATATGTGTACTGTGGGGATTAAAGCAGGGACAGGGTACTGGATTTGGATGATCAGCCATGATCGTATTGAATGGTGGAGCAGGCTCGACGGGCCGAATGGCCTACTCCTGCTCCTTGATTCTATGTTTCTATGTGAGTGCAAAAGACAAGGCTGAAGCGTTTGCAACCATCTTCAGCCAGAAGTGCTGAGTGGATGATCCATATCGGCTTCCTCCTGAGGTCCCCACCACCACAGAAGCCAGTCTTCAGCCAATTCGATTCACTCTACGAGATATCAAGAAACGGCTGAGTGCACTGGATACAGCAAAAAAAGTGGAAAACTGCCCAGGTATGTCCTGTCAACAAAAAGCAGGAGAAATCCAATCCGGCCAATTACCGCCCCATCAGTCTACTCTCAATCATCTGCAAAGTGATGGAAGGTGTCATCGACAGTGCTATTAAGCGGCACTTACTCACCAATAACCTGCTCACTGATGTCCAGTTTGGGTTCCGCCAAGACCACTCGGCTCCCGACCTCATTACAGCCTTGGCCCAAACATGGACAAAGGAGCTGAATTCCAGAGGTGAGAGTGACTGCCCTTGACATCAAGGCAGCATTTGACCGAGTGTGGCATCAAGGAGCCCCAGTAAAACTGAAGTCAATGGGAATCGGGGGGGAAAACTCTCCACTGGCTGCAGTCATACCTAGCACAAAGGAAGATGGTTGTGGTGATTGAAGGTCAATCATCACAGCCCCAGGACATCGCTGCAGGAGTTCCTCAGGGCAGTGTCCGAGGCCCAACCATCTTCAGCTGCTTCATCAATGACCTTCCACACAACACTCAAGAAGTTCGACACTTAGGGCAATGAGGGCTGGGCAATCAATGCCGAAATTGCCAGCGACGCCCACATTCCATGAACGAATAAAAAAACACCACACATAGACGGAGCCCGGCCAGCTCAGAGAGTGCACACACACAGAGCTATTAATATGGAGTGGATCCCTTTCAATGAATGTTAACCAGCTTGCGACTACAGTCATCACTTCACACTGAGGCTGAGGTAGCAATAAGAATCTCAGCTCCCTGGGATTGAATATGTCGCACATGTTAGACAGACTTTCACACCAGCCACTCCCACACTTCCCTAGGGTTATGTACAGTGAGTGAGACTGGGGATTATGTACAGTGAGTGAGACTGGGGTTTATGTACAGTGAGTGAGACTGGGGTTTATGTACAGTGAGTGAGACTGGGGATTATGTACAGTGAGTGAGACTGGGGATTATGTACAGTGAGTGAGACTGGGGATTATGTACAGTGAGTGAGACTGGGGATTATGTACAGTGAGTGAGACTGGGGTTTATGTACAGTGAGTGAGACTGGGGATTATGTACAGTGAGTGAGACTGGGGATTATGTACAGTGAGTGAGACTGGGGTTTATGTACAGTGAGTGAGACTGGGGTTTATGTACAGTGAGTGAGACTGGGGTTTATGTACAGTGAGTGAGACTGGGGATTATGTACAGTGAGTGAGACTGGGGATTATGTACAGTGAGTGAGACTGGGGATTATGTACAGTGTGCACTGAGACTGGGGCGAGGAGAAACCTTGTAGAGATCAAAGATCCTGGACTTTGAAGAGGGGGAGGGAACAACTGGCGAGAGGAAGATAGTAAAACGGTGCCAATCTTTCTATCAGCCAGAATCTGCACTGGTTTGAAAAGCGAGCTTTCTGTTAAGGATTCGAGATTAGCTTGCTGACAGGACATTGCTCTGAAACATTCAGAAATTGCTGATAATCTCTGCAACAAGCTGAGAACAGAATAGAACTGGACAGGACCGGACTGCATCTATCAAAACTGGAGAGCTGGCAGTCCGTCAAATGCATTTATCAAATGTAAAAACAGTCTCCTCACAACCCCGGCTCACGAGCAGTGTGGAGCTTAGATCACTGGGTGATTTCCCCGTCTCCTGTACTCCCAGCTCGCTCGACATTAATCCTCAGTTATTTGAATGGACTGATTCGGCAGATTGTAACCGATCTGAATGAGCGGGTTAGTGGTGGGACCAGTCGATGGTTACTGGGGTCTCCCCACGGGGTCATTGTTTGACCCTTGCTTGCTCAGCAGATCGCAGTGAGCTAACAGCCAATGCCATTGGGTGTCCGATGAGGACACGAGCAGACTGGGCTGCGGCTCCTCCGGCAGCGCCATAGCCTGCTCTTGCCGCTCACTCTCCGGGGAAGGACTGAGAGTGTACGACTGTCCGTGGTACCCGTCCCACCCCACCCAGAGTCAGCACCACGCAGGACAGGCGGGCAAGATCCTGCACGTTCTGCGAGCGCTCTGACCTGGGTTACTGTCAGGCACATCAGGGAAGATAGAACTCGATTTGATGAAGACCCCCGCAGACAGATTGTGCAGCACAGGAACAGGAGGAGGCCATTCGGCCCCTCAAGCCCGTTCTGCCATTCAGTTAGATCGTGACTGGTCTGTACCTCAACTCCATTTACATAGAATCAGAGAATCATAGAAAGTTACAGCACGGAAGGAGGCCATTTCGGCTCATTGTGTCCGCGCCGGCCAACAAAGAGCTATCCAGCCTAATCCCACTTCCCAGGTCTTGGTCCGTAGCCCTGCAGGTTACAGCATCCCAAGTGCACATCCAAGTACTTTTTAAATGTGGTTAGGGTTCCTGCCTCTACCACCCTTTCAGGCAGTGAGTTCCAGACCCCCACAACCCTCTGGGTGAAGAAATTTCCCCTCAAATCCCCTCTAAACCTTCCCCCAATTACTTTAAATCTGTGCCCCCTGGTTTTTGACCCCTCTGCTAAGGGAAATACATAGATACATAGATACATAGAAGATAGGAGCAGGAGTAGGCCAGCCGGCCCTTCGAGCCTGCTCCGCCATTTAATGAGATCATGGCTGATCCTCCAATTCAGTATCCCGTCCCCGCCTTCTCTCCGTAACCCTTAACCCCTTTTGCCTGTAGAAATATATCTAATTCCCTCTTAAATATATTTAATGAGCTGGCGTACACTGCCCTCTGTGGCAATGAGTTCCACAGGTTCACCACCCTCTGAGTGAAGAAATTCCCCCTCATTTCTGTCCTAAATGGTTTAGCCCTTATCCTTAAATTATGTCCTCTAGTTCTGTTCTCACCCGCCAAGGGAAACATTCCTTCTGCATCTAGTCTGTCTAGACCTGTCAGAATTTTATACACTTCTATGAGGTCCCCTCTCAATCTTCTAAACTCCAGTGTGTACATCCCTAAACTACATAGTCTCTCCTCATAGGTCAATCCCGCCATTCCTGGTATCAGCCTGGTGAATCGCCGCTGCACCCCCTCCATGGCAAGAACATCTTTCCTCAGATGAGGCGACCAAAACTGTACACAGTACTCGAGGTGTGGTCTCACCAGTGCCCTGTACAGCTGCAGCAAGGTATCCCTGTTCCTGTATTCCAACCCTTTTGCTATGAAGGCCAGCATACCGTTTGCCTTCTTGATCGCCTGTTGCACCTGCATGCTCGCCTTCAGTGACTGGTGTACAAGAACACCCAGGTCTCTCTGTACTTCCCCCTCTCCCAATTTATTGCCATTTAAATAATAATTTGCCCTCCCGTTCCTGCACCCAAGGTGGATAACTTCGCACTTGTCCACATTATAGTGCATCTGCCATTTATCCGCCCAATCACCCAGTCTGTCCAAATCGCTCTGGAGCTTCCTGGTCTCCTCCTCTGAGCCCACCCCCCCTCCTAGTTTAGTGTCGTCTGCAAATTTGGAAATGCTGCATCCGACTCCCTGATCCAGGTCATTAATGTAAATTGTGAACAGCTGGGGACCCAGGACAGATCCCTGTGGTACCCCACTTGTTACTGCCTGCCATTCAGAAAATGAGCCGTTTATTCCAACTCTCTGTTTTCTATCTGACAGCCAGTTCTCTATCCACGTCAATACTTTCCCCTTTATCCCATGAGCTTCAATTTTCCCTGCTAATCTTTTATGTGGGACCTTATCGAAGGCCTTTTGGAAGTCCAGGTACACCACATCGACTGGCTCTCCCCCATCTATTTTACCAGTTACTCCCTCAAAAAATTCCAATAGATTAGTCAAGCACGAATAGGTCCTTTCTATCCACTTTATCTAGGCCCCTCATAATTTTATACACCTCAATAAGGTCTCCCCTCAGCCTCCTCTGTTCCAAGGAAAACAGACCCAGCCTATCCAGTCTTTCCTCATAGCTAAGATTCTCTACTCCCGGCAACATCCTTGTAAATCTTCTCTGTACCCTCTCTTGTGCAATCACATCTTTCCTGTAATGTGGTGACCAGAACTGCACGCAGTACTCTAGCTGAGGCCTAACTAGTGTTTTATACAGTTGAAGCATAACCCCCCTGCTCTTGTATTCTATGATGCGGAGATGCCGGTGTTGGACTGGGGTGGACAAAATTGAGAGGTCGCACAACACCAGGTTATAGTCCAACAGTTTTATTTGAAATCACAAGCTTTCGGAACTATCGCTCCTTCCTCAGGTGAAGTAAATTGGATACAGAATCGTCAGAGCATATATAGATGGAAAAAAAAGCATGTGTACTTTACAATTGCAGACCAATATTGGTCTGCAATTGTAAAGTACACATGCTTTTTTTTCCATCTATATATGCTCTGACGATTCTGTATCCAATTTACTTCACCTGAGGAAGGAGCGATAGTTCCGAAAGCTTGTGATTTCAAATAAAACTGTTGGACTATAACCTGGTGTTGTGCGACCTCTCAATCTTGTATTCTATGCCACGGCTAATAAAGGCAAGCATTCTGTATGCCTTCTTAACCACCTTATCTACCTGTCCTGCTACCTTCAGGGATCTGTGGACATGCACTCCAAGGTCCCTTTGTTCCTCTACACTACTCAGTGTCCTACCATTTAATGTGTATTCCCTTTCCTTGTTAGCCCTCCCCAAATGCATTACCTCACACTTCTCCGGATTGAATTCCATTTGCCACTGTTCTGCCCACCTGACCAATTTATTGATATCTTCCTGCAGTCTACAGCTTCCTTCTTCAGTATCAACCACACAGCAGATTTTAGTATCATCTGCAAACTTCTTAATCATACCCCCTATATTCAAGTCTAGATCATTGATATATACCACAAAAAGCAAGGGACCTAGTACTGAGCCCTGCGGAACCCCACTGGAAACAGCCTTCCAGTCACAAAAACACCCATCAACCATTACCCGCCTTGGTTCCATATCGCTCGATCCCCTTACCCAACAAAAATCTATCGATCCTTGTCTTGAAATTTTCAATTGATCCACAGCCTTTTGTGGGAAAGAGTTCCAGATTTCCACTAACCCTTTGTGTGAAGAAGTGCTTCCTGACATCACCCCTGAACGGCCTGGCTCTAATTTTAAGATTGTGCCCCCTTGTTCTGGACTCCCCCCACCAGAGGAAATAGTTTCTCTCCGTCTACCCTATCGAATCCTTTGAACATTTTAAACACCTCCAACAGTTCACCCTCTCAATCTTCTTTACGCAAAGGAATACAAGCCAAGTTTATGCAAACTGTCCTCATAATTGAACCCTCTAAGCCCGGGTATCACTCTGGTGAATCTGCTGTACCCTCTCCGAGGCCAGAGTGTCCTTCCTGAGGTGCGGAGCCCATTGCTCCATGGGGTCTGACCACAGTGCTGTTACTTCATTCTCAGGTCTGGCTCTTGATGTACAGCCTGTTCTCTTAGATCTGAGTCTACAGGAGGCGACACAGTCTCCGAAACACTCCAAACAAGATAGTTTAAGTTTAAGATAATTGGCAAAAAATCCCGAGGGGAGATGAGGAGGTATTTTTTTTACGCAGCGAGTTGTTGTGATCTGGAATGCGCTGCCTGAAAGGGCGGTGGAAGCAGATTCAATAGTAACTTTCAAAATTGGATAAATACTTGAAGGGAAAAAATTTGCAGGGCTGTGGGGAAAGAGCAGGGGGAGTGGGACTAATTGGATCGCTCGTTCAAAGAGCCGGCACAGGCACGATGGGCCGAATGGCCTCCTTCTGTGCTGTAAGATTCTCTGATTTTATGTTATCGATGTGAGATCACGACCGATCCAGTCCAATATTTAATCTGTGAGAAAAGAGATTCTAAAGCATTAAATCTTTCCAAACACTAAGGGGTTGAAGTTACACCATGAGGTATCAGGAAGGGGTTTGTTTGAAATTCCTTTCCCCGCTATTTTATTAAAGGAGCTTTAGCGCCACAAGAAATAAAACACTTTAAATCTGGACGGGGGAAATGCTTCACCCCCGAGCATGTCCCAGATACAAGTCTCAAAATTGTGCCATGACTCCCAGCGACTGATAGAGGTCGTTAAGACGAGGAAAGGATTTGATAGGGTAGATGACAACAACAACAACTTGTATTTATACAGCGCCTTTAGCACAGTAAAACGTCCCAAGGCGCTTCACAGGAGGGATTATCAGACAAAATTTCACACCGAGCCAGAACTCGAGGTCAGAAATATAAGATAGTCACGAATAAATCCAACAGGGGATTCAGGGGAAACTCCTTCACCCAGAGAGTGGTGAGAATGTGGAACTCGCTACCACAGGGAGTGGTTGAAGCAAATAGTATAGATACATTTAAGGGGAGGCTAGATAAGCACATGAGGAAGAAGGGAATAGAGGGTTACAGTGATAGGGGTAGATGAAGAGGAGTGGGAGGAGGCTCGAGTGGAGCATAAACACCGGCACGGACCAGATGGGCCGAATGGCCTGTTTCTGTGCTGTAAATACTATGGGATGTGACTTACCACCAGTGGGATGGAGCAGATGAGGACCACTGCCGAGGTGGCGATGAGCAGGATGACCATCTGGATCTCGGCCCCCGCCATGCGACGGAAGCTCCGGCGCCGGCGCAGTTCGCGGAGCCGGGGGTCGTGGCCCAGCGAGGTCCGGCGGATGAACTGCCGGTGCATGCGGATCAGAGCCCCGCACACCAGCACGTTGCAGATGACGGTGACCAGGATGAGGAAGGAGCTGAAGCCCGCGTACATGTAGGAGTAGGCGGCGTGCTGGGGGTCCTCGGTCCGCCAGTCAATGAAGCACCAGGTCTCGGGGAACTGCTTGACCGTCTTGCCCAGACCAAAGTTGGGCAGGGCGCAGAAGAGGGTGTTGGCCACGTAGATGGTGAAGAGGGTCAGGCCGGCCAGCTTCTTGTCCACGTAGTGGCTGTAGAAGTAGGCGTGGTTGATGGCCAGGTACCTCTCGATGGACATGGCGCAGATGATGCTGAGGCCCGAGGTCCCGAAGAAGAGGAGGACGAAGGAGTCGTATTCGCAGAGCGCGCTGTCGCCTGGCCACTTGCCCTTCACGTAGGTGACGATGGTGATGGGGCTGACCAGGCAGGTGCCCAGCAGGTCCGTCACCGCCAGGCCGCACACCAGCGTGTAGAAGGTGGTCTCCTTCTGCTCTTTGCGGGACTTGCAGAGGACCACGATGGCGATGAGGTTCCCCACCACTCCAAAGACGAACATGACGGTCGGGATAGCGGGGAAGCCGGAGTCTCCATTGAGGGTGCTGTTGTTGCTCTGGTCAGTAGCATTGGTCAGATTCATCCTCCGATCTCCTCGCACCAGAAATCCCTCGAGCTCTGAACCAGTGGATAAAATAACTCGACCTACTCCGCCGATGTATCTCTTTTTAACACCCAGTTCTCTGGGGCGCTGGTGTGAAAGAGGCTCCTGCAGTCGATTTTAAAATTCCAGCTTCTTTTCTATTGATCAATCTCTCTCGGCCAATCCTCCCAGAATGGCTGGAACGGGCAGCTTTCTCTCCCTGGCTGCAGTTGTCACTAATTTCCTTTTGTACAGATTCCAAGCCAAAGTTAAAGAAACTAAATGGGAAAACAGAGCGATGCGGGGGGTGGGGGGACGGGAGTGAGGGGGGCGTTTGTTGTCACCGTTCAAACCGGTATCACATTCCTTGCAGCGCGATGCATACCCTGGTCGATGGGCATGCAGACCATGAGTTGTCCCTGCTCCCTCACAGCCAGCGCTCGCCCCTCTGCTCCTTCATGCTGCTCTGATCTCTCCTCTCTCCCCGTGTGTGCAGGAATTAGTGTGTCCAGGGTGCTGGACTGATCTCACAGTATTTCCAAACTCTGCTCCTGGCTCTGCCTCCCCTCCGGCTCTTGTACTGAGGGAGACCCCGTGGAAAAGGTGCTGTATGCTTGTGAGGTTCTCGCTCTAGAGTTCCTGCTGCTGTCTGCAGGGAATCGCCTGAACCTCTCTCTCTCTCTCTCTGCCGGAGCACGTTTCCCACAGCTCTGCCTCTCAGCCTCTCTATCTGACTCTGACAGGGTTACACCTCCTGCCTATTCTCACCAACCCAAACTCTGCCCCTCTGTTACCATTGGCCAAGGCAGCTCACTTCATCCAGGCTGGGTCCTAGAGCCTGCCCCCTCCCACTCAAACTGCACGTCAGACTCTGCCTTCTTCAATTCATCTCACACTTTGTTTCATTCCTTTCATTTCATGGTTCAATAAAATGAATATTTCATATCTTTAAATGCTTTTCTGTCTTCCTTGTGGTGAATGATGTTACTGTAAGTGAAAATGTCAGTTTCAATCACTCCCGTGGCAGGTACAGCATGGGTTAGATACAGAGTAAAGCTCCCTCTACACTGTCCCCATCAAACACTCCCAGGGCAGGTACAGCACGGGTTAGATACAGAGTAAAGCTCCCTCTACACTGTCCCATCAAACACTCCCAGGGCAGGTACAGCACGGGTTAGATACAGAGTAAAGCTCGCTGTACACTGTCCCATCAAATACTCCCAGGGCAGGTACAGCACGGGTTAGATACAGAGTAAAGCTCGCTCTACACTGTCCCATCAAACACTCCAAGGGCAGGTACAGCACGGGTTAGATACAGAGTAAAGCTCCCTCTACACTGTCCCCATCAAACACTCCCAGGGCAGGTACAGCACGAGGGGTGCGGGCTATATCAGTGTTACAGTGAGGGGTGTGGGGTATATCAGAGTGTTACAGTGAGGGGTGTGGGGTGTATCAGAGAGTGTTACAGTGAGGGGTGTGGGGTATATCAGAGAGTGTTACAGTGAGGGGTGTGGGGTATATCAGAGTGTTACAGTGAGGGGTGTGGGGTATATCAGAGTGTTACAGTGAAGGGTGTGGGGTATATCAGTGTGTTACAGTGAGTGGTGAGGTATATCAGTGTTACAGTGAGGGGTGTGGGGTATATCAGTGTTACAGTGAAGGGTGTGGGGTATCAGTGTTACAGTGAGGGGTGTGGGGTATATCAGAGTGTTACAGTGAGGGGTGTGGGGTATATCAGAGTGTTACAGTGAGGGGTGTGGGGTACATCAGTGTTACAGTGAGGGGTGTGGGGGTATATCAGAGTGTTACAGTGAGGGGTGTGGGGTATATCAGAGTGTTACAGTGAGGGGTGTGGGGTATATCAGAGTGTTACAGTGAGGGGTGTGGGGTATATCAGAGTGTTACAGTGAGGGGTGTGGGGTATATTTAGGGTGTGAGGTTAGGTTGATTTGGCTATGATAAATTGACCCTTAGTGTTAGGGGGGGATTAAATATGTGGGGTTATGGGGATAGGATGGGATATGTTAGGGGGAATTAAATACGTGGGGTTACGGGGGTAGGGTGGGATATGTGTACTGTGGGGATTAAAGCAGGGACAGGGTACTGGATTTGGATGATCAGCCATGATCGTATTGAATGGTGGAGCAGGCTCGACGGGCCGAATGGCCTACTCCTGCTCCTAGATTCTATGTTTCTATGTTTCTATATCAGTGTTACAGTGAGGGGTGTGGGGTATATCAGTGTTACAGTGAGGGGTGTGGGGTATATCAGAGTGTTACAGTGAGGGGTGTGGGGTATATCAGTGTTACAGTGAGGGGTGTGGGGTATATCAGAGTGTTACAGTGAGGGGTGTGGGGTATATCAGAGTGTTACAGTGAGGGGTGTGGACTATCACGGTGTTCCAGTGAGGGGTGTGGGGAATATCAGTGTGTTACAGTGAGGGGTGTGGGGTATATCAGAGTGTTACAGTGAGGGGTGTGGGGTATATCAGAGTGTTACAGTGAGGGGTGTGGGGTATATCAGTGTGTTACAGTGAGGGGTGCGGGTTATATCAGTGTGTTACAGTGAGGGGTGTGGGGTATATCAGAGTGTTACAGTGAGGGGTGTGGGGGTATATCAGAGTGTTACAGTGAGGGGTGTGGGGTACATCAGTGTTACAGTGAGGGGTGTGGGGGTATATCAGAGTGTTACAGTGAGGGGTGTGGGGTATATCAGAGTGTTACAGTGAGGGGTGTGGGGTATATCAGAGTGTTACAGTGAGGGGTGTGGGGTATATCAGAGTGTTACAGTGAGGGGTGTGGGGTATATCAGTGTTACAGTGAGGGGTGTGGGGTATATCAGAGTGTTACAGTGAGGGGTGTGGGGTATATCAGAGTGTTACAGTGAGGGGTGTGGGCTATCACGGTGTTCCAGTGAGGGGTGTTGGGTATATCAGAGTGTTACAGTGAGGGGTGTGGGGTATATCAGAGAGTGTTACAGTGAGGGGTGTGGGGAATATCAGTGTGTTACAGTGAGGGGTGTGGGGTATATCAGAGTGTTACAGTGAGGGGTGTGGGGTATATCAGAGTGTTACAGTGAGGGGTGTGGGGTATATCAGTGTGTTACAGTGAGGGGTGCGGGTTATATCAGTGTGTTACAGTGAGGGGTGTGGGGTATATCAGAGTGTTACAGTGAGGGGTGTGGGGTATATCAGAGTGTTACAGTGAGGGGTGTGGGGTATATCAGAGAGTGTTACAGTGAGGGTGTGGGGTATATCAGTGTGTTACAGTGAGGGGTGTGGGGTATATCAGAGAGTGTTACAGTGAGGGTGCGGGGTATATCAGAGAGTGTTACAGTGAGGGTGTGGGGTATATCAGAGTGTTACAGTGAGGGGTGTGGGTATATCAGAGAGTGTTACAGTGAGGGGTGTGGGGTATATCAGAGTGTTACAGTGAGGGGTGTGGGGTATATCAGTGTTACAGTGAGGGGTGTGTGGTATATCAGAGTGTTACAGTGAGGGTGCGGGGTATATCAGAGTGTTACAGTGAGGGTGTGGGGTATATCAGAGAGTGTTACAGTGAGGGGTGTGGGGTATATCAGAGTGTTACATTGAGGGGTGTGGGGTATATCAGAGTGTTACAGTGAGGGTGTGGGGTATATCAGAGTGTTACAGTGAGGGGTGTGGGGTATATAAGAGAGTGTTACAGTGAGGGTGCGGGGTATATCAGTGTTACAGTGAGGGGTGTGGGGTATATCAGAGTGTTACAGTGAGGGGTGTGGGGTATATCAGAGTGTTACAGTGAGGGGTGTGGGGTATATCAGAGTGTTACAGTGAGGGTGTGGGGTATATCAGTGTGTTACAGTGACGGGTGTGGGGTATATCAGAGTGTTACAGTGAGGGGTGTGGGGTATATAAGAGAGTGTTACAGTGAGGGTGTGGGGTATATCAGTGTTACAGTGAGGGGTGTGGGGTATATCAGAGTGTTACAGTGAGGGGTGTGGGGTATCACAGTGTTACAGTGAGGGTGCGGGGTATATCAGTGTTACAGTGAGGGGTGTGGGGTATATCAGAGTGTTACAGTGAGGGGTGCGGGGTATATCAGAGTGTTACAGTGAGGGGTGTGGGGTATATCAGAGTGTTACAGTGAGGGGTGTGGGGTATATCAGTGTTACAGTGAGGGGTGCGGGGTATATCAGAGTGTTACAGTGAGGGGTCTGGGGTATATCAGAGAGTGTTACAGTGAGGGTGTGGGGTATATCAGAGTGTTACAGTGAGGGGTGTGGGGTATATCAGTGTTACAGTGAGGGGTGTGGGGTATATCAGTGTTACAGTGAGGGGTCTGGGGTATATCAGAGAGTGTTACAGTGAGGGTGTGGGGTATATCAGAGTGTTACAGTGAGGGGTGCGGGGTATATCAGAATGTTACAGTGAGGGGTGTGGGGTATATCAGAATGTTACAGTGAGGGGTGTGGGGTATATCAGAGTGTTACAGTGAGGGGTCTGGGGTATATCAGAGAGTGTTACAGTGAGGGTGTGGGGTATATCAGAGTGTTACAGTGAGGGGTGTGGGGTATATCAGAATGTTACAGTGAGGGGTGTGGGGTATATCAGAGTGTTACAGTGAGGGTGTGGGGTATATCAGAGTGTTACAGTGAGGGGTCTGGGGTATATCAGAGAGTGTTACAGTGAGGGTGTGGGGTATATCAGAGTGTTACAGTGAGGGGTGTGGGGTATATCAGAATGTTACAGTGAGGGGTGTGGGGTATATCAGAGTGTTACAGTGAGGGTGTGGGGTATATCAGAGTGTTACAGTGAGGGGTGTGGGGTATATCAGAGAGTGTTACAGTGAGGGTGTGGGGTATATCAGAGTGTTACAGTGAGGGGTGTGGGGTATATCAGAATGTTACAGTGAGGGGTGTGGGGTATATCAGAGTGTTACAGTGAGGGTGTGGGGTATATTACAGTGAGGGTGTGGGGTATATTACAGTGAGGGTGTGGGGTATATTACAGTGAGGGTGCGGGGTATATTACAGTGAGGGTGCGGGGTATATTACAGTGAGGGGTGTGGGGTATATCAGAGTGTTACAGTGAGGGTGTGGGGTATATCAGAGTGTTACAGTGAGGGGTGTGGGGTATATCAGTGTGTTACAGTGAGGGGTGTGGGGTATATCAGAGTGTTACAGTGAGGGTGTGGGGTATATTACAGTGAGGGGTGTGGGGTATATTACAGTGAGGGTGCGGGGTATATCAGTGTTACAGTGAGGGGTGTGGGGTATATCAGAGTGTTACAGTGAGGGGAGTGGGGTATATCAGAGTGTTACAGTGAGGGTGCGGGGTATATCAGTGTTACAGTGAGGGGTGCGGGGTATATCAGAGTGTTACAGTGAGGGTGCGGGGTATATCAGAATGTTACAGTGAGGGTGTGGGGTATATTACAGTGAGGGTGCGGGGTATATTACAGTGAGGGTGCGGGGTATATTACAGTGAGGGTGTGGGGTATATCAGAGTGTTACAGTGAGGGGTGCGGGGTATATCAGTGTTACAGTGAGGGGTGCGGGGTATATCAGAGTGTTACAGTGAGGGGTCTGGGGTATATCAGAGTGTGTTACAGTGAGGGGAGTGTGGTATATCAGTGTGTTACAGTGAGGGTGCGGGGTATATCAGTGTTACAGTGAGGGGAGTGGGGTATATCAGTGTTACAGTGAGGGGTGTGGGGTATATCAGTGTTACAGTGAGGGGAGTGTGGTATATCAGTGTGTTACAGTGAGGGTGCGGGGTATATCAGTGTTACAGTGAGGGGTGTGGGGTATATCAGTGTTACAGTGAGGGGAGTGGGGTATATCAGAGTGTTACAGTGAGGGTGCGGGGTATATTACAGTGAGGGTGCGGGGTATATTACAGTGAGGGTGTGGGGTATATTACAGTGAGGGTGCGGGGTATATCAGAGTGTGTTACAGTGAGGGGAGTGTGGTATATCAGAGTGTTACAGTGAGGGTGCGGGGTATATTACAGTGAGGGTGTGGGGTATATCAGAGTGTTACAGTGAGGGGTGTGGGGTATATCAGTGTTACAGTGAGGGGTGTGGGGTATATCAGAGTGTTACAGTGAGGGGTGCGGGGTATATCAGAGTGTTACAGTGAGGGGTGCGGGGTATATCAGTGTTACAGTGAGGGGTGCGGGGTATATCAGAGTGTGTTACAGTGAGGGGAGTGTGGTATATCAGAGTGTTACAGTGAGGGTGCGGGTTATATCTGAGCGGATTACCCTATGGCATTTCCTGGATACGAGTCTAACCGCACGTTGCCTTCAGATCGTTTAACCGGATGAATTTTTACTTCTGGTTATTTTAGTTCCTTGTAACCTTTTCACACTCAGGCTGGGCTTCCTGCTGTCAATTGGCCGTTTTTTGGCGGTGTGTTCAAAATATTATTGTGTTTTTGAGAGAGGTTTTTTCTAAATCTTGTCGTATTCATTTTTTTAGTCCCCCCGGTCTGCTGGAAGGTCAGTCAGAGATAAAGACAGAAAAGAAAGAAATTGCATTTCTATAGCACCTCTCATGACCTCAGGATGTCCCAACGTGCTTTACAGCCAATGAACTATTTCAGAAGTGTAGTCAGTGTTGTAATATAGGAAACGTCTCACAGCAAGCTCCCACAAACAACAATGTGATAATGACCAGATCATCTGTTTTTTGTTTAGTTAGCAAGGGAGTTGTGAGTGGATTATTTGTCGGAGGGAGCCAGTTCACCAGCTCGCCCCCGGGACTGCAGTACGAGAGGGCAGTGTGGTGTACAGAGCCCCACAATTCCCCAAAGTCCAAGGCATCGTAGATTGGCCCCACGAACTCACTCAGAGCTATGACCCGCATTAACAACAACAACTTGTATTTATGCAGCACCTTTAACGTAGTAAAATGTCCCGCGGCGCCTCACAGGAGCGATTATCAGACAAACACTGACACTGAGCCACATATGGAGATATTAGGGGCAGGTGACCAAAAGCCTGGTCAAAGAGGTAGGTTTTAAGCAGCGTCTTAAAGGTAAAAAATGAGAAGTCGCACAACACCAGGTTATAGTCCAACAGATTTATTTAAAATTACAAGCTTTCGGAGCTGTCGCCCCTTCCTCAGGTAAAGTTACAATGAGTGAATCTACAATATTTCACAGTATATAAACACAGAAACTGCAGAGATACAATCTTTCAGGGAAGGTGTCCTTACATCAAAGTCACACCAAGAGCACAGCCAAGACAATGAGATGTGTCCCAGGGGGTCCAACGTGTCAAATCCTGCTGTCTGCAGTGTTTTTTGGGGGTTTGTTTTTTGTGCCGTTTTTTTTTGAAGGTAGAGAGAGCGAGGTGGAGAGGCGGAGAGCGAGAGGTAGGGAGGGAATTCCAGAGCACACCCGCCAATGGTGGGGTGAAGAAAGTCAGCGATGCATAAGAGACCAGAGTTAGTGGAATGCAGAGATCGCGGGGGATTGTGGGGCTAGAGGAGGTTACAGAGATAGGGAGCGGGGTGGGGGGGCGAGGAGGCCGTGGAGAAATTTGAAAACAAGGATGAGAATTTTAAAATCGAGGCGTTGCTGGACCGGGAGCCAATGTAGGTCAGCGAGCACAGGGGAGGAAAGGATTCGACTCTCAAGGTGCAGCTGGTTTGTGAGCAGCGCTGAATGCTGTGAGTGAATGCCCACCTCCCTGTGTAACGTTATTGTAAGGCAATCCAGTCTGCTAGCACAGACACCGTGGGTTGAATGGCCTCCTTCTATGCTGTAAATGTCTAGGGTTCCATGCCTTTATTTTAAGGCAGTTTGCTGTGTCTGTAATCTTTGACCCAACAAAGGCCCTGCTCCTATTCTTCTATGTTTCTATAGGCGTCAAGGGGTATGGGTAGAGAGCAGGAATATGGTATTGAGATAGAGGATCAGCCATGATCATATTGAATGGCGGAGCAGGCTCGAAGGGCTGAATGGCCGACTCCGGCTCCTATCTTTCTGTTTCTTTTTCTATGTTTCTAGGAACTCAAACCAGCCACCGTAGCCATGTCGATAGTTGTGAACTTTACCAGCACTCCAGCTCAATATTGTATTAAGGTCCTCGGAGTCATCATAGAGCACACAACTGGAATTCTCAGCTCACATCTGTACGCTGCTCAGTGGGCAGCACCCTCGCCTCAGAGTCAGGAGCATAGAAACATAGAAGATAGGAGCAGGAGTAGGCCATTCGGCCCCTCGAGCCTGCTCCGCCATTCGATGAGATCATGGCTGATCATCCAAATTCAGTACCCTGTCCCTGCTTTCTCCCCATATCCCTTGGTCCCTTTAGCCTTAAGAAATATATCTAACTCCTTCTTGAATATATTTAATGAATTGGCCTCAACTGTCTTTTGTGGTAGAGAATTCCACAGGTTCACCACTCTCTGGGTGAAGAAATTCCTCCTCATCTCAGTCCTAAATGGCTTACCCCTTATCCTTAGACTGTGACCCCTGGTTCTGGACTCACCTGCCATCGGGAACATCCTTCCTGCATCTAGTCTGTCTAGTCCTGTTAGAATTTTATAAGTTTCAATGAGATCCCCTCTCATTCTTCTAAACTCTAGCGAATATAAGCCTAATCGAACCAATCTCTCTTCATACCTCATTCCTGCCATCCCAGGTATCAGTCTGGTAAATCTTCGCTGCACTCCCTCCATGGCAAGAACATCCTTCCTCAGATAAGGCGACCAAAACTGCACACAATACTCAAGGTGTGGACTCACCAAGGCCTTGTACAACTGCAGCAAGACATCCTTGCTCCTGTACTCGAATCCTCTCGCTATGAAGGCCAACATACTATTTGCCTTCTTAACCGCCTGCTGCACCTGCATGCTTACCTTCAGCAACTGGTGCACAAGGACTCCCAGATCTCGTTGCACTTCCCCTTTTCCCAATCTATTGTTGTTCAGATAATAATCTGTCTTCCTGTTTTTGCCACCAAAGTGGATAACCTCGCATTTATCCACATTATATTGCATCTGCCATGCATCTGCCCAATCACCCAACCTGTCCAAATCATACTGGAGTTTCTCTGCACACATGCCCACCCAGCTTTGTGTCGTCTGCAAACTTGGAGATATTACATCGAGTTCCCTCGTCTAGATCATTAATATATATTGTGAATAGCTGGGGTCCTAGCTCCGATCCCTGCGGTACCCCACTAGTCACTGCCTGCCACTCGGAAAAAGACTCGTTTATTCCAACTCTTTGCTTCCTGTCTGACAACCAGTTCTCTATCCAAATCAGTACCTTACCCCCAATGCCATGTGCTTTAACTTTGCATGCTAATCTCTTATGCGGGACCTTATCGAAAGCCTTCTGAAAGTCCAAATACACCACATCCACTTGTTCTCCCTTATCTATTCCACCAGTTACATCCTCAAAAAATTCCAGTAGATTAGTCAAGCACCATTTACCTTTTGTAAATCCATGTTGACTTTGTCCGATCCTGTCACTGTTTTCCAAGTGCTCTGCGATTACAACTTTTATAATGGACTCTAGCATTTTGCCCACTACCGATGTCAGGCTTACCGGTCTATAATTCCCCGTTTTTTCTCGACCACCTTTTTTAAATAGTGGGGTTACATTAGCTACCCTCCAATCCATGGGAACTGTTCCAGAGTCTATAGAATTTTGAAAGATGAGCAGCAATGCATCTACTATTTCTAGGGCCACTTCCTTAAGTACCCTAGGATGTAGATTATCATTCCCTGGGGATTTATCGGCCTTCAATCCCATCAATTTCCCTAACACCATTTCCCTACAAATACTGATTTCATTCAATTCCTCCCTCTCATTAGACCCTATGTTCCCCGATATCTCTGGGAGTTTATTTGTGTCCTCCTTTGTGAAGACAGAACCAAAGTATGTATTTAATTGGTCTGCCATTTCTTTGTTCCCCATTATAAATTCCCCTGATTCTGACTGCAAGGGACCTACGCTTGACTTCACCAATCTTTTTCTCTTCACATATCTATAGAAGCTTTTACAGTCAGTTTTTATGTTCCCTGAAAGCTTACTCTCATATTCTATTTTCCCCCTCTTAATTAATCTCTTTGTCCTCCTTTGCTGAATCCTAAACTGCTCCCAATCCTCAGGTTTGCTGCTTTTTCTGGCCAATTTATATGTCCTCTCCTTGGATCTTATGCTATCCCTAATTTCCCTTGTTAGCCACGGTTGAGTCACCTTTTTTGTTTTATTTTTATGCCAAACAGGGATGAACAAATTCTGTAGTTCTTCCATGCGATCTTTAAATGTTTGCCATTGCCTATCCACTGTCAACCCTTTAAGTAACGCTCCCCAATCCATCCTAGCCAACTCGCGCCTCATACCATCGTAGTTTTCTTTATTTAAATTCAGGACTCAGGAGGTCCTGGGTTCAAATCCCACTCCAGAGACTTGAGCACAAAATCCAGGCTGACACTCCAATGCCATACTGAGGAAGTGCTGCACTGTTGGAGGGGCAGAACTGACGGAGCGCCGCACTGTCGGAGGGTCAGTACTGAGGGAGCGCTGCACTGTCAGAGGGCGCAGTACTGAGGGAGCGCCGCATTGTCGGAGGGGCAATACTGAGGGAGCGCTGCACTGTCGGAGTGGCAGTACTGAGGGAGTGCTGCACTGTTGGAGGGGCAGTACTGAGGGAGCGCTGTACTGTCAGAGGGGCAGTACTGAGGGAGCGCTGCACTGTTGGAGGGGCAGTACTGAGGGAGCGCTGCACTGTCAGAGGTCGCAGTACTGAGGGAGCGCCGCATTGTCGGAGGGGCAATACTGAGGGAGCGCTGCACTGTCGGAGTGGCAGTACTGAGGGAGTGCTGCACTGTTGGAGGGGCAGTACTGAGGGAGCGCTGCACTGTCGGAGGGGCAGTACTGAGGGAGCGCTGTACTGTCAGAGGGGCAGTACTGAGGGAGCGCTGCACTGTTGGAGGGGCAGTACTGAGGGAGCGCTGTACTGTCAGAGGGGCAGTACTGAGGGAGCGCTGCACTGTCGGAGGGGCAGTATTGATGGAGTGCTGCACTGTCGGAGGGGCAGTACTGAGGGAGCGCTGTACTGTCGGAGGGGCAGTACTGAGGGAGCGCTGTACTGTCGGAGGGGCAGTACTGAGGGAGCGCTGCACTGTCGGAGGGGCAGTACTGAGGGAGCGCTGCACTGTCAGAGGGGCAGTACTGAGGGAGCGTCGCACTGTAGGAGGGGCAGTACTGAGGAAATGCTTCTCTGTCGGAGGGGCAGTGCTGAGGGAGTGCTGCACTGTCAGAGGGGCAGTATTGAGGGAGCGTGCACTGTCGGAGGTGCAGTACTGAGGGAGTGCTGCACTGTTGGAGGTGCCGTCTTTCGGGTGAGACGTTAAACCGAGGCCCCGTCTGCTCTCTCAGGTGGAAGTAAAAGATTCCACGGCTACTATATCGAAGAAGAACAGGGGAATTATCCCCAAAATTTTATCGGAGGGGTGAGTGGGTCAGACGGAGAGGTGAGTGGGTCAGACGGAGGGATGTACGGTTTTATCAGCATTGCCGCTGGTAGCTGGGCAATGCGTCTTGTGATATAAACATGATAGACGCCCCAAGGCCCCGCACCATCGAACCAAACGCTCAGCAAGGAGAAGGCCTGGACTTCAAACAGTGGTGACTCACGATCTGAATGTTTGAGGCCTGCTATACAGGAACATGCTGCAACAAGTACGGTTGTTTAAGGAGGAGGAAAGATGCACTCAGAGTTGCGTCCTGTTCTATATTAAAACCTTAATTTTTTTTTGAAGCTTTATGCTCTGTGGGAGTCCCCAGGGATCCTCTGCTGTCCAGTGTTGCTGCAGTTAGCCTGGTTTCCTGCGATGTCTAGTCTTGCTGCAGTTAGCCTGGTTTCCTGGTTTCCTGCGATGTCCAGTCTTGCTGCAGTTAGCCTGGTTTCCTGCGATGTCCAGTCTTGCTGCAGTTAGCCTGGTTTCCTGCGATGTCCAGTCTTGCTGCAGTTAGCCTGGTTTCCTGTGATGTCCAGTCTTGCTGCAGTTAGCCTGGTTTCCTAGAGTCCTGCGATGTCCAGTCTTGCTGCAGTTAGCCTGGTTTCCTGGTTTCCTGCGATGTCCAGTCTTGCTGCAGTTAGCCTGGTTTCCTGCAGTCCTGCGATGTCCAGTCTTGCTGCAGTTAGCCTGGTTTCCTGGTTTCCTGCGATGTCCAGTCTTGCTGCAGTTAGCCTGGTTTCCTGGTTTCCTGTGATGTCCAGTCTTGCTGCAGTTAGCCTGGTTTCCTGTGATGTCCAGTCTTGCTGCAGTTAGCCTGGTTTCCTGGTTTCCTGCGATGTCCAGTCTTGCTGCAGTTAGCCTGGTTTCCTGGTTTCCTGCGATGTCCAGTCTTGCTGCAGTTAGCCTGGTTTCCCGGTTTCCTGTGATGTCCAGTCTTGCTGCAGTTAGCCTGGTTTCCCGGTTTCCTGTGATGTCCAGTCTTGCTGCAGTTAGCCTGGTTTCCTGCGATGTCCAGTCTTGCTGCAGTTAGCCTGGTTTCCTGTGATGTCCAGTCTTGCTGCAGTTAGCCTGGTTTCCTGTGATGTCCAGTCTTGCTGCAGTTAGCCTGGTTTCCCGGTTTCCTGTGATGTCCAGTCTTGCTGCAGTTAGCCTGGTTTCCTGTGATGTCCAGTCTTGCTGCAGTTAGCCTGGTTTCCTGGTTTCCTGTGATGTCCAGTCTTGCTGCAGTTAGCCTGGTTTCCTGTGATGTCCAGTCTTGCTGCAGTTAGCCTGGTTTCCCGGTTTCCTGCGATGTCCAGTCTTGCTGCAGTTAGCCTGGTTTCCCGGTTTCCTGTGATGTCCAGTCTTGCTGCAGTTAGCCTGGTTTCCCGGTTTCCTGTGATGTCCAGTCTTGCTGCAGTTAGCCTGGTTTCCTGCGATGTCCAGTCTTGCTGCAGTTAGCCTGGTTTCCTGTGATGTCCAGTCTTGCTGCAGTTAGCCTGGTTTCCTGTGATGTCCAGTCTTGCTGCAGTTAGCCTGGTTTCCCGGTTTCCTGTGATGTCCAGTCTTGCTGCAGTTAGCCTGGTTTCCTGCGATGTCCAGTCTTGCTGCAGTTAGCCTGGTTTCCTGTGATGTCCAGTCTTGCTGCAGTTAGCCTGGTTTCCTGTGATGTCCAGTCTTGCTGCAGTTAGCCTGGTTTCCTGTGATGTCCAGTCTTGCTGCAGTTAGCCTGGTTTCCTGGTTTCCTGCGATGTCCAGTCTTGCTGCAGTTAGCCTGGTTTCCTGTGATGTCCAGTCTTGCTGCAGTTAGCCTGGTTTCCTGGTTTCCTGCGATGTCCAGTCTTGCTGCAGTTAGCCTGGTTTCCTGTGATGTCCAGTCTTGCTGCAGTTAGCCTGGTTTCCTGGTTTCCTGTGATGTCCAGTCTTGCTGCAGTTAGCCTGGTTTCCTGTGATGTCCAGTCTTGCTGCAGTTAGCCTGGTTTCCTGGTTTCCTGCGATGTCCAGTCTTGCTGCAGTTAGCCTGGTTTCCTGTGATGTCCAGTCTTGCTGCAGTTAGCCTGGTTTCCTGGTTTCCTGCGATGTCCAGTCTTGCTGCAGTTAGCCTGGTTTCCTGTGATGTCCAGTCTTGCTGCAGTTAGCCTGGTTTCCTGGTTTCCTGTGATGTCCAGTCTTGCTGCAGTTAGCCTGGTTTCCTGTGATGTCCAGTCTTGCTGCAGTTAGCCTGGTTTCCTGGTTTCCTGCGATGTCCAGTCTTGCTGCAGTTAGCCTGGTTTCCTGCAGTCCTGCGATGTCCAGTCTTGCTGCAGTTAGCATGGTTTCCTGCGATGTCCAGTCTTGCTGCAGTTAGCCTGGTTTCCTGGTTTCCTGTGATGTCCAGTCTTGCTGCAGTTAGCCTGGTTTCCTGTGATGTCCAGTCTTGCTGCAGTTAGCCTGGTTTCCTGGTTTCCTGCGATGTCCAGTCTTGCTGCAGTTAGCCTGGTTTCCTGTGATGTCCAGTCTTGCTGCAGTTAGCCTGGTTTCCCGGTTTCCTGTGATGTCCAGTCTTGCTGCAGTTAGCCTGGTTTCCTGGTTTCCTGCGATGTCCAGTCTTGCTGCAGTTAGCCTGGTTTCCTGTGATGTCCAGTCTTGCTGCAGTTAGCCTGGTTTCCCGGTTTCCTGTGATGTCCAGTCTTGCTGCAGTTAGCCTGGTTTCCTGCGATGTCTAGTCTTGCTGCAGTTAGCCTGGTTTCCCGGTTTCCTGTGATGTCCAGTCTTGCTGCAGTTAGCCTGGTTTCCTGCGATGTCCAGTCTTGCTGCAGTTAGCCTGGTTTCCTGCAGTCCTGCGATGTCCAGTGTTGCTGCAGTTAGCCTGGTTTCCCGGTTTCCTGTGATGTCCAGTCTTGCTGCAGTTAGCCTGGTTTCCTGTGATGTCCAGTCTTGCTGCAGTTAGCCTGGTTTCCTGCAGTCCTGCGATGTCCAGTGTTGCTGCAGTTAGCCTGGTTTCCTGCGATGTCCAGTGTTGCTGCAGTTAGCCTGGTTTCCTGGTTTCCTGCGATGTCCAGTCTTGCTGCAGTTAGCCTGGTTTCCTGCAGTCCTGCGATGTCCAGTGTTGCTGCAGTTAGCCTGGTTTCCCGGTTTCCTGTGATGTCCAGTCTTGCTGCAGTTAGCCTGGTTTCCTGTGATGTCCAGTCTTGCTGCAGTTAGCCTGGTTTCCTGCAGTCCTGCGATGTCCAGTGTTGCTGCAGTTAGCCTGGTTTCCTGCGATGTCCAGTGTTGCTGCAGTTAGCCTGGTTTCCTGGTTTCCTGCGATGTCCAGTCTTGCTGCAGTTAGCCTGGTTTCCTGGTTTCCTGTGATGTCCAGTCTTGCTGCAGTTAGCCTGGTTTCCTGGTTTCCTGCGATGTCCAGTCTTGCTGCAGTTAGCCTGGTTTCCTGCAGTCCTGCGATGTCCAGTCTTGCTGCAGTTAGCATGGTTTCCTGCGATGTCCAGTCTTGCTGCAGTTAGCCTGGTTTCCTGGTTTCCTGTGATGTCCAGTCTTGCTGCAGTTAGCCTGGTTTCCTGCGATGTCCAGTCTTGCTGCAGTTAGCCTGGTTTCCTGCGATGTCCAGTCTTGCTGCAGTTAGCCTGGTTTCCTGCGATGTCCAGTCTTGCTGCAGTTAGCCTGGTTTCCCGGAGTCCTGTGATGTCCAGTCTTGCTGCAGTTAGCCTGGTTTCCTGGTTTCCTGTGATGTCCAGTCTTGCTGCTGTTAGCCTGGTTTCCTGCGATGTCCAGTCTTGCTGCAGTTAGCCTGGTTTCCCGGAGTCCTGTGATGTCCAGTCTTGCTGCAGTTAGCCTGGTTTCCTGGTTTCCTGCGATGTCCAGTCTTGCTGCAGTTAGCCTGGTTTCCTGTGATGTCCAGTCTTGCTGCAGTTAGCCTGGTTTCCCGGTTTCCTGTGATGTCCAGTCTTGCTGCAGTTAGCCTGGTTTCCTGCGATGTCCAGTCTTGCTGCAGTTAGCCTGGTTTCCTGCGATGTCTAGTCTTGCTGCAGTTAGCCTGGTTTCCTGCAGTCCTGCGATGTCCAGTGTTGCTGCAGTTAGCCTGGTTTCCCGGTTTCCTGTGATGTCCAGTCTTGCTGCAGTTAGCCTGGTTTCCTGTGATGTCCAGTCTTGCTGCAGTTAGCCTGGTTTCCTGCAGTCCTGCGATGTCCAGTGTTGCTGCAGTTAGCCTGGTTTCCTGCGATGTCCAGTGTTGCTGCAGTTAGCCTGGTTTCCTGGTTTCCTGCGATGTCCAGTCTTGCTGCAGTTAGCCTGGTTTCCTGGTTTCCTGCGATGTCCAGTCTTGCTGCAGTTAGCCTGGTTTCCTGCAGTCCTGCGATGTCCAGTCTTGCTGCAGTTAGCCTGGTTTCCTGCGATGTCCAGTCTTGCTGCAG
>CM059425.1:263718143-263987779 GCA_030390025.1 Squalus acanthias
TTGGTCACCTGCCCTAATTTATCCTTATGTGGATCGCTGTCAAATGTTTTGTCTTAAAATACTCCTGTGCAGCGCCTTGGGACGATTTACTACGTTAAAGGCGCTATATAAATACAAGTTGTTGTTGCTGTAGTGCCACACAACACGATGGAGGGTGTCCTCAGTGTGAAGACGGGACTTCGTCTCCACAATGGCTGTGCGGTGGTCACTGCTACCAATACTGTCATGGACAGATGCATCTGTGACAGGTAGATTGGTGAGGACGAGGTCAAGTAGGTTTTTCCCTCGTGTCGGTTCTCTCACCACCTGTCGCAGGCCCAGACTGGCAGTTATGTCCTTCAGGACTCAGGCCAGCTCGGTCAGTAGTGGTGCTACCGAGCCACTCTTGGTGATGGACATTGAAGTCCCCCACCCAGAGTACATTCTGTGCCCTTGCTACTCTCGGTGCTTCTTCCAAGTGGTGTTCAACATGGAGGAGTACTGATTCATCAGCTGAGGGAGGGCGGTAGGTGGTAATCAGCAGGAGGTTTCCTTGCCCATGTTTGACCTGAAGCCATGAGATTTCATGGGGTCTGGAGTCAATGTTGAGGACTCCCAGGGCCACTCCTTCCCGACTGTACACCACTGTGCCGCCACCCCGGTGGGTCTGTCCTGCCGGTGGGACAGGGATGGTGATGGAGGATTTTGGGACATTGGCTGAAAGGTGTGACTATGTTAGGCTGTTGCTTGACTAGTCTGTGGGACAGCTCTCCCAATTTTGGCACAAGTCCCCAGATGTTGGTGAGGTGGACTTTGCAGGGTCGACTGGGCTGGGAGTGCCATTGCCGGTGCCGGGTGGTCCGTCTTCAGTCTTATTATTGTGTTTTGTAGCGGTTTGTTGCAACTGAGTGTTGCGCTGGGCCATTTCAGAGGGCAGTTAAGAGTCAACCACATTGCTGTGGATCTGGAGTCACATATAGGCCAGACCAGGTAAGGACAGCAGATTTCCTTCCCTAAAGGACATTAGTGAACCAGATGAGTTTTTACGACAAGCTGGTAGTTCCATGGTCACCATTACTGATACTAGCTTTTTATTCCAGAATTATGTAATAAACTGAATTTAAATTCCCCAGCTGCCGTGGTGGGATTTGAACTCAGGTGTCTGGGTCATTAGTCCAGGCCTCTGGATTACTCGTCCAGTAACATAACCACCGTTCCCGTTGCAGATGTTGGATGGGGCAGAGACTGAAGATGAAGGCGAGGGGTTTAGTTTAATGTTCTGGGGGATGTGCAGCCAGTGAAGGAAGGTGGAGGATAGGAGGTCAGCAGGGAGAACATTAGAGAAATGCAGTGCAGTACCGAGAGAGTGCTGCATTGTCGATGATGCTGTCCGATGGGTGAGATGTCTGCCTGTTCAGGTGGATGGCAAAGATCCCATGGCAGTACTTAAAGAGCAGGAAGTTTACCTGGTATTCCGATCAACATTCTTCACTCAACCAACACAACCAAAAAGTGATTAACTGATCATTAGCGCTATTTGTGGGATCTTGCTGTGCACAAAATGGCTGCTGCTTTTGCCTACAAAACAACACCAACTGCACTTTGTAGTAATTAATTGTACGTGAAGCACTTTGGACCAAAGCAGATAGGGAGTGACAGCTCTGAGGGGGGAAACACCCCCATCAGCAGAGACTGAGGTTAAAGCTCACCTTCTCCCCAACACCATGTAGGGTAAGGTGATCACACCTCACTGTTTCATGCTGAAACCGACACTGCACCGCTGATGGTGTGGGAACACCCTCAGAATTATTGGTGACCCATGGGCACAAGGAAAGCTCTGAGTATCGGGAACTTCACTCATGAGAAAAAGGTTAAGGAGGTTGGGTTGGTTTTCTTTGGATAGCGGAGACTCCAGGGTGACCTGTTGGTGTTTTCAAGGTTCCGAAGGGAATTGACAGACCCAATCCAGGCAAAATGACCTCGTGGTGAAGGATTCGAATCCCAGGGGATACGAGTTAAACATTAGGAAGTTAGGAGTGAGACAGGGAGTCGGGGGGACTCCTTCACCCAAAGGGTAATCGAGATGTGGAATAAGTTACCAGGGAGGACACTGAAGCAGAGAGTGTAACTGGAGTCAGGAGACAATTAGAGAGAGAAGGGAGTGAGGGATACAGAGAGAAGGTGGGTGGGTGGGGTTGGGGATATGGAGAGAAGGTGGGTCAGTGGGGTTGAGGGATACAGAGAGAAGGTGGGTCGGTGGGGTTGAGGGATATGGGGAGAAAGTGGGTAGGTGAGGTTGAGGGATATGGGGAGAAGATAGGTTGGTGGGGTTGGGGATACGGGGAGAAGGTGGGTAGGTGGGGTTCAGGATACGGGGAGAAGGTGGATGGTGGGGTTGAGGGATACGGGGAGAAGGTGGATGGTGGGGTTGAGGGATACAGGGAGAAGGTGGATGGTGGGGTTGAGGGATACGGGGAGAAGGTGGGTAGGTGGGGTTGGGGATATGGGGAGACGGTGGGTAGGTGGGGTTGGGGATACGGGGAGAAGGTGGGTAGGTGGGGTTCAGGATATGGGGAGAAGGTGGGTAGGTGGGATGGGGATATGGGGAGAAGGTGGGTAGGTGGGGTTCAGGATATGGGGAGAAGGTGGGTAGGTGGGGTTGAGGGATACGGGGAGAAGGTGGGTAGGTGGGGTTGAGGGATACGGGGAAAAGGTGGGTAGGTGGGGTTCAGGATATGGGAGAAGGTGGATGGTGGGGTTGAGGGATACGGGGAGAAGGTGGATGGTGGGGTTGAGGGATACGGGGAAAAGGTGGGTAGGTGGGGTTCAGGATATGGGAGAAGGTGGATGGTGGGGTTGAGGGATACGGGGAGAAGGTGGATGGTGGGGTTGAGGGATACGGGGAGAAGGTGGATGGTGGGGTTGAGGGATACGGGGAGAAGGTGGATGGTGGGGTTGAGGGATACGGGGAGAAGGTGGATGGTGGGGTTGAGGGATACGGGGAGAAGGTGGATGGTGGGGTTGAGGGATACGGGGAGAAGGTGGATGGTGGGGTTGAGGGATACGGGGAGAAGGTGGATGGTGGGGTTGAGGGATACGGGGAGAAGGTGGATGGTGGGGTTGAGGGATACGGGGAGAAGGTGGATGGTGGGGTTGAGGGATACGGTGAGAGGGTGGATGGTGGGGTTGAGGGATACGGTGAGAAGGTGGATGGTGGGGTTGAGGGATACGGGGAGAAGGTGGATGGTGGGGTTGAGGGATACGGGGAGAAGGTGGATGGTGGGGTTGAGGGATACGGGGAGAAGGTGGATGGTGGGGTTGAGGGATACAGGGAGAAGGTGGATGGTGGGGTTGAGGGATACGGGGAGAAGGTGGATGGTGGGGTTGAGGGATACGGGGAGAAGGTGGATGGTGGGGTTGAGGGATACGGGGAGAAGGTGGATGGTGGGGTTGAGGGATACGGGGAGAAGGTGGATGGTGGGGTTGAGGGATACGGGGAGAAGGTCAGTGGTGTTGAGGGACTAGTTGGTCTTACTGACATTTCTCTGTTCTAAGAATTCTTCTGCCCTCAGTAAGGTTTGCACCGTTTGTACAGGGAGATGAATAGGCACAGCAGCTGGAATCCTTGTCCTAGCCGCAACCCCGTGGAAACTCTTTCCTGTTATCAGTTTAGAAGCAGCAAGCTGCGAAACCCATTATGTTGTGCAACCAGGAAGAATGTAGACAAGGTGTTTGGAAATTTCTCAACTTGTGCAGTTGTTCTGCACTGAGAGCCATGTCCTGAAACACACAGGAGAGAAGTTGATCCCAGGGCACTATATCGAAGAAGAGCAGGGGGAGTCCTCCTCGGTGTCCTGGGGCCAATATTTATCCCTCAACCAACATCACTAAAACAGATGATCTGGTCATTATCACATTGCTGTTTGTGGGAGCTTGCTGTGTACAAATTGGCTGCTGCGTTTCCTACTTTACAACAGTGACTACACTTCAAATGTTCTTCATTGGCTGTGAGGCGCTTTGGGGCGTCCGGTGGTCGTGAAAGGTGCTATAGAAATGCAAGTCTTTTTCTTTTTTGATCAAGACGGGCCACTGCGTGATTCAAACCAAGTCCGGTGGGTTTGGAGAGTGCCCTTTGACCTTGGAAACCGGATTGAAATCCAGATCAGACCAATGGGATGTGAGGGTCCCTGTAAACATGAAGCGGGGTTTGGGGCAGACCCAGATCCAGCTATAAGGTGCAGGCCCACAGGGCAAAACAAAAGCCTAATTCTGGGCACCTTGCGAAGTCACAGGGTGACTGATGGGTGAAATGCCACGCTGTAGGGGGCGCCCCTCTGATAAAGGGCTAGAAATTCGGCTGCTTTTTGCCTCCCGTTAGTGCCTGCGGCGGGGGGCGGGGGGGGAGGGGGGCGCTAAAGGGTTACCGACCGGGTGCGGCGAATTCAGCGACGCCCGCGAACTTCCCTGGCGGTTCTGCGCTGGCGCTAACACTTGCCGCCTCGGCCTCTAGCGCCCCGTAGATCGTGACGTCATTAAGTGCGCAGCGGCCCGTTACCGCCCCGGATGTGAAATTCGCTCCCACCCCTTGCTGCATCGCTGGGCGCCAACAACGGCAGGAAGAGGAGGCGTTGTCACCTCGGCTGGCCGCTTGGGGAGCGATAATTAAAGGCAGTGGTGGTCAGGTAGGGCAAACTTTATTCTTCGCACCAGTCTGGTGCCTGCTGAAAGATTTTGAAGCCTCATTGCTGCGCGATGCCTGAGCCCTCGGCTCTCGGAGAGTGATTGGGGCTGTAATGGAAGTCGCGCAGGTCCCCAGGCCCCACAGAACTAGAAGAAGAAGAATGTTGCAAACCATCATTGGCCCTTCCCTCTGATGCCGGCAGCACTGCACATTCTTCAGTGTTCTGCCGTACCGCCCCTCTCACACACTTCACTGCCCGAAGAGAAGTGTGTAGCGCTTGATTTAGCGCTCCATCTCCCGCTTGGGGTGCTGAAACTCAATTTTGCGGTCGCTGGCGCTAATTAGCATCGGGCGCTAAAGTTAGTGTCCAGGCGATGTTAGTGCCCTGAATATTTCCGCCTTTGGATTTAATTCTGAGCTGCTAGGGTGCTCCAGGGGGTGGGGGTGGGGTAGGGGTGGGGGTGGGGTAGGGGTGGGGTAGTGATGTGGTAGGCTGGGGTAGGGATGGGGTAGGGGTGGGTAGGGATGGGGTAGTGATGGGGTAGGGGTGGGTAGGGATGGGGTAGTGATGGGGTAGGGGTGTTACAGAGGGTGGGTGTGTAGGTGTGTTACAGAGGGTGGGTGTGTAGGTGTGTTACAGAGGGTGGGTGTGGGGTAGGTGTGTTACAGAGGGTGGGTGTGGGGTAGGTGTGTTACAGAGGGTGGGTGTGTAGGTGTGTTACAGAGGGTGGGTGTGTAGGTGTGTTACAGAGGGTGGGTGTGTAGGTGTGTTACAGAGGGTGGGTGTGGAGAAGGTGTGTTACAGAGGGTGGGTGTGGAGAAGGTGTGTTACAGAGGGTGGGTGTGTAGGTGTGTTACAGAGGGTGGGTGTGTAGGTGTGTTACAGAGGGTGGGTGTGTAGGTGTGTTACAGAGGGTGGGTGTGTAGGTGTGTTACAGAGGGTGGGTGTGTAGGTGTGTTACAGAGGGTGGGTGTGTAGGTGTGTTACAGAGGGTGGGTGTGTAGGTGTGTTACAGAGGGTTGGTGTGTAGGTGTGTTACAGAGGGTGGGTGTGTAGGTGTGTTACAGAGGGTGGGTGTGGGTAGGTGTGTTACAGAGGGTGGGTGTGTAGGTGTGTTACAGAGGGTGGGTGTGTAGGTGTGTTACAGAGGGTGGGTGTGTAGGTGTGTACAGAGGGTGGGTGTGTTAGAGGTGGGTGTGTAGGTGTGTTACAGAGGGTGGGTGTGGAGGTGTACAGAGTGTGTTACAGAGGGTGGGTGTGGGGTAGGTGTGTTACAGAGGGTGGGTGTGTAGGTGTGTTACAGAGGGGGGTGTAGTGTGTTACAGAGGGTGGGTGTGTAGGTGTGTTACAGAGGGTGGGTGTGTAGGTGTGTTACAGAGGGTGGGTGTGTAGGTGTGTTACAGAGGGTGGGTGTGTAGGTGTGTTACAGAGGGTGGGTGTGTAGGTGTGTTACAGAGGGTGGGTGTGTAGGTGTGTTACAGAGGGTGGGTGTGGGTAGGTGTGTTACAGAGGGTGGGTGTGTAGGTGTGTTACAGAGGGTGGGTGTGTGTTACAGGAGGGTGTGTGTTACAGAGGGTGGGTGTGTAGGTGTGTTACAGAGGGTGGGTGTGGAGGTGTGTTACAGAGGGTGGGTGTGGAGGTGTGTTACAGAGGGTGGGTGTGTAGGTGTGTTACAGAGGGTGGGTGTGTAGGTGTGTTACAGAGGGTGGGTGTGTAGGTGTGTTACAGAGGGTGGGTGTGTAGGTGTGTTACAGAGGGTGGGTGTGTAGGTGTGTTACAGAGGGTGGGTGTGTAGGTGTGTTACAGAGGGTGGGTGTGTAGGTGTGTTACAGAGGGTGGGTGTGTAGGTGTGTTACAGAGGGTGGGTGTGTAGGTGTGTTACAGAGGGTGGGTGTGTAGGTGTGTTACAGAGGGTGGGTGTGTAGGTGTGTTACAGAGGGTGGGTGTGTAGGTGTGTTACAGAGGGTGGGTGTGTAGGTGTGTTACAGAGGGTGGGTGTGTAGGTGTGTTACAGAGGGTGGGTGTGTAGGTGTGTTACAGAGGGTGGGTGTGTAGGTGTGTTACAGAGGGTGGGTGTGTAGGTGTGTTACAGAGGGTGGGTGTGTAGGTGTGTTACAGAGGGTGGGTGTGTAGGTGTGTTACAGAGGGTGGGTGTGGGTAGGTGTGTTACAGAGGGTGGGTGTGTAGGTGTGTTACAGAGGGTGGGTGTGTAGGTGTGTTACAGAGGGTGGGTGTGTAGGTGTGTTACAGAGGGTGGGTGTGTAGGTGTGTTACAGAGGGTGGGTGTGTAGGTGTGTTACAGAGGGTGGGTGTGTAGGTGTGTTACAGAGGGTGGGTGTGTAGGTGTGTTACAGAGGGTGGGTGTGTAGGTGTGTTACAGAGGGTGGGTGTGTAGGTGTGTTACAGAGGGTGGGTGTGTAGGTGTGTTACAGAGGGTGGGTGTGTAGGTGTGTTACAGAGGGTGGGTGTGTAGGTGTGTTACAGAGGGTGGGTGTGTAGGTGTGTTACAGAGGGTGGGTGTGTAGGTGTGTTACAGAGGGTGGGTGTGTAGGTGTGTTACAGAGGGTGGGTGTGTAGGTGTGTTACAGAGGGTGGGTGTGTAGGTGTGTTACAGAGGGTGGGTGTGTAGGTGTGTTACAGAGGGTGGGTGTGTAGGTGTGTTACAGAGGGTGGGTGTGTAGGTGTGTTACAGAGGGTGGGTGTGGGTAGGTGTGTTACAGAGGGTGGGTGTGTAGGTGTGTTACAGAGGGTGGGTGTGTAGGTGTGTTACAGAGGGTGGGTGTGTAGGTGTGTTACAGAGGGTGGGTGTGTAGGTGTGTTACAGAGGGTGGGTGTGGGGTAGGTGTGTTACAGAGGGTGGGTGTGTAGGTGTGTTACAGAGGGTGGGTGTGTAGGTGTGTTACAGAGGGTGGGTGTGTAGGTGTGTTACAGAGGGTGGGTGTGTAGGTGTGTTACAGAGGGTGGGTGTGTAGGTGTGTTACAGAGGGTGGGTGTGTAGGTGTGTTACAGAGGGTGGGTGTGTAGGTGTGTTACAGAGGGAGGGTGTGGGGAAGGTGTGTTACAGAGGGTGGGTGTGTAGGTGTGTTACAGAGGGTGGGTGTGTAGGTGTGTTACAGAGGGTGGGTGTGTAGGTGTGTTACAGAGGGTGGGTGTGTAGGTGTGTTACAGAGGGTGGGTGTGTAGGTGTGTTACAGAGGGTGGGTGTGTAGGTGTGTTACAGAGGGTGGGTGTGTAGGTGTGTTACAGAGGGTGGGTGTGTAGGTGTGTTACAGAGGGTGGGTGTGGGTAGGTGTGTTACAGAGGGTGGGTGTGTAGGTGTGTTACAGAGGGTGGGTGTGTAGGTGTGTTACAGAGGGTGGGTGTGTAGGTGTGTTACAGAGGGTGGGTGTGTAGGTGTGTTACAGAGGGTGGGTGTGTAGGTGTGTTACAGAGGGTGGGTGTGTAGGTGTGTTACAGAGGGTGGGTGTGTAGGTGTGTTACAGAGGGTGGGTGTGTAGGTGTGTTACAGAGGGTGGGTGTGTAGGTGTGTTACAGAGGGTGGGTGTGTAGGTGTGTTACAGAGGGTGGGTGTGTAGGTGTGTTACAGAGGGTGGGTGTGTAGGTGTGTTACAGAGGGTGGGTGTGTAGGTGTGTTACAGAGGGTGGGTGTGTAGGTGTGTTACAGAGGGTGGGTGTGGGGTAGGTGTGTTACAGAGGGTGGGTGTGTAGGTGTGTTACAGAGGGTGGGTGTGTAGGTGTGTTACAGAGGGTGGGTGTGTAGGTGTGTTACAGAGGGTGGGTGTGTAGGTGTGTTACAGAGGGTGGGTGTGGGGTAGGTGTGTTACAGAGGGTGGGTGTGTAGGTGTGTTACAGAGGGTGGGTGTGTAGGTGTGTTACAGAGGGTGGGTGTGTAGGTGTGTTACAGAGGGTGGGTGTGTAGGTGTGTTACAGAGGGTGGGTGTGTAGGTGTGTTACAGAGGGTGGGTGTGTAGGTGTGTTACAGAGGGTGGGTGTGTAGGTGTGTTACAGAGGGTGGGTGTGTAGGTGTGTTACAGAGGGTGGGTGTGTAGGTGTGTTACAGAGGGTGGGTGTGTAGGTGTGTTACAGAGGGTGGGTGTGGGGAAGGTGTGTTACAGAGGGTGGGTGTGTAGGTGTGTTACAGAGGGTGGGTGTGTAGGTGTGTTACAGAGGGTGGGTGTGTAGGTGTGTTACAGAGGGTGGGTGTGGGGAAGGTGTGTTACAGAGGGTGGGTGTGTAGGTGTGTTACAGAGGGTGGGTGTGTAGGTGTGTTACAGAGGGTGGGTGTGTAGGTGTGTTACAGAGGGTGGGTGTGTAGGTGTGTTACAGAGGGTGGGTGTGTAGGTGTGTTACAGAGGGTGGGTGTGGGGAAGGTGTGTTACAGAGGGTGGGTGTGGGGAAGGTGTGTTACAGAGGGTGGGTGTGTAGGTGTGTTACAGAGGGTGGGTGTGTAGGTGTGTTACAGAGGGTGGATATCAAGCCAGGACAGGACAGGGCTCGGCTGTGATGCCTCGGTGGTCAATAGTGAGCTATGGTTTGCTGTCTAGACTCACACAGGATGAATGGCCGTGACTCCATTCACCAGCAGGCGATGGATCTTTATCTGGAGCAGGGGAAAGTCACCTGATCATGAGTGGCCCTGCGTCAGAACTCGCTATCGCCCCAGAAATAGGGAAACCCCAAAATCTGCTCCAAAAATATCACCCTCAGTGATGTATTTGAACTCCAGTGGTTACAGCAGAATCAAACCACATGAGGATATTGTCTCGATGCTGAAATTCTTTCACAGATATTTCCTATCCCGTTCAACAGGTGCTTCCCCTGTCTGTTGACCTATCTCCCTGTGCGAGCTGTTTCACGAAAATATCTGCATTACAACACACACACCACGGGACGAAGACAGCCCAGCGAATAACGTCCCCTCCTGCACCAGGGCATCACTGAAAAAAATATATATAATATAGAGTGGGAGAGAGGTAGGTGGTGGAGGTGTGAAAAGGACCACTGTGACATGGTAAACTAGGAACAAGATATTTTAAGGCTAAACAGTAGATCTCAACCCCATCTACCCACCTCCTCAACCCCATCTACCCACCTCCTCAACCCCATCTCCCCACCTCCTCAACCCCACCTACCCACCTCCTCAATCCCATCTACCCACCTCCTTAACCCCATCTCCCCACCTCCTCAACCCCACCTACCCACCTCCTCAATCCCATCTACCCACCTCCTTAACCCCATCTCCCCACCTCCTCAACCCCACCTACCCACCTCCTCAATCCCATCTACCCACCTCCTTAACCCCATCTCCCCACCTCCTTAACCCCACCTACCCACCTCCTCAACCCCACCTACCCACCTCCTCAACCCCACCTACCCACCTCCTCAACCCCATCTACCCACCTCCTTAACCCCATCTCCCCACCTCCTCAACCCCACCTACCCACCTCCTCAACCCCACCTACCCACCTCCTCAATCCCATCTCCCCACCTCCTCAACCCCATCTCCCCACCTCCTCAACCCCACCTACCCAACTCCTTAACCCCATCTACCCACCTCCTCAATCCCATCTACCCACCTCCTCAACCCCATCTCCCCACCTCCTCAACCCATCTCCCCACCTCCTTAACCCCATCTACCCACCTCCTCAACCCCACCTACCCACCTCCTCAACCCCATCTACCCACCATTTCCTCAACCCCATCTCCCCAACATTTCCTCAACCCCACCTACCCACCATTTCCTCAACCCCATCTACCCACCTCCTCAACCCCATCTACCCACCTCCTTAACCCCATCTACCCACCTCCTTCACCCCATCTCCCCACCTCCTCAACCCCACCTACCCACCTCCTTAACCCCATCTACCCACCTCCTTAACCCCATCTCCCCACCTCCTCAACCCCATCTCCCCACCTCCTTAACCCCATCTACCCACCTCCTTAACCCCATCTACCCACCTCCTTAACCCCATCTACCCACCTCCTCAACCCCATCTCCCCACCTCCTTAACCCCACCTACCCACCTCCTTAACCCATCTCCCCACCTCCTCAACCCCATCTCCCCACCTCCTCAACCCATCTCCCCACCTCCTTAACCCCATCTACCCAACATTTCCTCAACCCCATCTACCCACCTCCTTAACCCCATCTACCCACCTCCTTAACCCCATCTCCCCACCTCCTCAACCCCATCTCCCCACCTCCTTAACCCCATCTACCCACCTCCTTAACCCCATCTACCCACCTCCTTAACCCCATCTCCCCACCTCCTCAACCCCACCTACCCACCTCCTCAACCCCATCTACCCACCTCCTTCACCCCATCCCCCCAGCTTCTCAACCCCATCTACCCACCTCCTTAACCCCATCTCCCCAGCTTCTCAACCCATCTCCCCACCACCTCAACCCCACCTACCCACCTCCTCAACCCCATCTACCCATCTCATTCACCCCATCTCCCCACCTCCTTCACCCCATCTCCCCAACTCCTCAACCCCATCTCGCCACCTTCTCAACTCCATCTCCCCACCTTCTCAACTCCATCTACCCACCTCCTCAACCTCATGTGCTCAGTGCCACCTCCCTGCCCACCTTCTCAAGCCCACCTTCTCTCCCTATCCCTCAAACCTATCTCTGTCCTAACTCCCCTTCTCACTCTTTTGTCTGCCCTGAGATATGGGGGGAGAAATTCAGTATCGCCCCATTTGGGGCGCAATTATCGGCCGGGCACAAAGATTAGCGCCTGGCGCTAATTATCGCCACCTTTTGCAAACTTGACTTTTATCGCCCCTGGAGGTGATTGGAGCGCTAAATCAGGTGCTACACATCTGTCTTAAGGCGCAAAGGCCGAGGAGCGAGGCGCTAACTCAGAGTGCTGGCGAAGCTCATGTGATATCAGTCAGCAATGGAACACACACACAATGGCACGGGCCAGTTTTTAAAGGGGATGGTTGATCTTGCTTTCCATCCACATCCTGCTCATTGCAGCTTTGAATCTCGGCCTGGAGAGACCTGCACATCAAATCTGCTGGAAAGAACAATGGAGAGTACCAGGCAAAGAGCTCAGAGTGCAGCCCCCACAGTCTCTTCTAAATCGATACAAGGAATGGCAAATCAAAATGAACCTGCAAAGTGCTGCTCAGTACCAAAAACTCCTTCACACAGCGTTGAATCTCTCCAGAAGTCTCTCTCTCTCTCAGAATGCGTGGTTCAAAAATGGCACCAACAATAAAAGACAGGAAGCGGTCGCCTTTAAATAGCGCTCCCCCAGTCCCTTCATGACTGCAAAACGCTCCCCTCAACCTGTCGTTGCTAGCGTCAGGTGGTAAGGCAGGGGGCGCCACTCAATATCTGCTCTGGGGCGATACCGGGGCGTTGCGCACTCGACTGACGTCACGATCTGCCGGCGCAGGAGATCGTTGCGGTAGTGTTTAGCGCCGCCGCAAAATGTCTAGTTAATTTCCCGAGCGGCGCAAACATCGCCGAGCCCGGGCGCTAGATGATTTGCGCCCCATTAGCGCCCTCTTAAGGCGCTAACGGGAGGCGCAACCAACTGAATTTTTCCCCCATGAACTCTCCACCACAGGGAGCAAGTTACCACCATGAGTCTTTTAGTCTAATAGATGAAAAAGTACTGCGGGGGGAGTTACTGGATGACGTAGTTCAGTAATTGGGTTCCATAAGAAAATATGGAATGAGAAAAGGCCATTCAGCCCATCAGCCCGGCTCCTTCCACAGTCTATCTATGACTACCTCAATCATGGATCCCCCTCCCCCATATCTCCACTCTCTTCCTAACAGATTTACTAATATCTCTGTAACTCTCACCCTCCTTTGGCGACAGGGATCCCAGTTCTTCTTTACTGCTTGACACAGGGAACGGAAGCATAGTGGTTATGTCACTGGGCTAGTAATCCAGAGGCCTGGCCTAATGATCCATGGAAACGTGAGTTCATAATCCCACCACAGCAGCTAAATTCAGTTAATTAAATAAATCTGGAATAAAAAGCTAGTGACGGTGACCATGAAACTATCAGATTGTTGTAAAAACCCATCTGGTTCACTAATGCCCTTTAGTGGAAGGAAATCTGCCGTCCTTACCCGGTCTGGCCTATATGTGACTCCAGACCCACAGCAATGTGGTTGACTCTGAACTGCCTTCTGGCCTAGCGAGACACTCAGTCGTGACAAACAATAATAAGAACAAAACCAGACAGATCACCTGGCATTGACCTCGGACCTTCACCACACAGACTGCAGCAGTTGAAGAAGGTGCCACCTTCTCAAGGGCAATTAGGGATAGGCAATAAATGCTGGCCTTGCCAGCAATGCCCACATCCCAGGAACGAATCAAAAAAAATGTTGGCCCAAATTATGGGATGGCAAAGCAGATTTCACCAGATGAGCAACTCAGTAAATATTGGGGCTTGGAAGGTTGCTGAAACAGGAAGGCTGCAACTTCCATTAGACGGAGAGGAGAAAGTCTACGGTTGGTATCAGCAGTGGCTGGCAGCGCTGGTCCAGGATAACGTGTGTCTCACTCTCTATCACACTAGGATAAAGCAATGACCTTTCAGGGGCTCAGACTGGGGATGAGAGAGAGCCTCCTCCCTCTACCGGGAGTTCTACCTCCCTTCATCGCCATTACCGGTGACAGCTCAGTACCACCATACCCAGCGGCAAATTCCGGGCATGCCACAGTGCCCAGGACGTGAGGTGTTAACGGACCCTAAGGGCAGCAGTTGGTAGTATCACAAGGTGCTGGGCTCCTGAACGGAGACGTGTAACCTGAGAGAGCTACTGTCCGAACCGCAGGAAGGTCCTTTATGAAATCAGTTTGGACAGTCTCGACCCAGAATGTGCCAGAGAATCATAGAAATTTACAGCACAGAAGGAGGTCATTCAGCCCATCTTGTCCGTGCCGGCCAACAAAGAGCTCTCCACCCTAATCCCACTTTCCAGCTCTTGGTCCGTAGCCCTGTCGGTTACGGCACTTCAAGTACATATCCAAGTACTTTTTAAATGTGATGAGGGTTCCTGCCTCTACCACCCTTTCAGGCAGTGAGTTCCAGACCCCCACCACCCTCTGGGTGAAAACATTTCTCCTCAAATCCCCTCCAAACCTCCGACCAATTACTTTAAATCTATGCCCCCTGGTTATTGACCCTTCTGCCAAGGGAAATAGTCCCTTCCTATCCACTCTATCTAGGCCCCTCATAACTTTATACACCTCAATTAGGGGAGTTCTCCCCGGTGTCCTGGCCAATATTTATCCCTCAACCAACATAACAAAAACAGATTGCTGATGGTGGGAGCTTGCCACCATGCAAATTGACTGCTGCGTTTCTCACATTACAACAGTGACAACACTTCAAAAGTACTTCATTGGTGAAGCGCTTTGAGACGTCCAGTGGTCATGAAAGGCGCTATAGAAATGCAAGTCTTTCTTTCTTTCAACTAGGTCCCCCCTCAGCCTCCTCTGTTCCAAAGAAAACAACCTCACCCTTTCCAATCTTTCCTCACAGCTAAAATTCCCCAGCCCAGGCAACATCCTCATAAATCTCCTCTGCACCCTCTCGAGTGCAATCACATCCTTCCTGTAATGTGATGACCAGAACTGCACGCAGTACTCTAGTTGCGGCCTAACTTGTTTTATACAGTTCAAGCATAGCCTCCCTGCTCTTATATTCTATGACTCGACTAATAAAGGCAAGTAACCCGTATGCCTCCTTAACCACCTTATCTACCTGTCCTGCTACCTTCAGGGATCTGTAGACATGCACTCCAAGGTCCCTTTGTTCCTCTACACTACTCAGTGTCCTACCATTTATGGTGTATTCCCTTTCCTTGTTAGCCCTTCCCAAATGCATTACCTCACACTTCTCCGGATTGAATTCCATTTGCCACTGTTCTGCCAACCTCACCAGTCCATTGATATCTTCCTGCAGTCTGCAGCTATCAACCACATGGCCAATTTTTGTAACATCTGAAAACTTCTTAATCATGTCCCCTACATTCAAGTCCAAATCATTGATATATACCACAAAAAGCAAAGGACCCAGTACTGAGCCCTGTGGAACTCCACTGGAAACAGCCTTCCAGTCACAAAAACACCCTTCGACCATTACCCTTTGTTTCCTGCCACTGAGCCAATTTTGGATCCAACTTGCCACTTTCCCTTGGATCCCATGGGCTTTTACTTTCATGACCAGTCTGCCATGTGGGACCTTATCAAAAGCCTTGCTAAAATCCATGTAGACTACATCAAACGCACTACCCTCATCGACCCTCCTTGTTACCTCCTCAAAAATTCAATCAAGTTTGTCAGACACGACCTTCCCTTAACAAATCCGTGCTGACTATCCTTGATTAATCCGTGTCTTTCTAAATGAAGATTTATCCTGTCCTTCAGAATTCTTTCCAATAATTTTCCCACCACTGAGGTTAGGCTGACTGGCCTGTAATTACTCGATCTATCCTTTTCTCCCTTTTTAAACAAAGGTACCACGTTAGCAGTCCTCCAGTCCTCCGGCACCACACCTGCAGCCAGAGAGGATTGAAAAATGATGGTCAGAGCCTCTGCTATTTCCTCTCTTACTTCTCTTAACAGTCTGGGATACATTTCATCCAGGCCTGGGGATTTATCCACTTTCAAAGATGCTAAACCCCTTAATACTTCCTCTCTCACTATGTTTATTTCATCTAATATTTCACACTCCTCCTCCCTGATTGTGTGGAAGTGTATTTTTGTCTCGGACACAAAATGGCTTCCTAGAGACAAAGAGTGATACAAAATGGCCGACTCTGACTTGTTTGGGAAAAGATAAAGTTGTTTATGACTTCATGGAGATGAATTTAAACTTTGCAGACTATGCTGTCTTCATAGTCTGCTAGTACAGAGAAAAAAAAGGCTTCTTCTAATCAACTTGAGATAACCAAGGACTAGTGAAGTAAACAGCCAGGTGCCTTGGCCTTGGTGGGAGAAGAAGATCAGACAGACAGACTCCAATTACTGTAGAGATTAGCTAGTCTCATCGTAAGGCATTTCTATTTTTTAACTTTTAACTTAGCTTACCTTAAACAACATGTCATGTGATATGGGAAGCTTGTGTTTTCAGTGTATAAGATCTTCCATTTTCTGTGATTCTTCAGAATGTCATAGCCATTGACTGCGGTGCATTCTCCTTGCAAGCAAGTAAATAATAAAGCCTGCCTTGACGATACTTTATGTTTCAAGAGTCTTACTCGGAAGTCGAAACTTCAACAGTATTTCTTGGAGGTTCCACCGAGATCGCTTGCTACCTTTCGGTAAGTCACGGACAAAAGACACCACGAATTTCTAGTGACAAATCCTGAATGGCCACAGTGATGTTTTATCAGAAAAAGGATTTCTCATTAGATACTGAATTGGTGTAGTCTGTTTCTTCCGATAGGAGCACTGCGATTGTTAAGACTCGTGTTTTAGATTTGAGTTGAATCTTGTAACTTTTGCTTTTTTAACGTTAAAAAAAAGGGAGGAGGATTATGACGGCTCAAGTTTCAAAACTATCGGGCAAAGGAGGCAAGGGAAAAGTCGACAGGGTTGTATCCCGGACTGATAAAGGTACCAAGTTGTGAGAAAGCGCTAAAAGATTAAAACTGCAGTATCAAGGGTGGGTCCCTTGAGCCGTGAAAAGAAAAAAAGAATCTCGCGGCAGAAAGGTTTAGATAAGAAACCTTCGTATAGAGTATAAGTTAAATGTTAAGGACTCAGATTGTAGTGGAGAACAACGCAAAACTGAGAATTGACTATTTGTTTAGTTTAAAGTATAAGGTTAAATGTTTGATTACTTGATTTGTTTGCCTGTTTGGGCTTTTGCATTACTTATAATTGTCTTGATTGTTGTTAGTTCTTGTTATTGTTCATCGCTTGTAGAACTTTGGATGGTCAAATATAATCGTAAGGGGGTAAAGGGTGAAACTTGCGATTTAGAAGAAGAGTGCCTAGTACAATTAAAACTTTACTAAGATGGGAGCTTCACAGAGTAAGGTCCCAGAAAAAGGAACTCCAACTTTTTACATCTTCCAGAACTGTGGTCGGACATCCACAAGGGATTTGTCTGATTGGTCTAAATGGACCAAGAATGACAAACACCCGTTCCCTATTGATGGAACCTTTAACCTAGACAGAATTACATGTCTAGAGGACTGTCTTGCAAATAGAGACCCGCAAAGAAGAGGTAAAAAGTCAGTAAATTGGTCCCTTTTCAGACTGGAAAAAGGAAGCAGAAAGGCGTAAGGACCATAGTATACAAGCCAGTAGATCTGACATTAAAAATAAGAGAAAAGACCCAGTGAGTAAATTGGCTAAACAAGATGAAGTCAGACAAATGGCTTTAGGACAAACCAAAGATAAGGAAAAAAAAGATCTAATTTACCGACATTGAAATCTGAAACTCAGCAAAAAGAAGGGAATTGGAAAGCCAGGAAAAGCTGCTGAGACGCTTATGTAAAAAAAAGAGAGAGAAATTTAAAGTTTTACCGGCATGGAAGTTATTAATGTCTGTGCCGAGACAAATAAAATCCAGGATTTGCTGAGTGAAAGGAATCTTAAAGGGAATGCTGAGATCTCAGTTTGTGTGAAAGTGTGTGTTAAAAGTATAAAAGTTTTCCTGACTGTGAATGTTTAAGAAGTTACAGTATTTATTTTGTCTGAAAATCTGTCTAAAAAAAAAGGTGTCTGTCACAGTTGCCAATGTGCCTGGAAGAAAATGAATTTGAATGTTTACAAGGCATGGGTAATTGTTTCTTTGTTAATGTGGCTATGGTTTCTTTCTTTTCCAACTGACACTGGTTAGTTTAAAAAAAAATTGATCTGGATTGAATTGGAGTCATTGAGGTTAATTAACCTATTAAAAAAACAGACTTTCATTGTGCACGGTGAAATTCTGGTTGGTGTAAATTTGTGTAGACCGCATTCAATAAGATATTTAATGGTCTGAAACCAGACTTTGAAATATTTACAGTCTTGGATACAGAACGGGTTCTGGTCCATACCATTGGCAGAGGAATCACACGATGTGTGGCTGCAATAGATTGTGCCCCAAGAATTAGAAAAAAAAACTTTGAACTACAATTTAAGTTAAGCTGGTGTGTAAAAACTGAGAAGAACAACAAAAAGTTTGTTTAACAAAAGATTAAGTTTCGGTCTAAGATTTAACCTTGGAGTCGCAGTTGCTATGGTGAAATCTTCCAAAGCAGTTTGATTTGATTTGCTTAAATGTGAAAAACTAATTTTTCTCCAGTTATAAGAAATATGATGTGATTTATGGTTTTCTACAAGCATGTACTAGTTTGTTTTGTTTTATCTGTTCTGTTCGTGTTCAGTTAAAGTGTGAAAACACATCTGTCTTTTTCGATCGGAAAAAAAAATGTTTTTAATTTACGTGAAGTGACGCAATTGCGTGCGCCTGACAATGTTTAGCTCCACCTTCTTAAAGACCTGCAAAGGAGTTAACCCTTTCCACTGACAGCTGATTAAGTTCACCAAGCAACAACTTTAGTGTGACATTTAAAGATATTGGACATTATTAAATTTAAGTTTCTTAATTTTAATTTAACATTTCCCAGAAGGAAAATTATGATTTGATAAATTAACCCCTTGGGCTCTAAGCAGAGTCACAATGGATTCTCTTCTTTCTTTTGTTATATGGAAGTTACCTTGTAAACTAATTGCAGCACTTCTGTCTCTAATGTTAAAACACTGTAGAAGCCACCTAGCCTGGAAATCATTTGTTTCTGAAATTGGAATTGATAAGATAAATTGATAGAAATGAAATTGAACATTGACAAAACCTATCAGTTCAACAGTACTGCTGTTTGGATTTTGGGATAATGTTGTAATAACAAAATGGACTCAGGCACTATATATATATTGGGTTACTTTTGGGAAAATAAAAGATCCTCTAAAATAATGATAAATAAAAAGTGTTAATAACTTGGACCTAGTGAGAATGTTCGATCTATGTTTTCAATCTTAAATATTGTACTGGACAGTAAAGTTTCTCCAGGGCTCATGAATGAGATATGAATGGTAATTAATGGGATGTGTAAAATGGGGAGAGGAAGTGATTGAAGGTGTAAGATTGAAACAGGAGAATTACACTGCTGAATGGGAATTTTAAAAACTTTCTGGTGAAAGTCAGGAAAGCGTAGCTAAGAATAATAAATTGATAGCTTTCTCTTGGAGACATTTGTGTCCCTGCCTATAATGAACTTTTAAGAAAACTGAATTTGATAGCCTGGCCACTATCCAAGACATCGGGACCATGCAGAGGAAGATGAACAAAGACAATCTTTTGATAAGATACCTGAAAGCCCGAGAAAGGCACATGTGACATGATATTGAGATACCGGTATGAGTGTGCAAATGTGATTTGTTACATATGAAGCAATTACCATCTGGAAATGTATGGTGAATCTGCACTGAAGAACGGGTCTCAGACATGCTCAGTTACTTGACAACAGCAAGACATGAAATGGTTAATGTGGCTCAGGAGAGCGAGACAACTTTTAAAGCATTGACACATACTCCATCGAGAAACTATCTAATTAATGAAACAATCAGAATAGAGTTAAATACACTGGTACCTGTTAGAGGGATTGAAATTGAAGTTGAAGTGGAGAGTTACCTGGAATCTGGATTGGGACAATTGAGGGCTAAGGAGAAATCATGTTTAGTAAGAACTATCCACAATATGGATACGAGTAAAAGAGCGATCTGGAGAATCTTTTAAGTCCATGATTTGTTGATTAGATGTTAAACTGTAATGTTGCTTGAAATGATTGTAAGACTGAATTTAACTGTGACTGTAATAATTGTGTTTTGTAGGTAACAGAGCGTGGGGAAAACCAGTGCGAATCCAGTATGAGGTGGTTTTGGTGGTGCCTCCTGTGTCACTACTACCGCAACTACCATGCTTTACAGGTCTAACAGGACCTGTCCCATCAACCAACACATTTTACATAATATCGAAACCTATGCTCAAGTGAAACTGACAGTAAATGAGGTACTTAAGTATGAGCTGCACAATTATGTGGCACAATTCGGATACGACATTCCCCTGTTGTCTAAGAGTTTCAGTGAGCTCATGATGCGACTGAACTCCTCTCTAAAGCATTTTTATGTTCTGAAGGAAGACAACTCGAGAATAGATATTGAAATTGACAGCATAGGGGACAACTCACACTGGTGGGATATTGGGCTTAATACATCAGCACACCCTTAGATTTGTATTATTTCACACGCTCTGGTAGTTCTCCAACTTGTAATGATAGTGTATTTGATATATGTAACCTATGTAGTAAGATACACAAGCCAATTGGGTACTGATGCCCATGACTAACCAGCACTAACGAATTGAGCACACCGAAAGAGAAGATCCGAAGCAATGTAGAGGAGACCCCAGGCGGGGTAACATCAGGAAGATAGAAGAAACAGAGGATACCCCAGGCGGGGCAGAATTGGAACACCGGAATGGACTATTAGAAGGGAGAAATCTTCAAGACTCCCTACTAACTAATGCCCAAGTTGAGAGAGAGCAATAAGAACTAGCTAGATTAGTCAAGAGCCGATTGTGAGAAGTCAATAAGGATTATTTCCTTCTCAAAGAAGGGAATTGTAAGAAATAGCTGTTAGATTCAAAGATGGGTTTTAATTCTTAGAACAGAAACTGACAACATGCAGCCAGGAACAGATAGCAGAAATGCCAGCAAGGTCGAATATCAAGCATCAAAAGACAAATAGAAGTGATAAGGGAATCGTAAAATGCAAAACAACACATGGTGGGGGATAATAGACAAAAATGGAGTCGAAAAATTAAATTTTGAAGGACTTACACAATGAAGCTGTTACTTATATTTTGCATATTAATCGGACTGATACGCATGACGTGCCAAAGAGGTGGGGAAGGATCCCGAAAGAAACAAGAATTACACGTTAACACTTTCTTGTACATGTCTTACGAGCATGCTAAAACTAGTGGTAGATCTAGTTGTTGGGTCTGTGCCCATATACCTATTCACACCACGGGAGGGATCCCCCTCAGATCAATTCCCTTTAATGGCCCAAAAATTCGTGAGGAAGCCTTCGTGCGAGGGTAAGGCCTCCCCGCGATCTCTCACTCCGCGTTGGCTTTTTCAGTTCCAGCTCGCACGAACTTGATGTTCTGGACAGCTGCTGTGCTGGGCTTGCGTATCCCACCGGCGTAGTTAATTCGTGCGAGCTGTGGGATCACGTGACTCAGTTAGAGCCAATGGCAGCACACCATCTTCCATTCATAACTTTCACATAAGTGCTGTGAAAGTTATGAATACTATAGCCCCCCAAAAGAACCGCTAAACCTCAATTAAATAAAAAAAAAAACCATCACATTAATAAAATAAGTATAGTTAAATAAATTAACCATTTTAAATAAAAAATTAAATTTTTGAAAAAATTTAAAATCTTTTAAAAAGTTATAAAAATAAACTTACCTGTCTTTAAAGTCTCTAAAAAAGATATACCTGTTAAAAAAAATTCAAAATAATACTTAATTCACTACTTACCTTGTTAAAAGTGGGTCTTACTCCTTTTTTTATGTGTAGAATCTTCCGTACTTACCTGCGCGTTGAAACCACTAAGTGCACAGCATGCGCGCAGCCTGTAGCGCGCACGCGGTTCACCTAGGACCCACCCCCTTTTCCATTCACCAAGTGCCGGTTTTCAGCGCATGCGCAGTGCATGCAGAAAACCGGCAATTGGAGACAGAATACGCGAGAGTACACAGTGCGTACTCTCGCGTAGCAAGACTAATTTTTGGGCCAATACTTCCGAAACAGCAGAATGGGTAATAAGAAGAAACAGTTCAAGGGACCTGGGTAAGACCTCAGATGTAGAACAGTGGAAATCAGCAGGGTATAACCTAACCACCTTTCAGGGGTGGTATCAGCCCAATTATAATCATACTCGAACACCCCCGTTTCTTGTATTAACGAATACCTCAGGAGTCGGTAGACCACAAGGGGCATTATGTTTTAAAAACCAGGCTGCAGTAAGCAGGATGCAGGATGAAAAGAAAGTCGGAGAGAGTTCCTGTAATCAAACAGTCATGTGGCAACCACCAATTCCTGGCCTGCTTGAGCAGGGATTTTTTCAATTTGACTGGACTAAAGTAAATAATAAAACCAGTAGGTCCCCCTGGACAGGCGACCCTGTCCGAATATGGATGGGAGGAGAGGGTAACTTGACGGCCTATAATTGCACCTATTTTATATGCGGGAACAAGGCTTATCCATGGTTGCCACATAACTGGACAGGGTCCTGCTATTTGGGTTATGTAGTACCTTAAATCCACATTTTAGACTCCATAGGAGAACATTATGAATTCCAAAGAAGTAAAAGAGAGATAGCAACTTATGAAAGAGTCTTTGGAGTATTAATAGCCCCATACGGAATAGGGAAGTTAATGGGAGAAGTAAATGACTTAGCAGATCTGATAGAAAAAGTGGCAAATGAAACTGAGGAAGGATTGTCCGAAATGAGTGCTGAAATATTAGCTATAAGAGTAATGACATTGCAGAATCGAATGGCATTAGATTATCTGTTGGCAAATAAAGGAGGAACATGTGCTTTGATAGGGAGTGAATGTTGTACCTATATCCCAGACAGTTCAGAAAATATAACTAACATAGTTAAACACATAAGAGATGCAGTGAGTCAGTATAAGAATCCAAAGAGCCAAGGATGGTTTGACTGGATACTGGGAGGATGGCTGGGATCAATGGGACAAATATTATTGTATGGATTAGTAGTAATGGTAGCAGTAATTCTGTTTGTCACAATGATTAAATGCTGTTGTAATAGGCTAGGTAAGGCAGTTATACCTGGAGGAAGTATGATGGTACAGAGGGAAGCAAATGAAGAAGAAGAGAAGGACAGTCCCTTAGGGGAAGAGCTAAAGCGATTGGGTAAGATCAATTTTTAAGGATTAGATGACCAAGATGATGCCAGTTACAGTGGCCAAAATTAAAACTGGACAAATTAGAATTGAAAGAATTACATGCCCAACCCTAAGGATAGACAGAAAGGAGAGACGATCTTAAATAAGGTCAGCCATCAATACAGGTATAATCCCGAGGATGGTTAAAACAGAAAAGAAGTTAGCATCCCTGGCCAAAGTCCAAATTTGGTACAGGAACCGACAGGAAAGACCGAAAGGGTTAAATTGAGCTATTTTGTCCTAGAAGGACAAAAAGGGGGGAATGTGGAAGTGTATTTTTGTCTCGGACACAAAATGGCTTCCTAGAGACAAAGAGTGATACAAAATGGCCGACTCTGACTTGTTTGGGAAAAGATAAAGGGGTAAAAATTCAGTTGGTTGCGCCTCCCGTTAGCGCCTCAAGAGGGCGCTAATGGGGCGCAAAGCCGCTAACGCCCGGGCGCAGCGATGTTTGCGCCGCTCGGGAACTTAACTAGAGATTGTGCGGCGGCGCTAAAACTTACCGCTGCGACCACCTGCGCGCGCAGATTGTGACGTCATTCCATGGTGCAACGCCCTTGTGGCGCCCCGGAGCGGAAATTGAGTGGCGCCCCCTGCCTTACCGCCTGGCGCATCCAACGACCGGAAGACTGGAATGCTATCAATCGCTGTGGGGCTGGGGGGGCGCTATTTAAAGGGGGCCTCTTCCTGTCTTTTTCTGTGGTCGACATTTTTGCACCACTCGTTCTGAGAGAGAGAGAGACATTCGGAGAGAGAGAAAGAGAGACTTCTGCATTGACTCAACGCTTTGTGAGGTAGTTTTGCCTATTGATCCTAACTTCGCTAGTACTTTAGTTGCTGTCCTTCATTACTTTGCTTGCAAAGAGAATATGGGGGCTGCACTGATTGGGGGCGTCGTCCTGCTCCAGCTGAATCGGAGGATACAGAGACGCAGAGAGAGAGTGGCAATGATGGCCAGACGGAGGAGGGCCAACAGGCGTATGTACAGGAGAGCTTACCCTCCCAGGGTATATCGTGAACAGCTCTCCTACATCCATATGTCTGAGGAGCTGTGTTTGCGAAGGCTGCGATTCAGCAAGGAGGTGGTCACTGAGCTCTGCCACCTGCTGCAGCCAGATCTGCAGCCTCAACTGAGGTCCAGGACGTCTCTGTCGGTGGCAGTGAAGGTCACAGTGGCTCTCAACTTTTACGCTACTGGCTCATTTCAAGCTGCTGCTGGGGACCTCGCCAATATCTCCCAGTTCGCGGTGCATTGCTGCATCCGGCAGGTCACAAATGCCCTCCTTAAAAGGAGACGAGAGTTCATCTCTTTCCCCATGACCCCAGACAAGCAGCGTGACCGCGCTCTGGGTTTTGCGAGGGTAGCGGGCTTCCCCATGGTGCAGGGCGCCATTGACTGCACGCATGTGGCTTTGCGTGCTCCGCATGAGAATGCCGAGGAATTCCGGAACAGAAAGGGGTTCCATTCCTTGAATGTTCAGTTGGTCTGTGACCACAGACAGCTGATACTCGCTGTCAATGCCCACTATCCTGGCAGCTGCCACGATGCTTTTATCCTGCGCCAGACTACTGTGGCAGAACTTTTCGAGGCACCGCATCAGCCAGTTGGTTGGCTTCTCGGGGACAAGGGGTATGCATTGAGCACCTGGCTGATGACACCGCTCCGTATGCCCAACACCCCTGCTGAGCTGCGGTACAATGAGAGCCATCAAGCTACCAGGAACATAATTGAGCGCACAATCGGTGTGCTGAAGCAACGGTTCCGCTGTCTCGACCATTCTGGAGGAGCCCTGCAGTACTCGCCTGAGCGAGTATCGAACTTCGTAGTCGTGTGCTGCATGTTGCATAACATGGCAATCCTCAGGACCCAGCCAATGCCACCAGGCCTTGGAGCACCACCAGAGGAGGAGGAGGAAGAGGAGGAAGAGGACGAGGAGGATGATCATCAGCAGCACCAAGGCGGGAGGGCGGCCCACAATGGTCAAACTGCAAGGGCCGTCCGTCAACGGCTAATAGCAAGCCGCTTCTAGGGCCCCTGCCATTGCTAACAACATTAATGAACCCAGCACGCAACCCCTAAGCCGGCCAAGGCACCAATAATTCCAACCACCAACCATGTATATTTTGAATACAGAAACTTATTTATTTTACAAACTCTGTGTGTGTCAATTCCTCATGACAAACTCATAGAAATAAACACAAAAAAACAGTCAATAACATAACTGGTTCTCACAACCTGGAGATAATGTCCAAAACACTAAACAAAAGTTGGACCATGAACCTCGACCTTTAATAAAAAAATGACCAGCATTTTGTCACACCTCCTACTTTTTGCCCTTCGAGGGTGATCTCCTTCCCTTGCGCACTTCCCCCCTTCTAACCCTACTGCTCCTCCGTAATGGGACCTCAGTGGCTGCAGCAAGGCTGGTGGAAGGCTGCTGCTCGTCAGACCCTGACACTGCAGATGCCCCTGAAGGACGGCCTCGACCACTTCTGGGCCTGGAGGGCCCGGCTGCAGACTGCACCAACTCTGCATGGGCGGCAGCAGTCTGTCCTACAGGCGGTGGCAAGTGCAGTGGAGAAGTGACAGTGTTGGCAGCAGGAATGCTGTCATCGTGAGAGAGGACAGCAACTCCCTGCTCGCCCGACACACTGGCACTCCCACGGGGCAGCACTTCAGCATCCGGAGCAATCTGCTGGAGAACAGATTGCTGGCCTGCTGCGGCGCGGTGACAGCCCCGGGGACATGTGAACGAACCATCGAGGTTGGCAGCAGTCTGTGCTCGCGTGGCCTCAATCTGAGTCTGCATGAGAGCAGTCAGAGATGGGATCACGGCAGCCAGTGACTGAATTGCAGCACTAAGCGTTAGTGTGGCATCCGCCTGTGCTACAGCGAAGTGCTCCACACTCCTTGCCAGTGACTCAATGCATTCGGGCACCCTTCCCACTGCACTCATGAGCTCAGTGTGCATGCCCACCGCCTGGGTGTTCATTTCTGCAATCAGCCGCTACTCCTCTGCGTCCATTGCAGTAGGAGTATCTGGCATACTCTCCCTCTGGGGAGAAGGCCCCCGTTCTTCCCTACCCCCATGGCGTTGCTGCAGCCCGCTGGGTCCTGGAGCTTCACCCTCATCAGACCCTTCCCCCCTGCTCCCCTCCAGGGAAGGCGTGTTCCCAGTGTGGGCATGGGCTTCCTCGGGAGAGGGTGGCACTGATGCTCCGGCTTCCTCTTCCTCCTCGGCTGCAGCATTACTCCCAGTGGCAGCTTCAGGGCCCGTCTCCTCAGCTGGTGAATCACCATCTGAAAGCAGGGAGGTACAAGAGTGGCTTTAGCGTGAGGACAGGGTGGCAGTAAGGGAGGAATAAGTGCAGCGAGTTAGCAAGTTGGATTGAAAGTGTCAAAGGCTGGTGTTGTGAGGGACAAGTGGAAGGACAGAGGACAAAAAGGTGATGACCTTACCATTGCTGTCCAGAACGGGGTCGGCGTCTCCAGTGGCGACGGGACGGATCACCCGGCTTGCCACAATCCTGTGGACGCGCTCCTCAAGATCGCTGAGGGGTTGCAGCTGAGGCCGCCCTCCACCTGTCCGTTGCTGCTGTCTCCGATTATGCGCCAGCTTGGCCTGTAAGAAAAAGGACAGCATCTGAGTAAATATACAGCCATGGTCTTGCCTGATGTGCCTCCCATAGGTGAATAGCCCTTACTGTATACAGCCATGGTCTTGCCTGATGTGCCTCCCATAGGTGAATAGCCCTTACTGTATGCAGCCATGGTCTTGCCTGATGTGCCTCCCATAGGTGAATAGCCCTTACTGTATGCAAAGTGTGGAATGTGTGTGTGTGTTTCATGAAAGGGCCATAGGTGTTGGATGAGTGTTGTGCATTGGGGTTTTAAGACCCTCTGGCCATAGAGTGAGGTTGAGATGGAGGGATGGAGAGGTATTGAGAAAAAGCCACTCACCCTGACGACCCGAGTGAGGTCGTTGAACTTTTTGCGGCATTGAGTATGGGTCCTGGGCACCATGCTCCTGGAGGAGACGCTCTGAGCCACCTCCCTCCACACTCTTCTGAACTCGCGTGGCAAAGGCCTCCTGCCACTCTCAGGGAAGAGCATACATCTTCTGCGCTCCACCGCGCCAACCAGAGCATCCAAGGCCCGCTCGGTGAAGCGATGAGCTCGTTCTCTCACCCTCTCCATCCTTGGCAGCAAAATGGATTCACAGGTCTCTCCAGGCCGAGATTCAAGGCTGCAATGAGCAGAGTGTGGCTGGGGAGCAAGTTGGCCCCCCCCGCTTTAAGAAGTGGCCGGTGCCAGTGTGTCTGTGTTCCCTCGCTAACTGGCAGCAGCTGCGCTGCGCTCGCGCTCTGAGTTAGCGCCTCACTGCTCGGCCTTTGCGCCTTAAGACAGGTGTGCAGCGCCTGATTTAGCGCTCCACTCACCTCCCAGGGCGGTAAAAGTGAAGTTTCCAGTCAGTGCCGATAATTAGCGCCAGGCGCTAATATTTGCGTCCAGACGATATTTGCGCCCCAAATGGGGCGCGACCTAATTTTTCCCCCAAAGTTGTTTATGACTTCATGGAGATGAATTTAAACTTTGCAGACTATGCTGTCTTCATAGTCTGCTAGTACAGGGAAAAAAAAGACTTCTTCTAATCAACTTGAGATAACCAAGGACTAGTGAAGTAAACAGCCAGAGACCTTGGCCTTGGTGGGAGAAGAAGAACAGATAGATAGACTCCAATTACTGTAGAGATTAGCTAGTCTCATCATAAGGCATTTCTATTTTTTTAACTTTTAACTTAGCTTACCTTAAACAACATGTCATGTGATATGGGAAGCTTGTGTTTTCAGTGTATAAGATCTTCCATTTTCTGTGATTCTTCAGAATGTCGTAGCCATTGACTGTGGTGCATTCTCCTTGCAAGCAAGTAAATAATAAAGCCTGCCTTGACGATACTTTATGTTTCAAGAGTCTTACTCGGAAGTCGAAACTTCGACAATTGCAATGTCTGCATCGTCCCTCTCTTTTGTGAAAACAGACGCAAAGTATTCATTAAGAACCATACCCATCTCTTCTGCCTCCACACACAGGTTACCTTTATGGTCCCTAATAGGCCCTACTCTTACTTTAGTTATCCTCTTGCTCTTAATGTATTTGTAAAACATCTTTGGGTTTTCCTTGATTTTACTTGCCAATATTTTTTCACCTGGAAGAGTTTCCTGCACGTTGGGACCAGCCCTCATAAACATTCCAACATCATCATCGGAAAGGACGCGCTACCCCATTTAAGGGGGTCGGCGGGGTGGTACGCCAATTAATTATGGAGCAACAAACAAAAGAAAGACTTGCATTTCTCCAGCGCCTTTCACCACCTCAGGACGTCCCAAAGCGCTTCACAGCCAATGAAGTATTTTTGAAGTGTAGTCACTGTTGTAATGTTGGAAATGCGGCAGCCAATTTGCACACAGTAAGCTCCCACAAACAGCAATCTGATAATGACCGGATAATCTGTTTTAGTGATGTTGATTGAGGGATAAATATTGATCAGGACACCGGGGCTAACTCCCCAACTCTGCTTCGAAATAGTGCCATGGGATCTTTTACATCTCCCTGAGAGAGAAGACGAGGCCTCGGTTTAACGTCTCATCTGAAAGACGGCACCTCAGTACTGCCCCTCCGACAGTGCGGCGCTCCCTCAGTACAGCCCCTCCGACAGTGCAGCACTCCCTCAGTACTGCCCCTCTGACAGTGCAGCGCTCCCTCAGTACTGCACCTCTGACAGTGCTGCGCTCCCTCAGTACTGCCCCTCCAACAGTGCTGCGCTCCCTCAGTACTGCCTCTCCGACAGTGCAGTGCTCCCTCAGTACTGCCCCTCAGACAATGCAGTGCTCCCTCAGTACTGCCCCTCAGACAGTGCGGCACTCCCTCAGTACTGCCCCTCCGACAGTGCTGCGCTCCCTCAGTACTGCCCCTCCAACAGTGCAGCACTCCCTCAGTACTGCCCCACCGACAGTGCAGCGCTCCCTCAGTACTGCCCCTCCGACAGTGCAGCGCTCCCTCAGTACTGCCCCTCCGACAGTGCAGCGCTCCCTCAGGTACTGCCCCTCCGACAGTGCAGCGCTCGCTCAGTACTGCCCCTCCGACAGTGCAGCGCTCCCTCAGTACTGCCCCCCGACAGTGCGGCGCTCCCTCAGTACTGCCCCTCCGACAGTGCGGCGCTCCCTCAGTACTGCCCCTCCGACAGTGCAGCGCTCGCTCAGTACTGCCCCTCCGACAGTGCAGCGCTCGCTCAGTACTGCCCCTCCGACAGTGCAGCGCTCCCTCAGTACTGCCCCCCGACAGTGCGGCGCACCCTCAGTACTGCCCCTCCGACAGTGCTGCGCTCCCTCAGTACTGCCCCTCCGACAGTGCAGCGCTCCCTCAGTACTGATCCTCCGACAGTGCGGCGCTCCCTCAGTACTGATCCTCCGACAGTGCGGCGCTCCCTCAGTACTGCCCCTCCGACAGTGCAGTGCTCCCTCAGTACTGCCCCTCCGACAGTGCGGCACTCCCTCAGTACTGCCCCTCCGACAGTGCGGCACTCCCTCAGTACTGCCCCTCCGACAATGCGGCGCTCCCTCAGTACTGCCCCTCCGACAGTGCAGCGCTCCCTCTGTACTGACCCTCCGACAGTGCAGCGCTCCCTCAGTACTGCCCCTCCGACAGTGCAGCGCTCCCTCAGTACTGCCCCTCCGACAGTGCAGCGCTCCCTCAGTACTGCCCCTCCGACAGTGCAGCACTCCCTCAGTACTGCCCCTCCGACAGTGCGGCGCTCCCTCAGTACTGCCCCTCCGACAGTGCAGCGCTCCCTCAGTACTGCCCCTCCGACAGTGCAGCTCTCCCTCAGTACTGCCCCTCCGACAGTGCAGGGCTCCCTCAGTACTGCCCCTCCGACAGTGCAGCGCTCCCTCAGTACTGCCCCTCCGACAGTGCGGCACTCCCTCAGTACTGCCCCTCCGACAGTGCGGCGCTCCCTCAGTACTGCCCCTCCGACAGTGCGGCACTCCCTCAGTACTGCCCCTCCGACAGTGCAGCGCTCCCTCAGTACTGCCCCTCCGACAGTGCAGTGCTCCCTCAGTACTGCCCCTCCGACAGTGCAGCGCTCCCTCAGTACTGCCCCTCCGACAGTGCAGCGCTCCCTCAGTACTGCCCCTCCGACAGTGCAGCGCTCCCTCAGTACTGCCCCCCGACAGTGCGGCGCTCCCTCAGTACTGCCCCCCGACAGTGCGGCGCTCCCTCAGTACTGCCCCTCCGACAGTGTCGCGCTCCCTCAGTACTGCCCCTCCGACAGTGCGGCGCTCCCTCAGTACTGCACTGGAGTGTCAGCCTGGATTCTGTGCTGGCGTCTCTGGAGTGAGCCTGAGGTTGTCCACACCCCGAAGCATTTCTCTCTCAGATACTTGAGACTTCCACCATTCCCAGCTCTGTGATCCACATTACGTGATCAACAGCTAGCGCTGCCCCAACTGTGCTGGTGGGGCGATATTTCCTCTCGCCCTCTCTTATCTCCTGTTCACCTGCATTCCTCTCCATTTCCCTTCTGACTGTATTTCGCAAAACCTACCATATTTCATTCTCAGCCCCCTCTGGCTCTGACTCGCCTGCCACCCCTCCCCGCCCACCCCACCCCCGGGGGAATTCCTGCTGAACTATGACCGTTCCTCTTTTGAATGTGCTCCTGATCGCGGATATCACAGTGATACTCAATGCTCCTCTGACCCCCCTTTCTCTGTGCAGTCCAACCTGTTGCGTGCGTTCGCCCAACCTCCCTCCAGCAGTATTCTGACAGACTGTCCACCCCAAACATTAATCCAGCTGTGGTCTTTTTAGGCGGGCTCGCTGTTCGTTCCGAGAATTTGACAACGAGCTGGAACTGGTTCTGACACTCCCCCGATCTCTCTGGGTGGAGGAACACTAAAGCCCCGAGCTCTGGGAAAACAGGTTGTCTCTGTCAATCAGAGACAATCGAGAAGTGAGAGCTTACATACGATTATACACGATATGCAACACCGAAACAGGCCATTCGGCCCAACCAGTCCATGCCGGCGTTTATGCTCCACTCGAGCCTCCTCCCGTCTTTCCTCATCTAACTCTATCAGCATAACCCTCTATTCCCTTCTCCCTCATATGCTTGTCTAGCCGCCCCTTAAATGCATCCGTACTATTCGCTTCAACCACTCCCTGTGGTAGCGAGTTCCACATTCTCACCACTCTCTGGGTAAAGAAGTTTCTCCTGAATTCCCTATTGGATTTCTTGGTGACTATCTTATATTGATGGCCGCTAGTTTTGTTCTTCCCCACAAGTGGAAACAGTCTCTCTGTATCCACTCTATCAAAACCTTTCATAATTTTAAAGACCTCTATTAGGTCACCCCTCAGCCTTCTCTTTTCAAGAGAAAAGAAACCCAGCCTATTCATCCTTTCAGCTTCCCCAGTTCCTCCTCAGTGTTTGGAAACGCCTGTTTCTTGGTTATATGAAAATAAGAAAGGACAATAAGGCTGCTTTAAAGCTCCTGTTTAAGTCTCCTGGAGTGTGGGTACGCTGGGAACAGCCTGATACCAGCGCTCAGTGTCTCCTTATAGGGGGTATTTTCGACCAATTTCCCTCCTTAATGATAAGAAATGAATTAGCTTCTGACTTCACACAATGGGCCAGATGTTGGTGGAGCGGGGCAGCTTGCAGCTGGCCCCATTAGTTAGACTGACGCCCTCACTCTTCAGCTCGAGAAACCATTTCTCTGTAAGTTGCTGGGAGTGTGAGCTGATAACGGGGGCAGCGGGGCACCTGGGACCTCAGTCAATGATGGGACCACCAGTCTATCTCCATAACCAATGAGATTTAAGGATAGAAAATGAAATAGAGGAATGACGGAGAAGGAAATCGGGTGAATTAGAGTCAAATCGGATACAGAAAGACAGACTTGCATTTCTCCAGCGCCTTTCACGACCACCGGACGTCCCAAAGCGCTTCACAGCCAATGAAGAACCTTTTGGAGTGTAGTCACTGTTGTAATGTAGGAAACGCAGCAGCCAATTTGCGCACAGCAAGCTCCCACAAACAGCAATGTGATAATGACCAGATAATCTGTTGTAGTGCTGTTGATTGGGGGATAAATATTGGCCTCAGGACACCGGGGAGAACTCCCCTGCTCTTCTTTGATATAGTGCCATGGGTTCTTTTACATCCACCTGAGAGAGCAGACGGGGCCTCAGTTTAATGGGCCAGAAATTCGGGTCTCCACGGGTGAGTACGCGCTGGGTACTCACCCGTAGACCCAACGAAAGTGCCGGTTTCGCGCATGCACTGCGCATGCGCTGGAAACTGGAACTTCCGTTCCCCTGAAGGAAGGGGTTCAGAGGTCGATCGCGTGCGCCGGAGAGGCAGCGCGCACGCAGCGAACTTCGTTTTTTTTTCAGTTTCTCCGTGAGGGTAAGTATGGAGAAGCTGCGCAGGAAAAAGGAGGCACAAGGCCTGATTTTAACAAGGTAAACATTTTTTCAACAGGTTTATCTTTTTTACATACTTTAAAGAAAGGTAAGTTTATTTTAAGCACCGTTAAAAAGTGTAATTAATTTTTTCAAAAATTAAAATTTTTGTTTAAAGTAGTTAATTTATGTAATTTATAGTTATTTTAAAAATATGATTTTTTAAAATTTATTTGAAGTTTTAGTGAGGTTTTGGGGCCGATCTCTATTCATAGAAAATCTATGAATGAAGATTCCCTGCTCCTTGTGGCTCTCCATGGCCCACGTGATCCCAGGGGACGCTTCGAACTGACTGCGCCCCTGGGATACACAAGCACTGCGCGCCGGCAGCTGCAGGAGGCCCAGGAGCCGAATTCCACGCGGGCCCGAAGCACAACGGCAGGCGCGGTGGGTAAGTACGCGCACGGGAAGCCAGAGAGCCGAATTTCTGGCCCAACGTCTCATCCGAAAGACGGCACCTCCGACAGTGCGGCGCTCCCTCAGTACTGCCCCTCCGACAGTGCAGCGCTCCCTCAGTACTGCCCCTCCGACAGTGCGGCGCTCCCTCAGTACTGCCCCTCCGACAGTGCGGCGCTCCCTCAGTACTGCCCCTCCGACAGTGCAGCACTCCCTCAGTACTGCCCCTCCGACAGTGCGGCACTCCCTCAGTACTGCCCCTCTGACAGTGCGGCGCTCCCTCAGTACTGCCCCTCTGACAGTGCGGCACTCCCTCAGTACTGCCCCTCTGACAGTGCAGCGCTCCCTCAGTACTCCCCCTCCCACAGTGCAGCACTCCCTCAGTACTGACCCTCCGACAGTGCAGCGCTCCCTCAGTACTGCCCCTCCGACAGTGCAGCGCTCCCTCAGTACTGACCCTCCGACAGTGCGGCGCTCCCTCAGTACTGACCCTCCGACAGTGCAGCGCTCCCTCAGTACTGACCCTCCGACAGTGCAGCGCTCCCTCAGTACTGCCCCTCCGACAGTGCAGCGCTCCCTCAGTACTGCCCCTCCAACAGTGCAGCGCTCCCTCAGTACTGCCCCTCTGACAGTGCGGCACTCCCTCAGTACTGCCCCTCTGACAGTGCAGCGCTCCCTCAGTACTCCCCCTCCCACAGTGCAGCACTCCCTCAGTACTGACCCTCCGACAGTGTAGCGCTCCCTCAGTACTGCCCCTCCGACAGTGCAGCGCTCCCTCAGTACTGCCCCTCCGACAGTGCAGCGCTCCCTCAGTACTGTCCCTCTGACAGTGCAGCGCTCCCTCAGTGCTGCCCCTCCGACAGTGCAGCGCTCCCTCAGTACTGCCCCTCCGACAGTGCGGCGCTCCCTCAGTACTGCCCCTCTGACAGTGCGGCACTCCCTCAGTACTGCCCCTCTGACAGTGCAGCGCTCCCTCAGTACTGCCCCTCTGACAGTGCGGCACTCCCTCAGTACTGCCCCTCTGACAGTGCAGCGCTCCCTCAGTACTCCCCCTCCCACAGTGCAGCACTCCCTCAGTACTGACCCTCCGACAGTGCGGCGCTCCCTCAGTACTGACCCTCCGACAGTGCAGCGCTCCCTCAGTACTGACCCTCCGACAGTGCAGCGCTCCCTCAGTACTGCCCCTCCGACAGTGCAGCGCTCCCTCAGTACTGCCCCTCCAACAGTGCAGCGCTCCCTCAGTACTGCCCCTCCGACAGTGCAGCGCTCCCTCAGTACTGCCTGTGGTAGTGAGTTCCACATTCTCACAATTCTTTGGGTAAAGAGGTTTCTCCTTTATTCCCGATTACCTTTCTTGGTGACTATCTTATATTGATGGCCTCTAGTTATGCTCTTCCCCACAACTGAGCCTCCTGCAGCTGCCGGCGCGCAGTGCTTGCGTATCTCAGGGGCGCAGTTAGTTCAAAGTGTCCCCTGGGATCACGTGGGCCATGGAGAGCCAATCGGAGCAGGGAATCTTCATTCATAGATTTTGGAGTCTATTATTAAGGAGACAGTAACGGAACATTTAGATAAACATAATTTTATAGGACAAAGTCAGCATGGCTTTATGAAGGGGAAGTCATGTCTGACAAATTTGCTTGAGTTCTTTGAGGACATAACGTATAGGGTGGATAAAGGGGAACCAGTGGACGTAGTGTATTTAGACTTCCAGAAGGCATTCGACAAGGTGCCACATAAAAGATTATTACTCAAGATAAAAAAATCACTGGATTGGGGGGAATATTCTGGCATGGGTGGAGGATTGGTTATCTAATAGGAAGCAGAGAGTTGGGATAAATGGTTCATTCTCAGACTGGCAACCAGTAGCCAGTGGTGTTCCGCAGGGGTCGGTGCTGGGTCCCCAACTCTTTACAATCTATATTAACGATTTGGAGAGGGGACCGAGTGTAACATATCAAAGTTTGCAGATGATACAAAGATGGGAGGGAAAGTAGAAAGTGAGGAGGACATAAAAAACCTACAAGGGGATACAGACAGGCTGGGTGAGTGGGCGGAGATTTGGCAGCTGCAATACAATATTGGAAAATGTGAGGTTCTGCACTTTGGCAGGAAAAATTAGAGAGCAAGTTATTATCTTAATGGCGAGAAACTGGAAAGTACTGCAGTACAAAGGGATCTGGGGTCCTAGTGCAAGAAAATCAAAAAGTTAGTATGCAGGTGCAGCAGGTGATCAAAAAGGCCAATGGAATGTTGGCTTTTATTGCTAGGGGGATAGATTATAAAAACAGGGAGGTATTGCTGCAGTTATATAAGGTATTGGTGAGACCGCACCTGGAATACTGCGTACAGTTTTGGTGTCCATACTTAAGAAAAGACATCCTTGCTCTCGAGTCAGTACAAAGAAGGTTCACTCGGTTAATTCCGGGGATGAGGGGGTGGACATACGAGGAGAGGTTGAGTAGATTGGGACTCTACTCATTGGAGTTCAGAAGAATGAGAGGTGATCTTATTGAAACATATAAGATTGTGAAGGGGTTGGATCGGGTGGACGCGGTGAGGATGTTCCCAATGATGGGTGAAACTAGAACTAGGGGACATAATCTTAGAATAAGGGGCTGCTCTTTCAAAACTGAGATGAGGAGAAACTTCTTCACTCAGAGGGTAGTAGGTCTGTGGAATTTGCTGCCTCAGGAAGCTGTGGAAGCTACATCATTAAATAAATTTAAAACAGAAATAGACAGTTTCCTAGAAGTGGGTGACGGTGAGAGGGGCTAGGAGGAAGCAGTCAGTGCAGGGATCCTCTGTGGTCGTTCCCCTCAGTAACAGGTATACCGCTTTGAATACTGTTGAGGGGGACGACTTACCTGTGGTAAGCCACGGTGACCGGATCTCCGGCGCTGGGTCGGTCCCTGTGGCTCAGAAGGGAAGGGGGGAGAGCAGGAGAGCAATAGTTATTGGGGACTCAATAGTCAGAGGGACAGATAGGAGGTTCTGTGGCAGCAAAAGAGACTCACGGATGGTATGTTGCCTCCCGGGTGCCAGGGTCCGTGACGTCTCGGACCGTGTTTTCAGAATCCTCAAAGGGGAAGGGGAACAATCACAAGTCGTGGTACACATCGGTACCAACGACATAGGTAGGAGAAGGGACGGGGATTTAAAACAGGAATTTAGGGAGCTAGGTTGGAAGCTGAGAGCCAGTACAAACCATGTTGTAATTTCTGGTTTGTTGCCGGTGCCACGTGCTAGCGAGTTGAGGAACAGGGAGAGAGTGCAGATAAACACGTGGCTGCAGGGATGGTGTAGGGGGGAGGGTTTCAGTTATGTGGATAATTGGAGCACATTCTGGGGAAAGTGGGACCTGTACAAACAGGACGGTTTGCACCTGAACCAGAGGGGCACCAATATCCTGGGAGGGAAATTTGTTCCGGCTCTTCGGGGGGGTTTAAACTAATTTGTCAGGGGGATGGTAAAAAGGGCTGTAGTCCACAAGCCAGTGGTGAGTGTAGGGAGGTACTGAGGAGGGTATCAAGGTCGCAGGAATGTACCGGCAGACAGGAAGATGGCTTGAAGTGTGTCTACTTCAATGCAAGGAGCATCCGGAATAAGGTAGGAGAACTTGGAGCGTGGATTGGTACTTGGGACTACGATGTGGTGGCCATTACGGAGACATGGTTAGAACAGGGACAGGAATGGTTGTTGGAAGTTCCGGGGTATAGATGTTTCAGTAAGAGTAGGGAAGTTGGTAAGAAAGGTGGAGGAGTAGCATTGTTAATCAAGGATAGTTTAACAGCGGCAGAAAGGCAGTTCGAGGGGGATCTGCCGTCTGAGGTAATATGGGCTGAAGTTAGAAATAGTAAAGGAGCGGTCACGTTGTTAGGAGTTTTCTACAGGTCCCCAAATAGTAATAAAGATGTGGAGGAAGAAATTGCAAAGCAGATTATGAATAGGTGTGGAGGTCACAGAGTAGTTTTCATGGGTGACTTCAACTTTCCAAATATTGATTGGAACCTTTATAGGTCAAACAGTTCGGATGGGATAGTTTTTGCACAGTGTGTGCAGGAGGGTTTCCTGACACAATATGTGGATAGGCCGACAAGAGGTGGGGCCACGTTGGATTTGGTACTGGGTAATGAACCGGGCCAAGTGTTTGATTTGTATGTGGGAGAGCACTTTGGAGATAGTGACCACAATTCGGTAACTTTCACTATTGCAATGGAGAGGGATAGGGCCATACGGCAGGGCAGGGTTTATAATTGGGGGAGGGGTAATTATGATGAGATTAGGCAAGAATTAGGGAGTATAAGATGGGAACAGAAACTATCAGGGAAAGGCACAAACGAAAAGTGGAGCTTTTTCATGGAGCAATTACTGCGTGTCCTTGATAGGTATGTCCCTGTCAGGCAGGGAGGAAATGGCCGAGTGAGAGAACCATGGTTCACAAAAGAGGTTGAATGTCTAGTCAAGAGGAAAAAGGAAGCGTATGTAAGGATGAGAAAACAAGGTTCAGTTGGGTCGATTGAGGGGTACAAGGTAGCAAGGAATGAGCTAAAAAAAGAGCTTAGGAGAGCTAGGAGGGGGCATGAGAAGTCCTTGGCGGGTCGAATCAAGAAAAACCCCAAGGCTTTTTACTCTTATGTGAGAAATAAAAGAATGACCAGGGTGAGGGTAGGGCCGGTCAAGGACAGTAGTGGGAACTTGTGCATGGAGTCAGAAGAGATAGGAGAGGTGATGAATGAATACTTTTCATCAGTGTTCACCGAGGAGAGGGGCCATGTTCTTGAGGATGAGAGTGTGATAAAGGTGGATAGGCTGGAGGTGGTAGATGTTCTGAGGGAAGATGTTTTAGCAATTTTGAAGAACCTGAGGGTCGATAAGTCCCCTGGGCCAGATGGGATATATCCTAGGATTCTTTGGGAGGCAAGGGAGGAGATTGCAGAGCCTCTGGCTTTGATCTTTGGGTCCTCACTGTCCACGGGGATGGTGCCAGAGGACTGGAGAGTGGCGAATGTTGTTCCTCTCTTCAAGAAAGGAAATAGGAATGACCCTGGTAATTATAGGCCGGTTAGTTTTACTTCGGTGGTTGGTAAGATAATGGAAAAGGTCCTGAGGGATAGGATTTATGACCATTTGGAAAGGGGCAACTTAATCAGGGATAGTCAACACGGATTCGTGAAGGGTAAGTCTTGCCTAACAAATTTGATTGAATTCTTTGAGGAGGTAACTAAGTGTGTAGATGAAGGTAGAGCAGTTGATGTCGTATACATGGATTTTAGTAAGGCGTTTGATAAGGTTCCCCATGGTCGTCTCATGAAGAAAGTAAGGAGTTGTGGGATAGAGGGAAATTTGGCCGATTGGATAAGTAACTGGCTATCTCATAGAAGGCAGAGGGTGGTGGTGGATGGAACATTTTCGGACTGGAGACCAGTTACCAGCGGTGTGCCACAGGGGTCGGTGCTGGGTCCTCTGCTGTTTGTGATTTTTATCAATGACTTGGAGGAGGGGACTGAAGGGTGGATCAGTAAATTTGCTGATGACACCAAGATTGGTGGAGTAGTGGATGAGGTGGAGGGCAGTTGTAGGCTGCAAAGAGACATTGATAGGATGCAGAGCTGGGCCGAAAAATGGCAGATGGAATTTAACCCTGATAAGTGCGAGGTGATTCATTTTGGTAGGGCTACAGGGTCAACGGCAGGGTTCTGAGGAACGTGGAGGAGCAGAGGGATCTGGGGGTTCATATCCACAGATCTCTGAAGGTTGCCACTCAAGTGGATAGAGCAGTAAAGAAGGCCTATGGTGTGTTGGCGTTTATTAACAGGGGGTTTGAGTTTAAGAACCGTGAGGTTATGCTGCAACTGTACAGGACCTTGGTGAGACCACATTTGGAATATTGTGTGCAGTTCTGGTCACCTCACTATAGGAAGGACGTGGAAGCATTGGAAAGAGTGCAAAGGAGATTTACCAGGATGCTGCCTGGTTTGGGGGGGAGGTCTTATGAGGAAAGATTGAGGGAGTTGGGGCTTTTCTCTTTAGAGCGGAGGAGGATGAGAGGCGACTTAATAGAGGTTTATAAGATGATGAGGGGGATAGATAGAGTGGATGTTCAGAGACTATTTCCTCGGGTAGAGGCAGCTGTTACAAGGGGGCATAACTATAAGGTGCATGGGGGGAGATATAGAAGGGATGTCCGAGGTAGATTCTTTACTCAGAGAGTGGTTGGGGTGTGGAATGGACTGCCTGCTGTGATAGTGGAGTCGGACACTTTAGGAACTTTCAAGCGGTTATTGGATAAGCACATGGAGCACACCAGAGTGATGGGGAGTGTGATAGCTTGATCTTGGTCTCGGACAATGCTCGGCACAACATCGAGGGCCGAAGGGCCTGTACTGTGCTGTACTGTTCTATGTTCTATGTTTAAAGGGAATTAGGGGTTACGGGGAGCGGGCAGGAAATTGGACATGAGTTTGAGTTCGGATCGGTCAAGGCCCTGTGGGTGGCTGAGCGGGCCCAGGGGCTGAGTGGCCAGGTCCTGCTCCTATTTCTTGTGTTCTTTAGATTTGAGGTTAGGATCAGATCAGCCATGATCTTATTGAATGGTGGAGCAGGCTCGAGGGACCGATTGGCCTACTGCTGCTCCTATTTCTTATGTTCTTATGTTCTTAAGTGGAAACATTCTCTCTGTATCCACTCTATCTAGGCCCCTCATAGTTTTATACACCTCAATTAGGTCTCCCCTCAGCCTCCACTGTTCCAAAGAAAACAACCCCAGCCTATCCAATTTTTCCTCATAGCTAAAATTCCCCAGCCCAGACAACATCCTCGTAAATCTCCTCTGCACCCCCTCTCATGAAATCACATCCTTCCTGTAATGTGGTGACCAGACTGCACGCAGTAATCTAGCTGCGGCCTAACTAGTGTTTTGTACAGTTCAAGCATAACCTCCCTGCTCTTATATTCTATGTCTCGGCTAATAAAGGTAAGTATCCCGTATGCCTTCTTGACCAACTTACCTACCTGTCCTGCTACCTTCAGGGATCTGTAGACATGCACTCCAAGGTCCCTCTGATCTTCTACACTACTCAGTGTCCTACCATTTAGTGTGTATTCCCTTTCCTTGTTAGCCCTCCCCAAATGCATTACCTCACACATCTCCAGATTGAATTCCATTTGCCATTGTTCTGCCCACCTGACCAGTCCATTGATATCTTCCTGCAGTCTACAGCTTCCTTCTTCATTATTAACCACACGGCCAATTTTTGTATCATCTGCAAACTTCTTAATCATAGTTCCTACATTCAAGTCCAAATCATTGATATATGCCACAAAAAGCAAGGGACCCAGTACTGAGCCCTGTGGAACCCCACTGGAAACAGCCTTCCAGTCACAAAAACACCCATCAACCATTACCCTTTGTTTCCTGTCACTGAGACAATTTTGGATCCAACTTGCCCTGGATCCCATGGGCTTTTACTTTCATGACCAGTTTGCCATGTGGAACCTTATCAAAAGCCTTGCTAAAATCCATATACACTACATCAAACTCACTACCCTCATCGACCCTCCTTGTTACCTCCTCAAAAAATTCAATCAAGTCTAGAGCGGCGAGGCGGCAGAGGTGGCGGACCTGCGAGGGAACAGAGGCGGCGAGCGGCGGTACTTAAGGTGAGCCCCGAGGCGGCTTACAAATCCAGGTTCCGGGAGAGGGAAGCAAAAAGTATTCGTAGTGTGACGTCACCAAAAAGCAGGTAAGTGATTGGTTGGTGAGTGTTTTCTTTCTCAATTTTTCTAAACTTAAATTTTGAGGTTTCTACGGTCTCTTTGTGTAGCGGGGACTACTGTTAAGCAAGGGCCCTTGAGTATATCACTTAATTCCAGTGTAATTGGTGGGATCCATTTAATTTAAATTTAATTTTAATTAATTAATTAATTAAAGGGTAAGTCATGGCAGGACAGCTCGGTGCTGTGACATGCTCTTCCTGCACTATGTGGGAAATCAGGGACACTTCCTGTGTCCCTGACAACCATGGGCTGGATTTTGAATCTGGGGTCGGGTTGGGGTCGGGAATCACACATTCTGGCTTGTGAACCCGCCTCCATCGAGATGTGGCCAACCCACTGTATTTTCCCTTGATTGACCTTGTTGAGCCCGCCCAGTGGGCTCAGCAGGCCAATTAAGGGCCACCCGGCAACAGGTGACATCACAGACTGACATTTCATCTGTCAAGGGATTAATTAAGAAGGAGAAAATAGAATACGAGAGTAAGCTTGCAGGGAACATAAAAACTGACTGTAAAAGCTTTTATAGATATGTGAAGAGAAAAAGATTAGTGAAATCAAGTGTAGGTCCCTTGCAGTCAGAATCAGGGGAACTTATAATGGGGAACAAAGAAATGGCAGACCAATTAAATACATATTTTGGTTCTGTCTTCACAAAGGAGGACACAAATAACCTCCCAGAGATGTTGGGGAACATAGGGTCTGATGAAAGGGAGGAACTGAAAGAAATCAGTATTTGTAGGGAAATGGTGTTAGGGAAATTGAAGGCCGATAAATCCCCAGGGCCTGATAATCTACATCCTAGGGTACTTAAGGAAGTGGCCCTAGAAATAGTAGATGCATTGCTGATCATCTTCCAACATTCGATGGAATCTGGAACTGTACCCATGGATTGGAGGGTAGCTAATGATACCCCACTATTCAAAAAGGGCGGTAGAGAGAAAACGGGGAATTACAGACATCGGTAGTGGGGAAAATGCTAGAGTCCATTATAAAGGATGTAATAGCAGAGCACTTGGAAAACAGTGACAGGATCGGACAAAGTCAACATGGATTTACAAAAGGTAAATCATGCTCGACTAATCTACTGGAATTTTTTGAGGATGTAACTGGTAAAATAGATAAGGGAGAACCAGTAGATGTGGTGTATTTGGACCTCCAAAAGGCTTTTGATAAGGTCCCGCATAAGAGATTAGCGTGTAAAGTTAAGGCACATTGGATTGGGGGCAAGGTATTGACTTGGATAGTGAACTGGTTGGCAGACAGAAAGCAAAGAGTTGGAATAAACGGGTCTTTTTCCGAGTGGCAGGCAGTGACTAGTGGGGTACCGCAGGGATCGGTCCTTGGACCCCAGCTATTCACAATATATATTAATGATCTAGACAAGGGAACTAGATGTAATATCTCCAAGTTTGCAGACGACACAAAACTGGGTGGGCGTGTGTGCTCCGAGGAGGATGCCGAGAAACTCCAGGATGATTTGGACAGGTTGGGTGATTGGGCAGAAGCGTGGCAGATGCAATATAACGTGGATAAATGCGAGGTTATCCACTTTGGTGTCAAAAACAGAAAGGCAGATTATTATCTGAATGGCAAGAGATTGGGAGAAGGGGAAGTGCAACGAGACCTGGGTGTCCTTGTGCACCAGTCGCTGAAGGTAAGCATGCAGGTGCAGCAGGCGGTTAAGAAGGCAAATGGTATGTTGGCCTTCATAGCGAGAGGGTTTGAGTGCAGGAACAAGGATATCTTGCTGCAGTTGTACAGGGCCTTGGTGAGACCACACCTTGAGTACTGTGTGCAGTTTTGGTCACCTTATCTGAGGAAGGATGTTCTTGCCATGGAAGGAGTTCAGCGAAGATTCACAAGGCTGCGACCTGGGATGGCAGGAATGATGCATGAAGAGCGATTGGGTCGATTGGGCTTATACTCGCTGGAGTTTAGAAGAATGAGAGGGGATCTCATTGAAACTTATAAAATTCTAACAAGACTAGACAGACTAGATGCAGGAAGGATGTTCCCGATGGTCGGGGAGTCCAGAACCAGGGGTCACAGTCTAAGGATAAGGGGTAAGCCATTTCGGACTGAGATGAGGAGGAATTTCTTCACCCAGAGAGTGGTGAACCTGTGGAATTCTCTGCCACAGAAGGCAGTTGAGGCCAATTCATTAAATATATGCAAGAAGGAGTTGGATATATTTCTTAAGGCTAAAGGGATCAAGGGATATGGGGAGAAAGCAGGGACAGGGTACTGAATTTGGATGATCAGCCATGATCACATTGAATGGCGGAGCAGGCTCGAGGGGCCGAATGGCCTACTCCTGCTCCTATCTTCTATGATTCTTTGATTCTTTGATCGCCTCGATGGGTCGGAGAGGAATTCCCCGGATTTCTTTCCCCCAAATTGGCCTGGGTTTTTTTATCTGTCTTTTTTGCCTCTAAAACATTAACATCACTAAAAACAGATGATGCGGTCGTTATCACATTGCTGTCTGTGGGATCTTGCTGTGCACAAATTGGCTGCTGCGTTTCCCGCATTACAACAGTGACTACACTTCCAAAAAAAAATACTTCATTGGCTGTAAAGCACTTTGGAATGTCCTGAGGTCGTGAAAGACGTTGTAGAAATGCACGTCTGGATTGGATGGTTCATTTTTGAAGTGGAAGTGGACACGGGGCAGGCAGAATCTGGGTGTAAACAGAAGCAGTTGAGTGCCCCATGATGTGACGATGCTCATTATTGAGGAGACAGTTAACGGGGATTTGGATGAGCTGAAGTTTACAGAGGGTGGGGGATGGGAGGCCGGCCAGGAGTGCCTTGGAATAGTCGAGACTGGAAGTAACAAGAGCACGGATGGGGATTTCAGCCGTAGACGGGTTCAGGGGGGTGATTTTATGGAGATGGATATTGGCAGTCTTTGTGACAGGGAGGCTATGGATGCTCTACTCAAGGCCAAATAGGACGTCAAGGTTGCGAATGGTTAGGGTCAGCTTGAGACGGTGGCCAGGGAGGGCAAGGGTACAGAGTTTTTGGACTGGGCTGAAGACAATGGTTTTAATCTTCCCAGTGTTTAACTGGTGGACATTGTGGCTCATTCAGGACTGGATGTCGGACAAGCAGTCGGACAACACCGAGGCAGTGGAGGGGTAGAGCTGGGTATGAATATGGGTAGGAGGGCAGGAGGGCAGTGAGTCCAGAGGAGAGAGGCCAAGAGGAGATGAAATGGCGATTGAAATCACCAAGGAAGACGAGTCTCTCAGTGCAGAGGCTGAGGGAGGTTTATCGGCTTTCAGTCCCATTAATTTCTCCAGCACTATTTTTTTTACTAATACTAATTTCCTTTAATTCCTCCTTCTCACTAGACCCTTGGTTCCCCAGCATTTCTGGGAACTTATTTGTGTCCACTTCCGTGAAGACGGAACCAAAGTATTTGTTTAATTGCTCGGCCATTTCCTTGTTCCCCATTATAAATTGTCCCGTTTCTGACTGTAAGGGACCTACATTTGTTTTCACTACTCTTTTTCATTTTACATACTTGTAGAAGCTTTTACAGTCTGCTTTTATGTTCCTTGCAAGTTTACTCTCATGCTCTATTTTTCCCCTCTTAATCAAAATCTTGGTCCTTTTTTACTGAATTCTAAACTGCTCCCAATCCTCAGGCTTGCTACTTTTTCGCACAATGCTCCTGCTGCTCACCTCCTCAGCCACCTCTAACCTCACCACCTTGGTCACAGCAGCAGGTTTCTTCTTGTCATTGCTTGGGTAGAGTACCTTCTTCCTGCTCCTTACCCCACCCAGCAGTGCATCAAGTCACGCGTCATTGAAGCGGGGCGCAGCCTTTGACCCGCCCTTGAAATGCTCCCACCTCCTTGAAATAATCCAGGTGAGATCGTGGGCCGACGCACGTTGGAGATGCGAAACAGTGAAGTAAAATGGTAATGAGCGTTGCCTGTTGAATTTGGATGATCAGCCATGATCGCATTGAATGGCGGAGCAGGCTAGAGGGGCCGAATGGCCTACTCCTGCTCCTATCTTCTATGATTCTATGATTCTATAAGTCAGTCAGACACGACCTTCCTTTAACAAATCCATGCTGACTATCCTTGATTAATCCGTGTCTTTCTAAATGAAGATTTATCCTGTCCCTCAGAATTTTTCCAATAATTTTCTCACCACCGAGGTTAGGCTGACTGGCCTGTAATTACTCGGTCTATCCCTTTCTCCCTTTTTAAACAACGGTACCACGATAGCAGCCCTCCAGTCCTCTGGCACCACACCTGTAGCCAGAGAGGATTGGAAAATGATGGGCAGAGCCTCTGCTATTTCCTCTCTTACTTCTCTTAACAGCCTGGGATACATTTCATCAAGGCCTGGGGATTTATCCACTTTCAAAGATGCTAAACCCCTTAATACTTACTCTTTCACTATGTTTATTTCTTCTAATATTTCACTCTCCTCCTCCCTGATTGCAATTTCTGCATCGACCCTCTCTTTTGTGAAAACAGACGCAAAGTATTCATTACGAACCATACCCATGTCTTCCACTTCCACATAAGGGGAGAAGGTGGGTAGGTGGGGTTCGGGATATGGGGAGAAGGTGGGTAGGTGGGGTTGAGGGATATGGGGAGAAGGTGGGTAGGTGGGGTTGAGGGATATGGGGAGAAGGTGGGTAGGTGGGGTTGGGGATATGGGGAGAAAGTGGGTAGATGGGGTTGGGGGATATGGGGAGAAGGTGGGTAGGTGGGGTTGGGGATATGGGGAGAAGGTGGGAAGGTGGGGTTGGGGGAAATGGGGTGAAGATGGGTAGGTGGGGTTGGGGGATATGGGGAGAAGGTGGGTAGGTGGGGTTGAGGGATATGGGGAGAAGGTGGGTAGGTGGGGTTGAGGGATATGGGGAGAAGGTGGGTAGGTGGGGTTGAGGGATATGGGGAGAAGGTGGGTGGGTGGGGTTGGGGGATATGGGGAGAAGGTGGGCGGGTGGGGTTGAGGATATGGGGAGAAGGTGGGTAGGTGGGGTTGGGGATATGGGGAGAAGGTGGGTGGGTGGGGTTGGGGATATGGGAAGAAGGTGGGTGGGTGGGGTTGGGGATATGGGGAGAAGGTGGGTAGGTGGGGTTGGGGGTATGGGCAGAAGGTGGGTAGTTGGTGATGGGGATATGGGGAGAAGCTGGTTAGCTGGGGTTGGGGATATGAGGTGAAGGTGGGTAGTTGGTGTTGGGGATATGGGGAGAAGGTGGGTAGGTGGGGCTGAGGGATATGGGGAGAAGGTGGGTAGGTGGGGTTGGGGAAATGTGAGAAGGTGGGTAGGTGGGGTTGGGGAAATGTGAGAAGGTGGGTAGGTGGGGTTGGGGATATGGGGAGATGGTGGGTAGGTGGGGATGGGGATATGGGGAGAAGGTGCGTAGCTGGCGTTGGGGATATCGGGAGAAGGTGGGATGGTGGGATTGGCGATATGGGGAGAAGGTTGGTCGGTGGGGTTGGGGATATGGGGAGAAGGTGGGTAGTTGGGGTTGGGGATATGGGGAGAAGGTGGGTCGGTGGGGTTGGGGATATGGGGAGAAGGTGGGTATTTGGGGTTGGGGATATGGGGAGAAGGTGGGTAGGTGGGGTTGAGGGATATGGGGAGAAGGTGGGTCGGTGGGGTTGGGGATATAGGATGAAGGTGGGTAGGTGGGGTTGGGGATAGGGGGAGAAGGTGGGTAGGTGGGGTTGAGGGATATGGGGAGAAGGTGGGACGGTGGGATTGGAGATATGGGGAGAATGTGGGTCCGTGGGGTTGGGGATATGGGGTGAAGGTGGGTAGGTGGGGTTGGGTATATGGGGAGAAGGTGGAGCGGTGGGGTTGGGGGATATGGGGAGAAGGTGGGTCGGGGATATGGGGAGAAGGTGGGTCGGTGGGGTTGAAGGATTTGGGGAGAAGGTGGGTGGGTGGGGTTGGGGATATGGGGAGAAGGTGGGTAGGTGGGGTTGGGGATATGGGGAGAAGGTGGGTTGGTGGGGTTGAGGGATATGGGGAGAAGGTGGGTGGGTGGGGTTGGGGATATGGGGAGAAGGTGGGTGGGTGGGGTTGGGGATATGGGGAGAAGGTGGGTGGGTGGGGTTGGGGATATGGGGAGAAGGTGGGTCGGTGGGGTTGACCTTAATGGAAAGGGGTGGGGTTATTTGGTGTGTTATCCTTTTACCTTCCCTGAAGCCGCCTATTCTATTATCAGGCTTTGACTCAGCAGTTGCTCCACACAATGGGCTTTAAATAATAAATTGACGTGTCATTATCTTAACAATAAATGATTGCAACACTGTCGCAATAACAGTCAGACAAGTCTGGTTATGGATTGGCCCGAAGCAGGGTTATAAATCATTCAAATACTGCAGCTACATAAAGCCTTAAAAAGTTTGAGTTTACAAAGAATACAAGATTGAAGAAACTATGAATTTTTTTTTGCAAAACCTAGGTTAGGCCACAGTAAGAGCGTAGTATTGGGTGCACCATTCTAGAAAGGACATTAAAGCCATAGAGCATAGATTCACCAGGGTAAGGCCAGGAATGGGAAACTATATTTTTGAGGAGGGACTTGCGAAACGGGGACCAGTGCCCTTGGAGCAGAGTTAATGGAGGTTTTTAAAATTATGAAGAGTTTTGATAGTGAGAAGGTCAAGATTATTTCGACTGGTTATGGAGTTCGTGATGAGGCGTCATCGTGTTAAAATTATCACCAAGGGAGTGAGCTGAGGTTTGGAAAGATTTCTTTACAGAGTGGGTTGTTCGAGCAATGGAATGCTTTACCACAGGGAGTGGTTGATGCAGAGACCACTGCATCTGTTAAGGGAAGAATAGATGAACATTGGAGCAGAGGAAGATTCAGGGCTTTGGGGAGAGAGCAGGGGAGTGGCGTTATTTTTGGATTCCTCTAGCCAAGGGCTGGCAGTGGTACGATGGGCCGAATAGCCTCCATTGGTGCAGTAAAGTTCCAGCATTCTACTCACACATTGTCACATCTGTGAGAGCGAGAATTTTTCCCATTTGAAAATTGACGTGCATCAACTTGTGGATCGGAAGGCCTCGCCCACTGTGAAAGAGTGCAGTCAGTCTTGGCACACCATGAACTTTTGATACTGTACACGCCTTTCTCAAGGACTCATTTATGAGTTTATATTTATAATCATTCATAATTAGCCCAATACTATTTACAAAAAAGCTCACTGTGGGCTGGTGTCAGCAGAGAACTATGTGTTAGTCACCTTGTCCCAGACCAATATAAGAATTAGGTAATAGCTCGAGGACTGAGACTAAAATCAATATTATAAACAAGGCCTCTCTGCCACTGAACTCTTGCTCCTCCTGACAGGAGCGGGGGCTGAACTTTTGGCTGCAGATGTTTCCATCACCACATCTGTCAACACTGCTCCCAGGTTAGGTTGACAAGCAGATCTCATGATTGATCCAATGAAAAGAGTCCTTCAGCCATCTTAGCTCAAGCTTCTAGAAAAATCCTACGGCCCCCATCACAACCAGTAAGTTGCGAGTAAGTGTAATTTCAAGGATGAAGCAAAGGCCTTCTGGGAGTCTCCTTGCCGTACAAAGTACTCCTCCACCTCCAGTACCAAGTACTCCTCCACCTCCAGTACCAAGTACTCAACCACCTCCAGTACCAAGTACTCCTCCACCTCCCGTACCAAGTACTCCTCCACCTCCAGTACCAAGTACTCCACCACCTCCAGTACCAAGTACTCCTCCACCTCCAGTACAAAGTACTCCACCACCTCCAGTACCAAGTACTCCACCACCTTCAGTACAAAGTACTCCTCCACCTCCAGTACAAAGTACTCCACCACCTCCAGTAGCAGGGACTCCACCACCTCCAGTACCAAGTACTCCTCCACCTCCCGTACCAAGTACTCCTCCACCTCCAGTACCAAGTACTCCACCACCTCCAGTACCAAGTACTCCTCCACCTCCAGTACAAAGTACTCCACCACCTCCAGTACCAAGTACTCCACCACCTTCAGTACAAAGTACTCCTCCACCTCCAGTACAAAGTACTCCACCACCTCCAGTACCAAGTACTCCACCACCTCCAGTACCAAATACTCCTCCACCTCCAGTACCAAGTACTCCACCACATCCAGTACCAGGGACTCCTCTATCCACCAGTACAAAGTACTCCTCCACCTCCAGTACCATGTACTCCACCACATCCAGTACCAGGGACTCCTCTATCCACCAGTACAAAGTACACCTCCACCTCCAGTTCCAAGTAATCCACCACCTCCAGTACAAAGTACTCCACCACCTCCAGTACCAAGTACTCCTCCACCTCCAGTACCAAGTACTCCTCCACCTCCAGTACAAAGTACTCCTCCACCTCCAGTACCAAGTACTCCACCACGTCCAGTACCAAGTACTCCACCACCTCCAGTACCAAGTACTCCTCCACCTCCAGTACCAAGTACTCCACCACGTCCAGTACAAAGTACTCCTCCACCTTCCGTACAAAGTACTCCACCACGTCCAGTACCAAGTACTCCTCCACCTCCAGTAACAAGTACTCCTCCACCTCCAGTACAAAGTACTCCTCGACCTCCAGTACCAAGTACTCCACCACGTCCAGTACCAAGTACTCCTCCACCTCCAGTACCAAGTACTCCACCACCTCCAGTACCAAGTACTCCACCACGTCCAGTACCAAGTACTCCACCACCTCCAGTACCAAGTACTCCTCAACCTCCAGTACCAAGTACTCCTCCACCTCCAGTACCAAGTACTCCTCCACCTCCAGTACCAAGTACTCCTCCACCTCCAGTACCAAGTACTACTCCACCTCCAGTACCAAGTACTCCTCCACCTCCAGTACCAAGTACTCCACCACGTCCAGTACCAAGTACTCCTCCACCTCCAGTACCAAGTACTCCTCCACGTCCAGTACCAGGGAATCCACCACCACCAGTACCAAGTACTCCTCCACCTCCAGTACCAAGTACTCCTCCACCTCCAGTACCAAGTACTCCTCCACCTCCAGTACCAAGTACTCCTCCACCTCCAGTACCAAGTACTCCACCACCTCCAGTACCAAGTACTCCTCCACCTCCAGTACCAAGTACTCCTCCACCTCCAGTATCAAGTACACCTCCACCTCCAGTACAAAGTACTCCACCACCTCCAGTACAAAGTACTCCACCACCTCCGGTACCAAGTACTCCACCACCTCCAGTACCAAGTACTCCTCCACCTCCAGTACCAAGTACTCCTCCACCTCCAGTACCAAGTACTCCTCCACCTCCAGTACAAATTACTCCACCACCTCCAGTACCAAGTACTACTCCAACTCCAGTACAAAGTACTCCTCCACCTCCAGTACCAAGTACTCCACCACGTCCAGTACCAAGTACTCCTCCACCTTCAGTGCCAAGTACTCCTCCACCTCCAGTACCAAGCATTCCACCACCTCCAGTACCAAGTACTCCTCCACCTCCGGTACCAAGTACTCCTCCACCTCCAGTACAAAGTACTCCTCCACCTCCAGTACCAAGTACTCCTCCACCTCCAGTACCAAGTACTCCTCCACCTCCAGTACCAAGTACTCCTCCACCTCCAGTACCAAGTACTACACCACCTCCAGTACCAAGTACTCCTCCACCTCCCGTACCATGTACTCCTCCACCTCCAGTACCAAGTACTCCTCCACCTCCAGTACCAAGTACTCCTCCACCTCCAGTACCAAGCACTCCACCACCTCCAGTAGCAAGTACTCCTCCACCTCCCGTACCAAGTACTACTCCACCTCCAGTACCAGGGACTCCACCACCTCCAGTACCAAGTACTCCACCACCTCCCGTACCAAGTACTCCTGCACCTCCAGTACAAAGTACTCCACCACCTCCAGTACCAAGTACTCCTCCACCTCCAGCACCAAGTACTCCTCCACCTCCAATTCAAAGTACTCCACCACCTCCAGTACCAAGTACTCCACCACCTCCAGTACCAAGTACTCCACTACCTCCAGTACCAAGTACTCCTCCACCTCCAGTACCATGCACTCCTCCACCTCCAGTACCAAGTACTCCTCCACCTCCAGTACAAAGTACTCCATCCACCTCCAATACCAAGTACTCCTCCACCTCCAGTACCAAGTACTCCTCCACCTCCAGTACCAAGTACTCCTCCACCTCCAGTACCAAGTACTCCACCACGTCCAGTAACAAGTACTCCACCACCTCCGGTACAAAGTACTCCTCCACCTCCAGTACCCAGTACTCCTCCACCTCCAGTACCAAATACTCCTCCACCTCCAGTACCAAGTACTCCTCCACCTCCAGTACCAAGTACTCCTCCACCTCCAGTACCAAGTACTCCTCCACATCCAGTAGCAAGTATTCCTCCACCTCCAGTACCAAGTACTCCACCACGTCCAGTAACAAGTACTCCAGCACCTCCGGTACAAAGTACTCCTCCACCTCCAGTACCCAGTACTCCTCCACCTCCAGTACCAAGTACTCCTCCACATCCAGTAGCAAGTACTCTTCCAACTCCAGTACAATGTACTCCTTCTCCTCCAGTACCAAGTACTCCTCCACCTCCAGTACCAAGTACTCCTCCACCTCCAGTACAAAGTACTCCTCCACCTCCAGTACCAAGTACTCCCCCACCTCCACTAACAAGTACTCCTCCACCTCCAGTACCAAGTACTCCTCCACCTCCAGTTCAAAGTACTCCACCACCTCCAGTAGCAAGTACTCCACCACCTCCAGTACCAAGTACTTCACCACCTCCAGTACCAAGTACTCCTCCACCTCCAGTACCAAGTACTCCTCCACCTCCAGTACCAAGTACTCCTCCACCTCCAGTACAAAGTACTGCACCAGCTCCAGTACCAAGTACTCCACCACCTCCAGTACCAAGTACTCCTCCACCTCCAGTACCAAGTACTCCTCCACCTCCAGTACCAAGTACTCCTCCACCTCCAATACCAAGTACTCCTCCACCTCCAGTACCAAGTACTCCTCCACCTCCAGTACAAAGTACTCCACCACCTCCAGTACCAAGTACTCCTCCACCTCCAGTACCAAGTACTCCTCCACCTCCAGTACCAAGTACTCAACCACTTCCAGTACCAGGTACTCCTCCAATTCCAGTACCAAGTACTCCTCCACTTCCAGTACCAAGTACTCCTCCACCTCCGGTACCAGGGACCCCAACACCTCCAGTACCAAGTACTCCTCCACCTCCAGTACCAAGTACTCCTCCACCTCCAGTACCAAGTACTCCACCACCTCCCGTACAAAGTATTTCACCACCTCCAGTACCAAGTACTCCACCACCTCGAGTACCAAGTACTACTTCAACTCCAGTACAAAGTACTCCTCCACCTCCAGTACCATGTACTCTACCACGTCCAGTCCAAGTACTCCTCCACCTCCAGTACCAAGTACTCCTCCACCTCCAGTACCAAGCACTCCACCACCTCCAGTACCAAGTACTCCTCCACCTCCTGTACCAAGTACTCCTCCACCTCCAGTACAAAGTACTCCTCCACCTCCAGTACCAAGTACTCCACCACCTCCAGTACCAAATACTCCACCACCTCCAGTACCAAGTACGCCACCACCTCCAGTACCAAGTACTCCACCACGTCCAGTAACAAGTACTCCACCACCTCCGGTACAAAGTACTCCTCCACCTCCAGTACCCAGTACTCCTCCACCTCCAGTACCAAGTACTCCTCCACATCCAGCAGCAAGTACTCTTCCAACTCCAGTACAATGTACTCCTCCACCTCCAGTACCAAGTACTCCTCCACCTCCAGTACCAAGTACTCCTCCACCTCCAGTACCAAGTACTCCTCCACCTCCAGTACAAAGTACTCCTCCACCTCCAGCACCAAGTACTCCCCCACCTCCACTAACAAGTACTCCTCCACCTCCAGTACCAAGTACTCCTCCACCTCCAGTTCAAAGTACTCCACCACCTCCAGTAGCAAGTACTCCACCACCTCCAGTACCAAGTACTTCACCACCTCCAGTACCAAGTACTCCTCCACCTCCAGTACCAAGTACTCCTCCACCTCCAGTACCAAGTACTCCTCCACCTCCAGTACCAGGGACTCCACCACCTCCAGTACCAAGTACTCCTCCACATCCAGTACCAAGTACTCCTCCACCTCCAGTACCAAGTACGCCACCACCTTCAGTACCAAGTACGCCACCACCTTCAGTACCAAGTACTCCTCCACCTCCAGTAGCAAGTACTCCTCCACCTCCAGTACCAAGTACTCCTCCACCTCCAGTACCAAGTACTCCTCCACCTCCAGTACCAAGTACTCCTCCACCTCCAATACCAAGTACTCCTCCACCTCCAGTACCAAGTACTCCTCCACCTCCAGTACAAAGTACTCCACCACGTCCAGTAGCAAGAACTCCTCCACCTCCAGTACCAAGTACTCCACCACCTCCAGTACCAAGTACTCCACCACCTCCAGTACCAAGTACTCCTCCCCTCCAGTCACCCCAAGTACATCCTCCACCTCCAGTACCAAGTACTCAACCCTCCCGGTACCAAGGTACTCCTCCACCTCCCGTACCCACAGTACTCCTCCACCTACCAGTACCAACGTACTCCTCCACCTCCGGTACCACAGTACCCCAACCACTCCATGTACCAAGTCACTCCTCCACCTCCCGTACCACAGTACTCCTCCACCTCCAGTACCAAGTACTCCACCCCACCTCCCAGTACAAAGTACTCCACCACCTCCAGTACCAAGATACATCCACCACCTCCAGTACCAAAGCTACTCACTCAAGTACTCACCAGCTCCAGTACCAAGTACTCCTCCACCTCCAGTACCAAGTACTCCTCCACCTCCAGTACCAAGTACTCCTCCACCTCCAGTACCAAGTACTCCTCCACCTCCAGTACCAAGTACTCCTCCACCTCCAGTACCAAGTACTCCTCCACCTCCAGTACAAAGTACTCCACCACCTCCAGTACCAAGTACTCCACCACCTCCAGTACCAAGTACTCCTCCAACTCCAGTACCAAGTACTCCTCCACCTCCAGTACCAAGTACTCCTCCACCTCCAGTACCAAGTACTCCTCCACCTCCAGTACCAAGTACTCCTCCACCTCCAGTACCAAGTACTCAACCACTTCCAGTACCAGTACTCCTCCAATTCCAGTACCAAGTACTCCTCCACCTCCCGGTACCAGGGACCCCAACACCTCCAGTACCAAGTACTCCTCCACCTCCAGTACCAAGTACTCCTCCACCTCCAGTACCAAGTACTCCTCCACCTCCAGTACAAAGTACTGCACCAGCTCCAGTACCAAGTACTCCACCACCTCCAGTACCAAGTACTCCTCCACCTCCAGTACAAAGTACTCCTCCACCTCCAGTACCAAGTACTCCACCACCTCCAGTACCAAGTACTCTCCACCTCCAGTACCAAGTACTCCACCACCTCCAGTACCAAGTACTACTTCAACTCCAGTACAAAGTACTCCTCCACCTCCAGTACCATGTACTCTACCACGTCCAGTACCAAGTACTCCTCCACCTCCAGTACCAAGTACTCCACCACCTCCAGTACCAAGTACTCCTCCACCTCCCGTACCAAGTACTCCTCCACCTCCAGTACAAAGTACTCCTCCACCTCCAGTACCAAGTACTCCTCCACCTCCAGTACCAAGTACTCCTCCACCTCCAGTACCAAGTACTCCTCCACCTCCCGTACCAAGTACTCCTCCACCTCCAGTACAAAGTACTCCTCCACCTCCAGTACCAAGTACTACTCCACCTCCAGTACCAAGTACTCCTCCACCTCCCGTACCAAGTACTCCTCCACCTCCAGTACAAAGTACTCCTCCACCTCCAGTACCAAGTACTCCTCCACCTCCAGTACAAAGTACTCCACCACCTCCAGTACCAAGTACTCCTCCACCTCCAGTACCAAGTACTCCTCCACCTCCAGTACCAAGTACTCAACCACTTCCAGTACCAGGTACTCCTCCAATTCCAGTACCAAGTACTCCTCCACTTCCAGTACCAAGTACTCCTCCACCTCCGGTACCAGGGACCCCAACACCTCCAGTACCAAGTACTCCTCCACCTCCAGTACCAAGTACTCCTCCACCTCCAGTACCAAGTACTCCACCACCTCCCGTACAAAGTATTTCACCACCTCCAGTACCAAGTACTCCACCACCTCCAGTACCAAGTACTACTTCAACTCCAGTACAAAGTACTCCTCCACCTCCAGTACCATGTACTCTACCACGTCCAGTACCAAGTACTCCTCCACCTCCAGTACCAAGTACTCCTCCATCTCCAGTACCAAGCACTCCACCACCTCCAGTACCAAGTACTCCTCCACCTCCTGTACCAAGTACTCCTCCACCTCCAGTACAAAGTACTCCTCCACCTCCAGTACCAAGTACTCCACCACCTCCAGTACCAAATACTCCACCACCTCCAGTACCAAGTACGCCACCACCTCCAGTACCAAGTACTCCACCACGTCCAGTAACAAGTACTCCACCACCTCCGGTACAAAGTACTCCTCCACCTCCAGTAGCAAGTACTCTTCCAACTCCAGTACAATGTACTCCTCCACCTCCAGTACGAAGTAGTCCTCCACCTCCAGTACCAAATACTCCTCCACCTCCAGTACCAAGTACTCCTCCACCTCCAGTACCAAGTACTCCTCCACCTCCAGTACCAAGTACTCCTCCACATCCAGTAGCAAGAACTCCTCCACCTCCAGTACCAAGTACTCAACCACTTCCAGTACCAAGTACTCCTCCAATTCCAGTACCAAGTAATCCTCCACTTCCAGTACCAAGTACTCCTCCACCTCCGGTACCAGGGACACCAACACCTCCAGTACCATGTACTCCTCCACCTCCAGTACCAAGTACTCCTCCACCTCCAGTACCAAGTACTCCTCCACCTCCAGTACAAAGTACTGCACCAGCTCCAGTACCAAGTACTCCACCACCTCCAGTACCAAGTACTCCTCCACCTCCAGTACCAAGTACTCCTCCACCTCCAGTACCAAGTACTCCTCCACCTCCAATACCAAGTACTCCTCCACCTCCAGTACCAAGTACGCCACCACCTTCAGTACCAAGTACGCCACCACCTTCAGTACCAAGTACTCCTCCACCTCCAGTAGCAAGTACTCCTCCACCTGCAGTACCAAGTACTCCTCCACCTCCAGTACCAAATACTCCTCCACCTCCAGTACCAAGTACTCCTCCACCTCCAATACCAAGTACTCCTCCACCTCCAGTACCAAGTACTCCTCCACCTCCAGTACCAAGTACTCAACCACTTCCAGTACCAAGTACTCCTCCAATTCCAGTACCAAGTAATCCTCCACTTCCAGTACCAAGTACTCCTCCACCTCCGGTACCAGGGACACCAACACCTCCAGTACCATGTACTCCTCCACCTCCAGTACCAAGTACTCCTCCACCTCCAGTACCAAGTACTCCACCACCTCCAGTACCAAGTACTCCTCCACCTCCAGTACCAAGTACTCCACCACCTCCAGTACCAAGTACTCCTCCACCTCCAGTACCAAGTACTCCTCCACCTCCAGTACCAAGTACTCAACCACTTCCAGTACCAGGTACTCCTCCAATTCCAGTACCAAGTACTCCTCCACTTCCAGTACCAAGTACTCCTCCACCTCCGGTACCAGGGACCCCAACACCTCCAGTACCAAGTACTCCTCCACCTCCAGTACCAAGCACTCCTCCACCTCCAGTACCAAGTACTCCACCACCTCCCGTACAAAGTATTTCACCACCTCCAGTACCAAGTACTCCACCACCTCCAGTACCAAGTACTACTTCAACTCCAGTACAAAGTACTCCTCCACCTCCAGTACCATGTACTCTACCACGTCCAGTACCAAGTACTCCTCCACCTCCAGTACCAAGTACTCCTCCATCTCCAGTACCAAGCACTCCACCACCTCCAGTACCAAGTACTCCTCCACCTCCTGTACCAAGTACTCCTCCACCTCCAGTACAAAGTACTCCTCCACCTCCAGTACCAAGTACTCCACCACCTCCAGTACCAAATACTCCACCACCTCCAGTACCAAGTACGCCACCACCTCCAGTACCAAGTACTCCACCACGTCCAGTAACAAGTACTCCACCACCTCCGGTACAAAGTACTCCTCCACCTCCAGTACCCAGTACTCCTCCACCTCCAGTACCAAGTACTCCTCCACATCCAGTAGCAAGTACTCTTCCAACTCCAGTACAATGTACTCCTCCACCTCCAGTACCAAGTACTCCTCCACCTCCAGTACCAAGTACTCCTCCACCTCCAGTACCAAGTACTCCTCCACCTCCAGTACAAAGTACTCCTCCACCTCCAGCACCAAGTACTCCCCACCTCCACTAACAAGTACTCCTCCACCTCCAGTACCAAGTACTCCTCCACCTCCAGTACCAGGGACTCCACCACCTCCAGTACCAAGTACTCCTCCACCTCCAGTACCAAGTACTCCACCACATCCAGTACCAGGGACTCCTCTATCCACCAGTACAAAGTACTCCACCACCTCCAGTACCAAGTACTCCTCCACCTCCAGTACAAAGTACTCCACCACGTCCAGTAGCAAGAACTCCTCCACCTCCAGTACCAAGTACTCAACCACTTCCAGTACCAAGTACTCCTCCAATTCCAGTACCAAGTAATCCTCCACTTCCAGTACCAAGTACTCCTCCACCTCCGGTACCAGGGACCCCAACACCTCCAGTACCATGTACTCCTCCACCTCCAGTACCAAGTACTCCTCCACCTTCAGTACCAAGTACTCCTCCACCTCCAGTACAAAGTACTGCACCAGCTCCAGTACCAAGTACTCCACCACCTCCAGTACCAAGTACTCCTCCACCTCCAGTACCAAGTACTCCTCCACCTCCAGTACCAAGTACTCCTCCACCTCCAGTACCAAGTACTCCTCCACCTCCAGTACAAAGTACTCCACCACCTCCAGTACCAAGTACTCAACCACTTCCAGTACCAGGTACTCCTCCAATTCCAGTACCAAGTACTCCTCCACCTCCCGTACCAAGTACTCCTCCACCTCCAGTACCAAGTACTCCTCCACCTCCAGTACCAAGTACTCCTCCACCTCCAGTACCAAGTACTCAACCACTTCCAGTACCAGGTACTCCTCCAATTCCAGTACCAAGTACTCCTCCACCTCCCGTACCAGGGACCCCAACACCTCCAGTACCAAGTACTCCTCCACCTCCAGTACCAAGTACTCCTCCACCTCCAGTACCAAGTACTCCTCCACCTCCAGTACAAAGTACTGCACCAGCTCCAGTACCAAGTACTCCACCACCTCCAGTACCAAGTACTCATCCACCTCCAGTACCAAGTACTCCTCCACCTCCAGTACCAAGTACTCCACCACCTCCCGTACAAAGTATTTCACCACCTCCAGTACCAAGTACTCCACCACCTCCAGTACCAAGTACTACTTCAACTCCAGTACAAAGTACTCCTCCACCTCCAGTACCATGTACTCTACCACGTCCAGTACCAAGTACTCCTCCACCTCCAGTACCAAGTACTCCACCACCTCCAGTACCAAGTACTCCTCCACCTCCCGTACCAAGTACTCCTCCACCTCCAGTACAAAGTACTCCTCCACCTCCAGTACCAAGTACTCCTCCACCTCCAGTACCAAGTACTCCTCCACCTCCAGTACCAAGTACTCCTCCACCTCCCGTACCAAGTACTCCTCCACCTCCAGTACAAAGTACTCCTCCACCTCCAGTACCAAGTACTACTCCACCTCCAGTACCAAGTACTCCTCCACCTCCCGTACCAAGTACTCCTCCACCTCCAGTACAAAGTACTCCTCCACCTCCAGTACCAAGTACTCCTCCACCTCCAGTACAAAGTACTCCACCACCTCCAGTACCAAGTACTCCTCCACCTCCAGTACCAAGTACTCCTCCACCTCCAGTACCAAGTACTCAACCACTTCCAGTACCAGGTACTCCTCCAATTCCAGTACCAAGTACTCCTCCACTTCCAGTACCAAGTACTCCTCCACCTCCGGTACCAGGGACCCCAACACCTCCAGTACCAAGTACTCCTCCACCTCCAGTACCAAGTACTCCTCCACCTCCAGTACCAAGTACTCCACCACCTCCCGTACAAAGTATTTCACCACCTCCAGTACCAAGTACTCCACCACCTCCAGTACCAAGTACTACTTCAACTCCAGTACAAAGTACTCCTCCACCTCCAGTACCATGTACTCTACCACGTCCAGTACCAAGTACTCCTCCACCTCCAGTACCAAGTACTCCTCCATCTCCAGTACCAAGCACTCCACCACCTCCAGTACCAAGTACTCCTCCACCTCCTGTACCAAGTACTCCTCCACCTCCAGTACAAAGTACTCCTCCACCTCCAGTACCAAGTACTCCACCACCTCCAGTACCAAATACTCCACCACCTCCAGTACCAAGTACGCCACCACCTCCAGTACCAAGTACTCCACCACGTCCAGTAACAAGTACTCCACCACCTCCGGTACAAAGTACTCCTCCACCTCCAGTAGCAAGTACTCTTCCAACTCCAGTACAATGTACTCCTCCACCTCCAGTACGAAGTAGTCCTCCACCTCCAGTACCAAATACTCCTCCACCTCCAGTACCAAGTACTCCTCCACCTCCAGTACCAAGTACTCCTCCACCTCCAGTACCAAGTACTCCTCCACATCCAGTAGCAAGAACTCCTCCACCTCCAGTACCAAGTACTCAACCACTTCCAGTACCAAGTACTCCTCCAATTCCAGTACCAAGTAATCCTCCACTTCCAGTACCAAGTACTCCTCCACCTCCGGTACCAGGGACACCAACACCTCCAGTACCATGTACTCCTCCACCTCCAGTACCAAGTACTCCTCCACCTCCAGTACCAAGTACTCCTCCACCTCCAGTACAAAGTACTGCACCAGCTCCAGTACCAAGTACTCCACCACCTCCAGTACCAAGTACTCCTCCACCTCCAGTACCAAGTACTCCTCCACCTCCAGTACCAAGTACTCCTCCACCTCCAATACCAAGTACTCCTCCACCTCCAGTACCAAGTACGCCACCACCTTCAGTACCAAGTACGCCACCACCTTCAGTACCAAGTACTCCTCCACCTCCAGTAGCAAGTACTCCTCCACCTGCAGTACCAAGTACTCCTCCACCTCCAGTACCAAATACTCCTCCACCTCCAGTACCAAGTACTCCTCCACCTCCAATACCAAGTACTCCTCCACCTCCAGTACCAAGTACTCCTCCACCTCCAGTACCAAGTACTCAACCACTTCCAGTACCAAGTACTCCTCCAATTCCAGTACCAAGTAATCCTCCACTTCCAGTACCAAGTACTCCTCCACCTCCGGTACCAGGGACACCAACACCTCCAGTACCATGTACTCCTCCACCTCCAGTACCAAGTACTCCTCCACCTCCAGTACCAAGTACACCTCCACCTCCAGTACAAAGTACTGCACCAGCTCCAGTACCAAGTACTCCACCACCTCCAGTACCAAGTACTCCTCCACCTCCAGTACCAAGTACTCCTCCACCTCCAGTACCAAGTACTCCTCCACCTCCAATACCAAGTACTCCTCCACCTCCAGTACCAAGTACTCCTCCACCTCCAGTACAAAGTACTCCACCACCTCCAGTACCAAGTACTCCTCCACCTCCAGTACCAAGTACTCCTCCACCTCCAGTACCAAGTACTCAACCACTTCCAGTACCAGGTACTCCTCCAATTCCAGTACCAAGTACTCCTCCACCTCCGGTACCAGGGACCCCAACACCTCCAGTACCAAGTACTCCTCCACCTCCAGTACCAAGTACTCCTCCACCTCCAGTACCAAGTACTCCTCCACCTCCAGTACAAAGTACTGCACCAGCTCCAGTACCAAGTACTCCACCACCTCCAGTACCAAGTACTCCTCCACCTCCAGTACCAAGTACTCCTCCACCTCCAGTACCAAGTACTCCACCACCTCCCGTACAAAGTATTTCACCACCTCCAGTACCAAGTACTCCACCACCTCCAGTACCAAGTACTACTTCAACTCCAGTACAAAGTACTCCTCCACCTCCAGTACCATGTACTCTACCACGTCCAGTACCAAGTACTCCTCCACCTCCAGTACCAAGTACTCCACCACCTCCAGTACCAAGTACTCCTCCACCTCCCGTACCAAGTACTCCTCCACCTCCAGTACAAAGTACTCCTCCACCTCCAGTACCAAGTACTCCTCCACCTCCAGTACCAAGTACTCCTCCACCTCCAGTACCAAGTACTCCTCCACCTCCCGTACCAAGTACTCCTCCACCTCCAGTACAAAGTACTCCTCCACCTCCAGTACCAAGTACTACTCCACCTCCAGTACCAAGTACTCCTCCACCTCCCGTACCAAGTACTCCTCCACCTCCAGTACAAAGTACTCCTCCACCTCCAGTACCAAGTACTACTCCACCTCCAGTACCAAGTACTCCTCCACCTCCAGTACCAAGTACTCCTCCACCTCCAGTACAAAGTACTCCTCCACCTCCAGTACCAAGTACTCCTCCACCTCCAGTACCAAGTACTCCTCCACCTCCCGTACCAAGTACTCCTCCACCTCCAGTACCAAATACTCCTCCACCTCCAGTACCAAGTACTCCTCCACCTCCAATACCAAGTACTCCTCCACCTCCAGTACCAAGTACTCCTCCAGCTCCAGTACAAAGTACTCCACCACGTCCAGTAGCAAGTACTCCTCCACCTCCAGTACCAAGTACTCAACCACTTCCAGTACCATGTACTCCTCCACCTCCAGTACCAAGTACTCCTCCACCTCCAGTACCAAGTACTCCTCCACCTCCAGTACAAAGTACTGCACCAGCTCCAGTACCAAGTACTCCACCACCTCCAGTACCAAGTACTCCTCCACCTCCAGTACCAAGTACTCCTCCACCTCCAGTACCAAGTACTCCTCCACCTCCAATACCAAGTACTCCTCCACCTCCAGTACCAAGTACTCCTCCACCTCCAGTACAAAGTACTCCACCACCTCCAGTACCAAGTACTCAACCACTTCCAGTACCAGGTACTCCTCCAATTCCAGTACCAAGTACTCCTCCACCTCCCGTACCAAGTACTCCTCCACCTCCAGTACCAAGTACTCCTCCACCTCCAGTACCAAGTACTCCTCCACCTCCAGTACCAAGTACTCAACCACTTCCAGTACCAGGTACTCCTCCAATTCCAGTACCAAGTACTCCTCCACCTCCCGTACCAGGGACCCCAACACCTCCAGTACCAAGTACTCCTCCACCTCCAGTACCAAGTACTCCTCCACCTCCAGTACCAAGTACTCCTCCACCTCCAGTACAAAGTACTGCACCAGCTCCAGTACCAAGTACTCCACCACCTCCAGTACCAAGTACTCATCCACCTCCAGTACCAAGTACTCCTCCACCTCCAGTACCAAGTACTCCACCACCTCCCGTACAAAGTATTTCACCACCTCCAGTACCAAGTACTCCACCACCTCCAGTACCAAGTACTACTTCAACTCCAGTACAAAGTACTCCTCCACCTCCAGTACCATGTACTCTACCACGTCCAGTACCAAGTACTCCTCCACCTCCAGTACCAAGTACTCCACCACCTCCAGTACCAAGTACTCCTCCACCTCCCGTACCAAGTACTCCTCCACCTCCAGTACAAAGTACTCCTCCACCTCCAGTACCAAGTACTCCTCCACCTCCAGTACCAAGTACTCCTCCACCTCCAGTACCAAGTACTCCTCCACCTCCCGTACCAAGTACTCCTCCACCTCCAGTACAAAGTACTCCTCCACCTCCAGTACCAAGTACTACTCCACCTCCAGTACCAAGTACTCCTCCACCTCCCGTACCAAGTACTCCTCCACCTCCAGTACAAAGTACTCCTCCACCTCCAGTACCAAGTACTCCTCCACCTCCAGTACAAAGTACTCCACCACCTCCAGTACCAAGTACTCCTCCACCTCCAGTACCAAGTACTCCTCCACCTCCAGTACCAAGTACTCAACCACTTCCAGTACCAGGTACTCCTCCAATTCCAGTACCAAGTACTCCTCCACTTCCAGTACCAAGTACTCCTCCACCTCCGGTACCAGGGACCCCAACACCTCCAGTACCAAGTACTCCTCCACCTCCAGTACCAAGTACTCCTCCACCTCCAGTACCAAGTACTCCACCACCTCCCGTACAAAGTATTTCACCACCTCCAGTACCAAGTACTCCACCACCTCCAGTACCAAGTACTACTTCAACTCCAGTACAAAGTACTCCTCCACCTCCAGTACCATGTACTCTACCACGTCCAGTACCAAGTACTCCTCCACCTCCAGTAACAAGTACTCCTCCATCTCCAGTACCAAGCACTCCACCACCTCCAGTACCAAGTACTCCTCCACCTCCTGTACCAAGTACTCCTCCACCTCCAGTACAAAGTACTCCTCCACCTCCAGTACCAAGTACTCCACCACCTCCAGTACCAAATACTCCACCACCTCCAGTACCAAGTACGCCACCACCTCCAGTACCAAGTACTCCACCACGTCCAGTAACAAGTACTCCACCACCTCCGGTACAAAGTACTCCTCCACCTCCAGTAGCAAGTACTCTTCCAACTCCAGTACAATGTACTCCTCCACCTCCAGTACGAAGTAGTCCTCCACCTCCAGTACCAAATACTCCTCCACCTCCAGTACCAAGTACTCCTCCACCTCCAGTACCAAGTACTCCTCCACCTCCAGTACCAAGTACTCCTCCACATCCAGTAGCAAGAACTCCTCCACCTCCAGTACCAAGTACTCAATCACTTCCAGTACCAAGTACTCCTCCAATTCCAGTACCAAGTAATCCTCCACTTCCAGTACCAAGTACTCCTCCACCTCCGGTACCAGGGACACCAACACCTCCAGTACCATGTACTCCTCCACCTCCAGTACCAAGTACTCCTCCACCTCCAGTACCAAGTACTCCTCCACCTCCAGTACAAAGTACTGCACCAGCTCCAGTACCAAGTACTCCACCACCTCCAGTACCAAGTACTCCTCCACCTCCAGTACCAAGTACTCCTCCACCTCCAGTACCAAGTACTCCTCCACCTCCAATACCAAGTACTCCTCCACCTCCAGTACCAAGTACGCCACCACCTTCAGTACCAAGTACGCCACCACCTTCAGTACCAAGTACTCCTCCACCTCCAGTAGCAAGTACTCCTCCACCTGCAGTACCAAGTACTCCTCCACCTCCAGTACCAAATACTCCTCCACCTCCAGTACCAAGTACTCCTCCACCTCCAATACCAAGTACTCCTCCACCTCCAGTACCAAGTACTCCTCCACCTCCAGTACCAAGTACTCAACCACTTCCAGTACCAAGTACTCCTCCAATTCCAGTACCAAGTAATCCTCCACTTCCAGTACCAAGTACTCCTCCACCTCCGGTACCAGGGACACCAACACCTCCAGTACCATGTACTCCTCCACCTCCAGTACTAAGTACTCCTCCACCTCCAGTACCAAGTACACCTCCACCTCCAGTACAAAGTACTGCACCAGCTCCAGTACCAAGTACTCCACCACCTCCAGTACCAAGTACTCCTCCACCTCCAGTACCAAGTACTCCTCCACCTCCAGTACCAAGTACTCCTCCACCTCCAATACCAAGTACTCCTCCACCTCCAGTACCAAGTACTCCTCCACCTCCAGTACAAAGTACTCCACCACCTCCAGTACCAAGTACTCCTCCACCTCCAGTACCAAGTACTCCTCCACCTCCAGTACCAAGTACTCAACCACTTCCAGTACCAGGTACTCCTCCAATTCCAGTACCAAGTACTCCTCCACCTCCGGTACCAGGGACCCCAACACCTCCAGTACCAAGTACTCCTCCACCTCCAGTACCAAGTACTCCTCCACCTCCAGTACCAAGAACTCCTCCACCTCCAGTACAAAGTACTGCACCAGCTCCAGTACCAAGTACTCCAGCACCTCCAGTACCAAGTACTCCTCCACCTCCAGTACCAAGTACTCCTCCACCTCCAGTACCAAGTACTCCACCACCTCCCGTACAAAGTATTTCACCACCTCCAGTACCAAGTACTCCACCACCTCCAGTACCAAGTACTACTTCAACTCCAGTACAAAGTACTCCTCCACCTCCAGTACCATGTACTCTACCACGTCCAGTACCAAGTACTCCTCCACCTCCAGTACCAAGTACTCCACCACCTCCAGTACCAAGTACTCCTCCACCTCCCGTACCAAGTACTCCTCCACCTCCAGTACAAAGTACTCCTCCACCTCCAGTACCAAGTACTCCTCCACCTCCAGTACCAAGTACTCCTCCACCTCCAGTACCAAGTACTCCTCCACCTCCCGTACCAAGTACTCCTCCACCTCCAGTACAAAGTACTCCTCCACCTCCAGTACCAAGTACTACTCCACCTCCAGTACCAAGTACTCCTCCACCTCCCGTACCAAGTACTCCTCCACCTCCAGTACAAAGTACTCCTCCACCTCCAGTACCAAGTACTACTCCACCTCCAGTACCAAGTACTCCTCCACCTCCAGTACCAAGTACTCCTCCACCTCCAGTACAAAGTACTCCTCCACCTCCAGTACCAAGTACTCCTCCACCTCCAGTACCAAGTACTCCTCCACCTCCCGTACCAAGTACTCCTCCACCTCCAGTACAAAGTACTCCTCCACCTCCAGTACCAAGTACTCCTCCACCTCCAGTACCAAGTACTCCTCCACCTCCAGTACCAAGTACTCCTCCACCTCCAGTACCAAGTAATCCTCCACCTCCAGTACAAAGTACTCCTCCACCTCCAGTACCAAGTACTCCACCACCTCCAGTACCAAGTACTCCTCCACCTCCGGTACCAGGGACTCCACCACCTCCAGTACCAAGTACTCCTCCACCTCCAGTACCAAGTACTCCTCCACCTCCAGTACAAAGTACTCCTCCACCTCCAGTACCAAGTACTCCACCACCTCCAGTACCAAATACTCCTCCACCTCCAGTACCAAGTACTCCACCACCTCCAGTACCAAGTACTCCTCCACCTCCAGTACCAAGTACTCCTCCACCTCCAGTACCAAGTACTCAACCACTTCCAGTACCAGGTACTCCTCCAATTCCAGTACCAAGTACTCCTCCACTTCCAGTACCAAGTACTCCTCCACCTCCGGTACCAGGGACCCCAACACCTCCAGTACCAAGTACTCCTCCACCTCCAGTACCAAGCACTCCTCCACCTCCAGTACCAAGTACTCCACCACCTCCCGTACAAAGTATTTCACCACCTCCAGTACCAAGTACTCCACCACCTCCAGTACCAAGTACTACTTCAACTCCAGTACAAAGTACTCCTCCACCTCCAGTACCATGTACTCTACCACGTCCAGTACCAAGTACTCCTCCACCTCCAGTACCAAGTACTCCTCCATCTCCAGTACCAAGCACTCCACCACCTCCAGTACCAAGTACTCCTCCACCTCCTGTACCAAGTACTCCTCCACCTCCAGTACAAAGTACTCCTCCACCTCCAGTACCAAGTACTCCACCACCTCCAGTACCAAATACTCCACCACCTCCAGTACCAAGTACGCCACCACCTCCAGTACCAAGTACTCCACCACGTCCAGTAACAAGTAGTCCACCACATCCAGTACCAGGGACTCCACCACCTCCAGTACCAAGTACTCCTCCACCTCCAGTACCAAGTACTCCACCACATCCAGTACCAGGGACTCCTCTATCCACCAGTACAAAGTACTCCACCACCTCCAGTACCAAGTACTCCTCCACCTCCAGTACAAAGTACTCCACCACGTCCAGTAGCAAGAACTCCTCCACCTCCAGTACCAAGTACTCAACCACTTCCAGTACCAAGTACTCCTCCAATTCCAGTACCAAGTAATCCTCCACTTCCAGTACCAAGTACTCCTCCACCTCCGGTACCAGGGACCCCAACACCTCCAGTACCATGTACTCCTCCACCTCCAGTACCAAGTACTCCTCCACCTCCAGTACCAAGTACTCCTCCACCTCCAGTACAAAGTACTGCACCAGCTCCAGTACCAAGTACTCCACCACCTCCAGTACCAAGTACTCCTCCACCTCCAGTACCAAGTACTCCTCCACCTCCAGTACCAAGTACTCCTCCACCTCCAATACCAAGTACTCCTCCACCTCCAGTACCAAGTACTCCTCCACCTCCAGTACAAAGTACTCCACCACCTCCAGTACCAAGTACTCAACCACTTCCAGTACCAGGTACTCCTCCAATTCCAGTACCAAGTACTCCTCCACCTCCCGTACCAAGTACTCCTCCACCTCCAGTACCAAGTACTCCTCCACCTCCAGTACCAAGTACTCCTCCACCTCCAGTACCAAGTACTCAACCACTTCCAGTACCAGGTACTCCTCCAATTCCAGTACCAAGTACTCCTCCACCTCCCGTACCAGGGACCCCAACACCTCCAGTACCAAGTACTCCTCCACCTCCAGTACCAAGTACTCCTCCACCTCCAGTACCAAGTACTCCTCCACCTCCAGTACAAAGTACTGCACCAGCTCCAGTACCAAGTACTCCACCACCTCCAGTACCAAGTACTCATCCACCTCCAGTACCAAGTACTCCTCCACCTCCAGTACCAAGTACTCCACCACCTCCCGTACAAAGTATTTCACCACCTCCAGTACCAAGTACTCCACCACCTCCAGTACCAAGTACTACTTCAACTCCAGTACAAAGTACTCCTCCACCTCCAGTACCATGTACTCTACCACGTCCAGTACCAAGTACTCCTCCACCTCCAGTACCAAGTACTCCACCACCTCCAGTACCAAGTACTCCTCCACCTCCCGTACCAAGTACTCCTCCACCTCCAGTACAAAGTACTCCTCCACCTCCAGTACCAAGTACTCCTCCACCTCCAGTACCAAGTACTCCTCCACCTCCAGTACCAAGTACTCCTCCACCTCCCGTACCAAGTACTCCTCCACCTCCAGTACAAAGTACTCCTCCACCTCCAGTACCAAGTACTACTCCACCTCCAGTACCAAGTACTCCTCCACCTCCCGTACCAAGTACTCCTCCACCTCCAGTACAAAGTACTCCTCCACCTCCAGTACCAAGTACTCCTCCACCTCCAGTACAAAGTACTCCACCACCTCCAGTACCAAGTACTCCTCCACCTCCAGTACCAAGTACTCCTCCACCTCCAGTATCAAATACTCAACCACTTCCAGTACCAGGTACTCCTCCAATTCCAGTACCAAGTACTCCTCCACTTCCAGTACCAAGTACTCCTCCACCTCCGGTACCAGGGACCCCAACACCTCCAGTACCAAGTACTCCTCCACCTCCAGTACCAAGTACTCCTCCACCTCCAGTACCAAGTACTCCACCACCTCCCGTACAAAGTATTTCACCACCTCCAGTACCAAGTACTCCACCACCTCCAGTACCAAGTACTACTTCAACTCCAGTACAAAGTACTCCTCCACCTCCAGTACCATGTACTCTACCACGTCCAGTACCAAGTACTCCTCCACCTCCAGTACCAAGTACTCCTCCATCTCCAGTACCAAGCACTCCACCACCTCCAGTACCAAGTACTCCTCCACCTCCTGTACCAAGTACTCCTCCACCTCCAGTACAAAGTACTCCTCCACCTCCAGTACCAAGTACTCCACCACCTCCAGTACCAAATACTCCACCACCTCCAGTACCAAGTACGCCACCACCTCCAGTACCAAGTACTCCACCACGTCCAGTAACAAGTACTCCACCACCTCCGGTACAAAGTACTCCTCCACCTCCAGTAGCAAGTACTCTTCCAACTCCAGTACAATGTACTCCTCCACCTCCAGTACGAAGTAGTCCTCCACCTCCAGTACCAAGTACTCCTCCACCTCCAGTACCAAGTACTCCTCCACCTCCAGTACAAAGTACTCCTCCACCTCCAGCACCAAGTACTCCCCCACCTCCACTAACAAGTACTCCTCCACCTCCAGTACCAAGTACTCCTCCACCTCCAGTTCAAAGTACTCCACCACCTCCAGTAGCAAGTACTCCACCACCTCCAGTACCAAGTACTTCACCACCTCCAGTACCAAGTACTCCTCCACCTCCAGTACCAAGTACTCCTCCACCTCCAGTACCAAGTACTCCTCCACCTCCAGTACCAGGGACTCCACCACCTCCAGTACCAAGTACTCCTCCACCTCCAGTACCAAGTACGCCACCACCTTCAGTACCAAGTACGCCACCACCTTCATTACCAAGTACTCCTCCACCTCCAGTAGCAAGTACTCCTCCACCTCCAGTACCAAGTACTCCTCCACCTCCAGTACCAAATACTCCTCCACCTCCAGTACCAAGTACTCCTCCACCTCCAATACCAAGTACTCCTCCACCTCCAGTACCAAGTACTCCTCCACCTCCAGTACAAAGTACTCCACCACGTCCAGTAGCAAGCACTCCTCCACCTCCAGTACCAAGTACTCAACCACTTCCAGTACCAAGTACTCCTCCAATTCCAGTACCAAGTAATCCTCCACTTCCAGTACCAAGTACTCCTCCACCTCCGGTACCAGGGACCCCAACACCTCCAGTACCATGTACTCCTCCACCTCCAGTACCAACTACTCCTCCACCTCCAGTACCAAGTACTCCTCCACCTCCAGTACAAAGTACTGCACCAGCTCCAGTACCAAGTACTCCACCACCTCCAGTACCAAGTACTCCTCCACCTCCAGTACCAAGTACTCCTCCACCTCCAGTACCAAGTACTCCTCCACCTCCAATACCAAGTACTCCTCCACCTCCAGTACCAAGTACTCCTCCACCTCCAGTACAAAGTACTCCACCACCTCCAGTACCAAGTACTCCTCCACCTCCAGTACCAAGTACTCCTCCACCTCCAGTACCAAGTACTCAACCACTTCCAGTACCAGGTACTCCTCCAATTCCAGTACCAAGTACTCCTCCACCTCCGGTACCAGGGACCCCAACACCTCCAGTACCAAGTACTCCTCCACCTCCAGTACCAAGTACTCCTCCACCTCCAGTACCAAGTACTCCTCCACCTCCAGTACAAAGTACTGCACCAGCTCCAGTACCAAGTACTCCACCACCTCCAGTACCAAGTACTCCTCCACCTCCAGTACCAAGTACTCCTCCACCTCCAGTACCAAGTACTCCACCACCTCCCGTACAAAGTATTTCACCACCTCCAGTACCAAGTACTCCACCACCTCCAGTACCAAGTACTACTTCAACTCCAGTACAAAGTACTCCTCCACCTCCAGTACCATGTACTCTACCACGTCCAGTACCAAGTACTCCTCCACCTCCAGTACCAAGTACTCCTCCACCTCCCGTACCAAGTACTCCTCCACCTCCAGTACAAAGTACTCCTCCACCTCCAGTACCAAGTACTCCTCCACCTCCAGTACCAAGTACTCCTCCACCTCCAGTACCAAATACTCCTCCACCTCCAGTACCAAGTACTACACCACCTCCAGTACCAAATACTCCTCCACCTCCAGTACCAAGTACTCCTCCACCTCCAGTACCAAGTACTCCTCCACCTCCCGTACCAAGTACTCCTCCACCTCCAGTACAAAGTACTCCTCCACCTCCAGTACCAAGTACTACTCCACCTCCAGTACCAAGTACTCCTCCACCTCCCGTACCAAGTACTCCTCCACCTCCAGTACAAAGTACTCCTCCACCTCCAGTACCAAGTACTCCACCACCTCCAGTACCAAGTACTCCTCCACCTCCAGTACCAAGTACTCCTCCACCTCCAGTACAAAGTACTCCACCACCTCCAGTACCAAGTACTCCTCCACCTCCAGTACCAAGTACTCCTCCACCTCCAGTACCAAGTACTCAACCACTTCCAGTACCAAGTACTCCTCCACTTCCAGTACCAAGTACTCCTCCACCTCCGGTACCAGGGACCCCAACACCTCCAGTACCAAGTACTCCTCCACCTCCAGTACCAAGTACTCCTCCACCTCCAGTACCAAGTACTCCACCACCTCCCGTACAAAGTATTTCACCACCTCCAGTACCAAGTACTCCACCACCTCCAGTACCAAGTACTACTTCAACTCCAGTACAAAGTACTCCTCCACCTCCAGTACCATGTACTCTACCACGTCCAGTACCAAGTACTCCTCCACCTCCAGTACCAAGTACTCCTCCACCTCCAGTACCAAGCACTCCACCACCTCCAGTACCAAGTACTCCTCCACCTCCTGTACCAAGTACTCCTCCACCTCCAGTACAAAGTACTCCTCCACCTCCAGTACCAAGTACTCCACCACCTCCAGTACCAAATACTCCACCACCTCCAGTACCAAGTACGCCACCACCTCCAGTACCAAGTACTCCACCACTCCAGTACAAGTACTCCACCACCTCCGGTACAAAGTACTCCTCCACCTCCAGTACCCAAGTACTCCTCCACCTCCAGTACCAAGTACTCGTCCACATCCAGTCGAAAGTACTCTTCCAACTCCAGTACAATGTACTCCTCCACCTCCAGTACCAAGTACTCCTCCACCTCCAGTACCAAGTACTCCTCCACCTCCAGTACCAAGTACTCCTCCACCTCCAGTACAAAGTACTCCTCCACCTCCAGCACCAAGTACTCCCCCACCTCCACTAACAAGTACTCCTCCACCTCCAGTACCAAGTACTCCTCCACCTCCAGTTCAAAGTACTCCACCACCTCCAGTAGCAAGTACTCCACCACCTCCAGTACCAAGTACTTCACCACCTCCAGTACCAAGTACTCCTCCACCTCCAGTACCAGGGACTCCACCACCTCCAGTACCAAGTACTCCTCTACCTCCAGTACCAAGTACGCCACCACCTTCAGTACCAAGTACTCCTCCACCTCCAGTACCAAGTACTCACCACCTCCAGTACCAAGTACTCCTCCACCTCCAGTACCAAGTACTCCCTCCACCTCCAGTACCAAGTACTCCACCACCTCCAGTACCAAGTACTCCTCCACCTCCAGTACCAAGTGAATCCTCCTACCTCCAGTACCATGTACTCCTCCACCTCCAGTACCAAGTACTCCTCACCTCCAGTACTCAAGTACTCCACCACCTCCAGTACAAGTCACTCCACCACCTCAGTACAAGTACTCCTCCACCTCCAGTACCAAGTACTCCTCCACCTCCAGTACCAAGTACTCCACCACTTCCAGTACCAAGTACTCCTCCACTCCATACAAGTACTCCTCCACCTCCAGTACCAAGTACTCCTCCACCTCCGAACCAGGTACTCCACCACCTCCATTACAATTACTCCACCACCTCCAGTACCAAGGTACTCCTCCACCTCCAGTACCAAGTACTCCACCACCTCCAGTACCAAGTACTCCTCCACCTCCAGTACCAAGTACTCCTCCACCTCCAGTACCAAGTACTCCTCCACCTCCAGTACCAAGTACTCCTCCACCTCCAGTACCAAGTACTCCTCCACCTCCAGTACCAAGTACTCCTCCACCTCCAGTACCAAGTACTCCTCCACCTCCAGTACCAAGTACTCCTCCACCTCCAGTACCAAGTACTCCTCCACCTCCAGTACCAAGTACTCCACCACCTCCAGTACCAAGTACTCCTCCACCTCCAGTACCAAGTACTCCTCCACCTCCAGTACCAAGTACTCCTCCACCTCCAGTACCAAGTACTCCTCCACCTCCAGTACCAAGTACTCCTCCACCTCCAGTACCAAGTACTCCACCACCTCCAGTACCAAGTACTCCTCCACCTCCAGTACCAAGTACTCCTCCACCTCCAGTACCAAGTACTCCTCCACCTCCAGTACAAAGTACGGCACCAGCTCCAGTACCAAGTACTCCACCACCTCCCGTACAAAGTATTTCACCACCTCCAGTACCAAGTACTCCACCACCTCCAGTACCAAGTACTACTTCAACTCCAGTACAAAGTACTCCTCCACCTCCAGTACCATGTACTCTACCACGTCCAGTACCAAGTACTCCTCCACCTCCAGTACCAAGTACTCCTCCACCTCCAGTACCAAGCACTCCACCACCTCCAGTACCAAGTACTCCTCCAGCTCCAGTACAAAGTACTCCACCACCTCCAGTACCAGGGACTCCTCCACCTCCAGTACCAAGTACTCCACCACTTCCAGTACCAAGTACTCCTCCACCTCCAGTACCAAGTACTCAACCACTTCCAGTACCAAGTACTCCTCTAATTCCAGTACCAAGTAATCCTCCACTTCCAGTACCAAGTACTCCTCCACCTCCGGTACCAGGGACCCCAACACCTCCAGTACCATGTACTCCTCCACCTCCAGTACCAACTACTCCTCCACCTCCAGTACCAAGTACTCCTCCACCTCCAGTACAAAGTACTCCTCCACCTCCAATACCAAGTACTCCTCCACCTCCAGTACAAAGTACTGCACCAGCTCCAGTACCAAGTACTCCACCACCTCCAGTACCAAGTACTCCTCCACCTCCAGTACCAAGTACTCCTCCACCTCCAGTACCAAGTACTCCTCCACCTCCAATACCAAGTACTCCTCCACCTCCAGTACCAAGTACTCCTCCACCTCCAGTACAAAGTACTCCACCACCTCCAGTACCAAGTACTCCACCACCTCCAGTACCAAGTACTCCTCCACCTCCAGTACCAAGTACTCCACCACTTCCAGTACCAGGTACTCCTCCAATTCCAGTACCAAGTACTCCTCCACCTCCGGTACCAGGGACCCCAACACCTCCAGTACCAAGTACTCCTCCACCTCCAGTACCAAGTACTCCTCCACCTCCAGTACCAAGTACTCCTCCACCTCCAGTACAAAGTACTGCACCAGCTCCAGTACCAAGTACTCCACCACCTCCCGTACAAAGTATTTCACCACCTCCAGTACCAAGTACTCCACCACCTCCAGTACCAAGTACTACTTCAACTCCAGTACAAAGTACTCCTCCACCTCCAGTACCATGTACTCTACCACGTCCAGTACCAAGTACTCCACCACCTCCAGTACCAAGTACTCCTCCACCTCCAGTACCAAGCACTCCACCACCTCCAGTACCAAGTACTCCTCCACCTCCTGTACCAAGTACTCCTCCACCTCCAGTACAAAGTACTCCTCCACCTCCAGTACCAAGTACTCCACCACCTCCAGTACCAAATACTCCACCACCTCCAGTACAAAGTACTCCACCACCTCCAGTACCAAGTACTCCACCACCTCCAGTACCAAGTACTCCTCCACCTCCAGTACCAAGTACTCAACCACTTCCAGTATCAGGTACTCCTCCAATTCCAGTACCAAGTACTCCTCCACCTCCGGTACCAGGGACCCCAACACCTCCAGTACCAAGTACTCCTCCACCTCCAGTACCAAGTACTCCTCCACCTCCAGTACCAAGTACGCCACCACCTCCAGTACCAAGTACTCCACCACGTCCAGTAACAAGTACTCCACCACCTCCGGTACAAAGTACTCCTCCACCTCCAGTACCCAGTACTCCTCCACCTCCAGTACCAAGTACTCCTCCACATCCAGCAGCAAGTACTCTTCCAACTCCAGTACAATGTACTCCTCCACCTCCAGTACCAAGTACTCCTCCACCTCCAGTACCAAGTACTCCTCCACCTCCAGTACCAAGTACTCCTCCACCTCCAGTACAAAGTACTCCTCCACCTCCAGCACCAAGTACTCCCCCACCTCCACTAACAAGTACTCCTCCACCTCCAGTAGCAAGTACTCCACCACCTCCAGTACCAAGTACTTCACCACCTCCAGTACCAAGTACTCCTCCACCTCCAGTACCAAGTACTTCACCACCTCCAGTACCAAGTACTCCTCCACCTCCAGTACCAAGTACTCCTCCACCTCCAGTACCAGGGACTCCACCACCTCCAGTACCAAGTACTTCACCACCTCCAGTACCAAGTACTCCACCACCTCCAGTACCAAGTACTTCACCACCTCCAGTACCAAGTACTCCTCCACCTCCAGTACCAAGTACTCCTCCACCTCCAGTACCAAGTACGCCACCACCTTCAGTACCAAGTACTCCTCCACCTCCAGTAGCAAGTACTCCTCCACCTCTAGTACCAAGTACTCCTCCACCTCCAATACCAAGTACTCCTCCACCTCCAGTACCAAGTACTCCTCCACCTCCAGTACAAAGTACTCCACCACGTCCAGTAGCAAGAACTCCTCCACCTCCAGTACCAAGTACTCAACCACTTCCAGTACCAAGTACTCCTCCAATTCCAGTACCAAGTAATCCTCCACTTCCAGTACCAAGTACTCCTCCACCTCCGGTACCAGGGACACCAACACCTCCAGTACCATGTACTCCTCCACCTCCAGTACCAAGTACTCCTCCACCTCCAGTACCAAGTACTCCTCCACCTCCAGTACAAAAGTACTGCACCAGCTCCAGTACCAAGTACTCCACCACCTCCAGTACCAAGTACTCCTCCACCTCCAGTACCAAGTACTCCTCCACCTCCAGTACCAAGTACTCCTCCACCTCCAATACCAAGTACTCCTCCACCTCCAGTACCAAGTACGCCACCACCTTCAGTACCAAGTACGCCACCACCTTCAGTACCAAGTACTCCTCCACCTCCAGTAGCAAGTACTCCTCCACCTGCAGTAACAAGTACTCCTCCACCTCCAGTACCAAATACTCAAACCACTTCCAGTACCAGGTACTCCTCCAATTCCAGTACCAAGTACTCCTCCACCTCCGGTACCGGGGACCCCAACACCTCCAGTACAAGTACTCCTCCACCTCCAGTACCAAGTACTCCTCCACCTCCAGTACCAAGTACTCCTCCACCTCCAGTACAAAGTACTGCACCAGCTCCAGTACCAAGTACTCCACCACCTCCAGTACCAAGTACTCCTCCACCTCCAGTACCAAGTACTCCTCCACCTCCAGTACCAAGTACTCCACCACCTCCCTTACAAAGTATTTCACCACCTCCAGTACCAAGTACTCCACCACCTCCAGTACCAAGTACTACTTCAACTCCAGTACAAAGTACTCCTCCACCTCCAGTACCATGTACTCTACCACGTCCAGTACCAAGTACTCCTCCACCTCCAGTACCAAGTACTCCACCACCTCCAGTACCAAGTACTCCTCCACCTCCCGTACCAAGTACTCCTCCACCTCCAGTACAAAGTACTCCTCCACCTCCAGTACCAAGTACTCCTCCACCTCCAGTACCAAGTACTCCTCCACCTCCCGTACCAAGTACTCCTCCACCTCCAGTACAAAGTACTCCTCCACCTCCAGTACCAAGTACTACTCCACCTCCAGTACCAAGTACTCCTCCACCTCCAGTACCAAGTACTACTCCACCTCCAGTACAAAGTACTCCTCCACCTCCAGTACCAAGTACTACTCCACCTCCAGTACCAAGTACTCCTCCACCTCCCGTACCAAGTACTCCTCCACCTCCAGTACAAAGTACTCCTCCACCTCCAGTACCAAGTACTACTCCACCTCCAGTACCAAGTACTCCTCCACCTCCAGTACCAAGTACACCTCCACCTCCAGTACAAAGTACTCCTCCACCTCCAGTACCAAGTACTCCTCCACCTCCAGTACCAAGTACTCCTCCACCTCCCGTGCCAAGTACTCCTCCACCTCCAGTACAAAGTACTCCTCCACCTCCAGTACCAAGTACTACTCCACCTCCAGTACCAAGTACTCCTCCACCTCCCGTACCAAGTACTCCTCCACCTCCAGTACCAAGTAATCCTCCACCTCCAGTACAAAGTACTCCTCCACCTCCAGTACCAAGTACTCCACCACCTCCAGTACCAAGTACTCCTCCCCTTCCGGTACCAGGGACTCCACCACCTCCAGTACCAAGTACTCCTCCACCTCCAGTACCAAGTAATCCTCCACCTCCAGTACAAAGTACTCCTCCACCTCCAGTACCAAGTACTCCACCACCTCCAGTACCAAGTACTCCTCCCCTTCCGGTACCAGGGACTCCACCACCTCCAGTACCAAGTACTCCTCCACCTCCAGTACCAAGTACTCCTCCACCTCCCGTACCAAGTACTCCTCCACCTCCAGTACCAAGTAATCCTCCACCTCCAGTACAAAGTACTCCTCCACCTCCAGTACCAAGTACTCCTCCACCTCCAGTACCAAGTACTCCTCCACCTCCAGTACAAAGTACTCCTCCACCTCCAGTACCAAGTACTCCACCACCTCCAGTACCAAGTACTCCTCCACCTCCAGTACCAAGTACTCCTCCACCTCCAGTACAAAGTACTCCACCACCTCCAGTACCAAGTACTCCTCCACCTCCAGTACCAAGTACTCCTCCACCTCCAGTACCAAGTACTCAACCACTTCCAGTACCAGGTACTCCTCCAATTCCAGTACCAAGTACTCCTCCACTTCCAGTACCAAGTACTCCTCCACCTCCGGTACCAGGGACCCCAACACCTCCAGTACCAAGTACTCCTCCACCTCCAGTACCAAGCACTCCTCCACCTCCAGTACCAAGTACTCCACCACCTCCCGTACAAAGTATTTCACCACCTCCAGTACCAAGTACTCCACCACCTCCAGTACCAAGTACTACTTCAACTCCAGTACAAAGTACTCCTCCACCTCCAGTACCATGTACTCTACCACGTCCAGTACCAAGTACTCCTCCACCTCCAGTACCAAGTACTCCTCCATCTCCAGTACCAAGCACTCCACCACCTCCAGTACCAAGTACTCCTCCACCTCCTGTACCAAGTACTCCTCCACCTCCAGTACAAAGTACTCCTCCACCTCCAGTACCAAGTACTCCACCACCTCCAGTACCAAATACTCCACCACCTCCAGTACCAAGTACGCCACCACCTCCAGTACCAAGTACTCCACCACGTCCAGTAACAAGTACTCCACCACCTCCGGTACAAAGTACTCCTCCACCTCCAGTACCCAGTACTCCTCCACCTCCAGTACCAAGTACTCCTCCACATCCAGTAGCAAGTACTCTTCCAACTCCAGTACAATGTACTCCTCCACCTCCAGTACCAAGTACTCCTCCACCTCCAGTACCAAGTACTCCTCCACCTCCAGTACCAAGTACTCCTCCACCTCCAGTACAAAGTACTCCTCCACCTCCAGCACCAAGTACTCCCCCACCTCCACTAACAAGTACTCCTCCACCTCCAGTACCAAGTACTCCTCCACCTCCAGTACCAGGGACTCCACCACCTCCAGTACCAAGTACTCCTCCACCTCCAGTACCAAGTACTCCACCACATCCAGTACCAGGGACTCCTCTATCCACCAGTACAAAGTACTCCACCACCTCCAGTACCAAGTACTCCTCCACCTCCAGTACAAAGTACTCCACCACGTCCAGTAGCAAGAACTCCTCCACCTCCAGTACCAAGTACTCAACCACTTCCAGTACCAAGTACTCCTCCAATTCCAGTACCAAGTAATCCTCCACTTCCAGTACCAAGTACTCCTCCACCTCCGGTACCAGGGACCCCAACACCTCCAGTACCATGTACTCCTCCACCTCCAGTACCAAGTACTCCTCCACCTTCAGTACCAAGTACTCCTCCACCTCCAGTACAAAGTACTGCACCAGCTCCAGTACCAAGTACTCCACCACCTCCAGTACCAAGTACTCCTCCACCTCCAGTACCAAGTACTCCTCCACCTCCAATACCAAGTACTCCTCCACCTCCAGTACCAAGTACTCCTCCACCTCCAGTACAAAGTACTCCACCACCTCCAGTACCAAGTACTCCTCCACCTCCAGTACCAAGTACTCCTCCACCTCCAGTACCAAGTACTCAACCACTTCCAGTACCAGGTACTCCTCCAATTCCAGTACCAAGTACTCCTCCACCTCCCGTACCAGGGACCCCAACACCTCCAGTACCAAGTACTCCTCCACCTCCCGTACCAAGTACTCCTCCACCTCCAGTACAAAGTACTCCTCCACCTCCAGTACCAAGTACTCCTCCACCTCCCGTACCAAGTACTCCTCCACCTCCAATACCAAGTACTCCTCCACCTCCAGTACCAAGTACGCCACCACCTTCAGTACCAAGTACGCCACCACCTTCAGTACCAAGTACTCCTCCACCTCCAGTAGCAAGTACTCCTCCACCTGCAGTAACAAGTACTCCTCCACCTCCAGTACCAAATACTCAACCACTTCCAGTACCAGGTACTCCTCCAATTCCAGTACCAAGTACTCCTCCACCTCCGGTACCGGGGACCCCAACACCTCCAGTACCAAGTACTCCTCCACCTCCAGTACCAAGTACTCCTCCACCTCCAGTACCAAGTACTCCTCCACCTCCAGTACAAAGTACTGCACCAGCTCCAGTACCAAGTACTCCACCACCTCCAGTACCAAGTACTCCTCCACCTCCAGTACCAAGTACTCCTCCACCTCCAGTACCAAGTACTCCACCACCTCCCTTACAAAGTATTTCACCACCTCCAGTACCAAGTACTCCACCACCTCCAGTACCAAGTACTACTTCAACTCCAGTACAAAGTACTCCTCCACCTCCAGTACCATGTACTCTACCACGTCCAGTACCAAGTACTCCTCCACCTCCAGTACCAAGTACTCCACCACCTCCAGTACCAAGTACTCCTCCACCTCCCGTACCAAGTACTCCTCCACCTCCAGTACAAAGTACTCCTCCACCTCCAGTACCAAGTACTCCTCCACCTCCAGTACCAAGTACTCCTCCACCTCCCGTACCAAGTACTCCTCCACCTCCAGTACAAAGTACTCCTCCACCTCCAGTACCAAGTACTACTCCACCTCCAGTACCAAGTACTCCTCCACCTCCAGTACCAAGTACTACTCCACCTCCAGTACAAAGTACTCCTCCACCTCCAGTACCAAGTACTACTCCACCTCCAGTACCAAGTACTCCTCCACCTCCCGTACCAAGTACTCCTCCACCTCCAGTACAAAGTACTCCTCCACCTCCAGTACCAAGTACTACTCCACCTCCAGTACCAAGTACTCCTCCACCTCCAGTACCAAGTACACCTCCACCTCCAGTACAAAGTACTCCTCCACCTCCAGTACCAAGTACTCCTCCACCTCCAGTACCAAGTACTCCTCCACCTCCCGTGCCAAGTACTCCTCCACCTCCAGTACAAAGTACTCCTCCACCTCCAGTACCAAGTACTACTCCACCTCCAGTACCAAGTACTCCTCCACCTCCCGTACCAAGTACTCCTCCACCTCCAGTACCAAGTAATCCTCCACCTCCAGTACAAAGTACTCCTCCACCTCCAGTACCAAGTACTCCACCACCTCCAGTACCAAGTACTCCTCCCCTTCCGGTACCAGGGACTCCACCACCTCCAGTACCAAGTACTCCTCCACCTCCAGTACCAAGTAATCCTCCACCTCCAGTACAAAGTACTCCTCCACCTCCAGTACCAAGTACTCCACCACCTCCAGTACCAAGTACTCCTCCCCTTCCGGTACCAGGGACTCCACCACCTCCAGTACCAAGTACTCCTCCACCTCCAGTACCAAGTACTCCTCCACCTCCCGTACCAAGTACTCCTCCACCTCCAGTACCAAGTAATCCTCCACCTCCAGTACAAAGTACTCCTCCACCTCCAGTACCAAGTACTCCTCCACCTCCAGTACCAAGTACTCCTCCACCTCCAGTACAAAGTACTCCTCCACCTCCAGTACCAAGTACTCCACCACCTCCAGTACCAAGTACTCCTCCACCTCCAGTACCAAGTACTCCTCCACCTCCAGTACAAAGTACTCCACCACCTCCAGTACCAAGTACTCCTCCACCTCCAGTACCAAGTACTCCTCCACCTCCAGTACCAAGTACTCAACCACTTCCAGTACCAGGTACTCCTCCAATTCCAGTACCAAGTACTCCTCCACTTCCAGTACCAAGTACTCCTCCACCTCCGGTACCAGGGACCCCAACACCTCCAGTACCAAGTACTCCTCCACCTCCAGTACCAAGCACTCCTCCACCTCCAGTACCAAGTACTCCACCACCTCCCGTACAAAGTATTTCACCACCTCCAGTACCAAGTACTCCACCACCTCCAGTACCAAGTACTACTTCAACTCCAGTACAAAGTACTCCTCCACCTCCAGTACCATGTACTCTACCACGTCCAGTACCAAGTACTCCTCCACCTCCAGTACCAAGTACTCCTCCATCTCCAGTACCAAGCACTCCACCACCTCCAGTACCAAGTACTCCTCCACCTCCTGTACCAAGTACTCCTCCACCTCCAGTACAAAGTACTCCTCCACCTCCAGTACCAAGTACTCCACCACCTCCAGTACCAAATACTCCACCACCTCCAGTACCAAGTACGCCACCACCTCCAGTACCAAGTACTCCACCACGTCCAGTAACAAGTACTCCACCACCTCCGGTACAAAGTACTCCTCCACCTCCAGTACCCAGTACTCCTCCACCTCCAGTACCAAGTACTCCTCCACATCCAGTAGCAAGTACTCTTCCAACTCCAGTACAATGTACTCCTCCACCTCCAGTACCAAGTACTCCTCCACCTCCAGTACCAAGTACTCCTCCACCTCCAGTACCAAGTACTCCTCCACCTCCAGTACAAAGTACTCCTCCACCTCCAGCACCAAGTACTCCCCCACCTCCACTAACAAGTACTCCTCCACCTCCAGTACCAAGTACTCCTCCACCTCCAGTACCAGGGACTCCACCACCTCCAGTACCAAGTACTCCTCCACCTCCAGTACCAAGTACTCCACCACATCCAGTACCAGGGACTCCTCTATCCACCAGTACAAAGTACTCCACCACCTCCAGTACCAAGTACTCCTCCACCTCCAGTACAAAGTACTCCACCACGTCCAGTAGCAAGAACTCCTCCACCTCCAGTACCAAGTACTCAACCACTTCCAGTACCAAGTACTCCTCCAATTCCAGTACCAAGTAATCCTCCACTTCCAGTACCAAGTACTCCTCCACCTCCGGTACCAGGGACCCCAACACCTCCAGTACCATGTACTCCTCCACCTCCAGTACCAAGTACTCCTCCACCTTCAGTACCAAGTACTCCTCCACCTCCAGTACAAAGTACTGCACCAGCTCCAGTACCAAGTACTCCACCACCTCCAGTACCAAGTACTCCTCCACCTCCAGTACCAAGTACTCCTCCACCTCCAGTACCAAGTACTCCTCCACCTCCAATACCAAGTACTCCTCCACCTCCAGTACCAAGTACTCCTCCACCTCCAGTACAAAGTACTCCACCACCTCCAGTACCAAGTACTCCTCCACCTCCAGTACCAAGTACTCCTCCACCTCCAGTACCAAGTACTCAACCACTTCCAGTACCAGGTACTCCTCCAATTCCAGTACCAAGTACTCCTCCACCTCCCGTACCAGGGACCCCAACACCTCCAGTACCAAGTACTCCTCCACCTCCCGTACCAAGTACTCCTCCACCTCCAGTACAAAGTACTCCTCCACCTCCAGTACCAAGTACTCCTCCACCTCCCGTACCAAGTACTCCTCCACCTCCAGTACAAAGTACTCCTCCACCTCCAGTACCAAGTACTCCTCCACCTCCAGTACCAAGTACTCCTCCACCTCCAGTACCAAGTACTCCTCCACCTCCCGTACCAAGTACTCCTCCACCTCCAGTACAAAGTACTCCTCCACCTCCAGTACCAAGTACTACTCCACCTCCAGTACCAAGTACTCCTCCACCTCCCGTACCAAGTACTCCTCCACCTCCAGTACAAAGTACTCCTCCACCTCCAGTACCAAGTACTACTCCACATCCAGTACCAAGTACTCCTCCACCTCCCGTACCAGGGACTCCACCACCTCCAGTACCAAGTACTCCTCCACCTCCAGTACCAAGTACTCCTCCACCTCCAGTACAAAGTACTCCTCCACCTCCAGTACCAAGTACTCCACCACCTCCAGTACCAAGTACTCCTCCACCTCCAGTACCAAGTACTCCTCCACCTCCAGTACAAAGTACTCCACCACCTCCAGTACCAAGTACTCCTCCACCTCCAGTACCAAGTACTCCTCCACCTCCAGTACCAAGTACTCAACCACTTCCAGTAGCAGGTACTCCTCCAATTCCAGTACCAAGTACTCCTCCACTTCCAGTACCAAGTACTCCTCCACCTCCGGTACCAGGGACCCCAACACCTCCAGTACCAAGTACTCCTCCACCTCCAGTACCAAGTACTCCTCCACCTCCAGTACCAAGTACTCCACCACCTCCCGTACAAAGTATTTCACCACCTCCAGTACCAAGTACTCCACCACCTCCAGTACCAAGTACTACTTCAACTCCAGTACAAAGTACTCCTCCACCTCCAGTACCATGTACTCTACCACGTCCAGTACCAAGTACTCCTCCACCTCCAGTACCAAGTACTCCTCCATCTCCAGTACCAAGCACTCCACCACCTCCAGTACCAAGTACTCCTCCACCTCCTGTACCAAGTACTCCTCCACCTCCAGTACAAAGTACTCCTCCACCTCCAGTACCAAGTACTCCACCACCTCCAGTACCAAATACTCCACCACCTCCAGTACCAAGTACGCCACCACCTCCAGTACCAAGTACTCCACCACGTCCAGTAACAAGTACTCCACCACCTCCGGTACAAAGTACTCCTCCACCTCCAGTACCCAGTACTCCTCCACCTCCAGTACCAAGTACTCCTCCACATCCAGTAGCAAGTACTCTTCCAACTCCAGTACAATGTACTCCTCCACCTCCAGTACCAAGTACTCCTCCACCTCCAGTACCAAGTACTCCTCCACCTCCAGTACCAAGTACTCCTCCACCTCCAGTACAAAGTACTCCTCCACCTCCAGCACCAAGTACTCCCCCACCTCCACTAACAAGTACTCCTCCACCTCCAGTACCAAGTACTCCTCCACCTCCAGTTCAAAGTACTCCACCACCTCCAGTAGCAAGTACTCCACCACCTCCAGTACCAAGTACTTCACCACCTCCAGTACCAAGTACTCCTCCACCTCCAGTACCAAGTACTCCTCCACCTCCAGTACCAAGTACTCCTCCACCTCCAGTACCAGGGACTCCACCACCTCCAGTACCAAGTACTCCTCCACCTCCAGTACCAAGTACGCCACCACCTTCAGTACCAAGTACGCCACCACCTTCAGTACCAAGTACTCCTCCACCTCCAGTACCAAGTACTCCTCCACCTCCAGTACCAAATACTCCTCCACCTCCAGTACCAAGTACTCCTCCACCTCCAATACCAAGTACTCCTCCACCTCCAGTACCAAGTACTCCTCCACCTCCAGTACAAAGTACTCCACCACGTCCAGTAGCAAGTACTCCTCCACCTCCAGTACCAAGTACTCAACCACTTCCAGTACCAAGTACTCCTCCAATTCCAGTACCAAGTAATCCTCCACTTCCAGTACCAAGTACTCCTCCACCTCCGGTACCAGGGACCCCAACACCTCCAGTACCATGTACTCCTCCACCTCCAGTACCAACTACTCCTCCACCTCCAGTACCAAGTACTCCTCCACCTCCAGTACAAAGTACTGCACCAGCTCCAGTACCAAGTACTCCACCACCTCCAGTACCAAGTACTCCTCCACCTCCAGTACCAAGTACTCCTCCACCTCCAGTACCAAGTACTCCTCCACCTCCAATACCAAGTACTCCTCCACCTCCAGTACCAAGTACTCCTCCACCTCCAGTACAAAGTACTCCACCACCTCCAGTACCAAGTACTCCTCCACCTCCAGTACCAAGTACTCCTCCACCTCCAGTACCAAGTACTCAACCACTTCCAGTACCAGGTACTCCTCCAATTCCAGTACCAAGTACTCCTCCACCTCCGGTACCAGGGACCCCAACACCTCCAGTACCAAGTACTCCTCCACCTCCAGTACCAAGTACTCCTCCACCTCCAGTACCAAGTACTCCTCCACCTCCAGTACAAAGTACTGCACCAGCTCCAGTACCAAGTACTCCACCACCTCCAGTACCAAGTACTCCTCCACCTCCAGTACCAAGTACTCCTCCACCTCCAGTACCAAGTACTCCACCACCTCCCGTACAAAGTATTTCACCACCTCCAGTACCAAGTACTCCACCACCTCCAGTACCAAGTACTACTTCAACTCCAGTATAAAGTACTCCTCCACCTCCAGTACCATGTACTCTACCACGTCCAGTACCAAGTACTCCTCCACCTCCAGTACCAAGTACGCCACCACCTTCAGTACCAAGTACGCCACCACCTTCAGTACCAAGTACTCCTCCACCTCCAGTAGCAAGTACTCCTCCACCTCCAGTACCAAGTACTCCTCCACCTCCAGTACCAAATACTCCTCCACCTCCAGTACCAAGTACTCCTCCACCTCCAATACCAAGTACTCCTCCACCTCCAGTACCAAGTACTCCTCCACCTCCAGTACAAAGTACTCCACCACGTCCAGTAGCAAGTACTCCTCCACCTCCAGTACCAAGTACTCAACCACTTCCAGTACCAAGTACTCCTCCAATTCCAGTACCAAGTAATCCTCCACTTCCAGTACCAAGTACTCCTCCACCTCCGGTACCAGGGACCCCAACACCTCCAGTACCATGTACTCCTCCACCTCCAGTACCAACTACTCCTCCACCTCCAGTACCAAGTACTCCTCCACCTCCAGTACAAAGTACTGCACCAGCTCCAGTACCAAGTACTACACCACCTCCAGTACCAAGTACTCCTCCACCTCCAGTACCAAGTACTCCTCCACCTCCAGTACCAAGTACTCCTCCACCTCCAATACCAAGTACTCCTCCACCTCCAGTACCAAGTACTCCTCCACCTCCAGTACAAAGTACTCCACCACCTCCAGTACCAAGTACTCCTCCACCTCCAGTACAAAGTACTGCACCAGCTCCAGTACCAAGTACTACACCACCTCCAGTACCAAGTACTCCTCCACCTCCAGTACCAAGTACTCCTCCACCTCCAGTACCAAGTACTCCTCCACCTCCAGTACCAAGTACTCCTCCACCTCCAGTACCAAGTACTCAACCACTTCCAGTACCAGGTACTCCTCCAATTCCAGTACCAAGTACGCCTCCACCTCCGGTACCAGGGACCCCAACACCTCCAGTACCAAGTACTCCTCCACCTCCAGTACCAAGTACTCCTCCACCTCCAGTACCAAGTACTCCTCCACCTCCAGTACAAAGTACTGCACCAGCTCCAGTACCAAGTACTCCACCACCTCCAGTACCAAGTACTCCTCCACCTCCAGTACCAAGTACTCCTCCACCTCCAGTACCAAGTACTCCACCACCTCCCGTACAAAGTATTTCACCACCTCCAGTACCAAGTACTCCACCACCTCCAGTACCAAGTACTACTTCAACTCCAGTACAAAGTACTCCTCCACCTCCAGTACCATGTACTCTACCACGTCCAGTACCAAGTACTCCTCCACCTCCAGTACCAAGTACTCCACCACCTCCAGTACCAAGTACTCCTCCACCTCCCGTACCAAGTACTCCTCCACCTCCAGTACAAAGTACTCCTCCACCTCCAGTACCAAGTACTCCTCCACCTCCAGTACCAAGTACTCCTCCACCTCCAGTACCAAGTACTCCTCCACCTCCCGTACCAAGTACTCCTCCACCTCCAGTACAAAGTACTCCTCCACCTCCAGTACCAAGTACTACTCCACCTCCAGTACCAAGTACTCCTCCACCTCCCGTACCAAGTACTCCTCCACCTCCAGTACAAAGTACTCCTCCACCTCCAGTACCAAGTACTACTCCACCTCCAGTACCAAGTACTCCTCCACCTCCGGTACCAGGGACTCCACCACCTCCAGTACCAAGTACTCCTCCACCTCCAGTACCAAGTACTCCTCCACCTCCAGTACAAAGTACTCCTCCACCTCCAGTACCAAGTACTCCACCACCTCCAGTACCAAGTACTCCTCCACCTCCAGTACCAAGTACTCCTCCACCTCCAGTACCAAGTACTCCTCCACCTCCAGTACCAAGTACTCAACCACTTCCAGTACCAGGTACTCCTCCAATTCCAGTACCAAGTACTCCTCCACTTCCAGTACCAAGTACTCCTCCACCTCCGGTACCAGGGACCCCAACACCTCCAGTACCAAGTACTCCTCCACCTCCAGTACCAAGTACTCCTCCACCTCCAGTACCAAGTACTCCACCACCTCCCGTACAAAGTATTTCACCACCTCCAGTACCAAGTACTCCACCACCTCCAGTACCAAGTACTACTTCAACTCCAGTACAAAGTACTCCTCCACCTCCAGTACCATGTACTCTACCACGTCCAGTACCAAGTACTCCTCCACCTCCAGTACCAAGTACTCCTCCACCTCCAGTACCAAGCACTCCACCACCTCCAGTACCAAGTACTCCTCCACCTCCTGTACCAAGTACTCCTCCACCTCCAGTACAAAGTACTCCTCCACCTCCAGTACCAAGTACTCCACCACCTCCAGTACCAAATACTCCACCACCTCCAGTACCAAGTACGCCACCACCTCCAGTACCAAGTACTCCACCACGTCCAGTAACAAGTACTCCACCACCTCCGGTACAAAGTACTCCTCCACCTCCAGTACCCAGTACTCCTCCACCTCCAGTACCAAGTACTCCTCCACATCCAGTCGAAAGTACTCTTCCAACTCCAGTACAATGTACTCCTCCACCTCCAGTACCAAGTACTCCTCCACCTCCAGTACCAAGTACTCCTCCACCTCCAGTACCAAGTACTCCTCCACCTCCAGTACAAAGTACTCCTCCACCTCCAGCACCAAGTACTCCCCCACCTCCACTAACAAGTACTCCTCCACCTCCAGTACCAAGTACTCCTCCACCTCCAGTTCAAAGTACTCCACCACCTCCAGTAGCAAGTACTGCACCACCTCCAGTACCAAGTACTTCACCACCTCCAGTACCAAGTACTCCTCCACCTCCAGTACCAGGGACTCCACCACCTCCAGTACCAAGTACTCCTCCACCTCCAGTACCAAGTACGCCACCACCTTCAGTACCAAGTACGCCACCACCTTCAGTACCAAGTACTCCTCCACCTCCAGTAGCAAGTACTCCTCCACCTCCAGTACCAAGTACTCCTCCACCTCCAGTACCAAATACTCCTCCACCTCCAGTACCAAGTACTCCTCCACCTCCAATACCAAGTACTCCTCCACCTCCAGTACCAAGTACTCCTCCAGCTCCAGTACAAAGTACTCCACCACGTCCAGTAGCAAGTACTCCTCCACCTCCAGTACCAAGTACTCAACCACTTCCAGTACCAAGTACTCCTCCAATTCCAGTACCAAGTAATCCTCCACTTCCAGTACCAAGTACTCCTCCACCTCCGGTACCAGGGACCCCAACACCTCCAGTACCATGTACTCCTCCACCTCCAGTACCAACTACTCCTCCACCTCCAGTACCAAGTACTCCTCCACCTCCAGTACAAAGTACTGCACCAGCTCCAGTACCAAGTACTCCACCACCTCCAGTACCAAGTACTCCTCCACCTCCAGTACCAAGTACTCCTCCACCTCCAGTACCAAGTACTCCTCCACCTCCAATACCAAGTACTCCTCCACCTCCAGTACCAAGTACTCCTCCACCTCCAGTACAAAGTACTCCACCACCTCCAGTACCAAGTACTCCTCCACCTCCAGTACCAAGTACTCCTCCACCTCCAGTACCAAGTACTCAACCACTTCCAGTACCAGGTACTCCTCCAATTCCAGTACCAAGTACTCCTCCACCTCCGGTACCAGGGACCCCAACACCTCCAGTACCAAGTACTCCTCCACCTCCAGTACCAAGTACTCCTCCACCTCCAGTACCAAGTACTCCTCCACCTCCAGTACAAAGTACTGCACCAGCTCCAGTACCAAGTACTCCACCACCTCCAGTACCAAGTACTCCTCCACCTCCAGTACCAAGTACTCCTCCACCTCCAGTACCAAGTACTCCACCACCTCCCGTACAAAGTATTTCACCACCTCCAGTACCAAGTACTCCACCACCTCCAGTACCAAGTACTACTTCAACTCCAGTACAAAGTACTCCTCCACCTCCAGTACCATGTACTCTACCACGTCCAGTACCAAGTACTCCTCCACCTCCAGTACCAAGTACTCCACCACCTCCAGTACCAAGTACTCCTCCACCTCCCGTACCAAGTACTCCTCCACCTCCAGTACAAAGTACTCCTCCACCTCCAGTACCAAGTACTCAACCACTTCCAGTACCAGGTACTCCTCCAATTCCAGTACCAAGTACTCCTCCACTTCCAGTACCAAGTACTCCTCCACCTCCGGTACCAGGGACCCCAACACCTGCAGTACCAAGTACTCCTCCACCTCCAGTACCAAGTACTCCTCCACCTCCAGTACCAAGTACTCCACCACCTCCCGTACAAAGTATTTCACCACCTCCAGTACCAAGTACTCCACCACCTCCAGTACCAAGTACTACTTCAACTCCAGTACAAAGTACTCCTCCACCTCCAGTACCATGTACTCTACCACGTCCAGTACCAAGTACTCCTCCACCTCCAGTACCAAGTACTCCTCCACCTCCAGTACCAAGCACTCCACCACCTCCAGTACCAAGTACTCCTCCACCTCCTGTACCAAGTACTCCTCCACCTCCAGTACAAAGTACTCCTCCACCTCCAGTACCAAGTACTCCACCACCTCCAGTACCAAATACTCCACCACCTCCAGTACCAAGTACGCCACCACCTCCAGTACCAAGTACTCCACCACGTCCAGTAACAAGTACTCCACCACCTCCGGTACAAAGTACTCCTCCACCTCCAGTACCCAGTACTCCTCCACCTCCAGTACCAAGTACTCCTCCACATCCAGTCGAAAGTACTCTTCCAACTCCAGTACAATGTACTCCTCCACCTCCAGTACCAAGTACTCCTCCACCTCCAGTACCAAGTACTCCTCCACCTCCAGTACCAAGTACTCCTCCACCTCCAGTACAAAGTACTCCTCCACCTCCAGCACCAAGTACTCCCCCACCTCCACTAACAAGTACTCCTCCACCTCCAGTACCAAGTACTCCTCCACCTCCAGTTCAAAGTACTCCACCACCTCCAGTAGCAAGTACTCCACCACCTCCAGTACCAAGTACTTCACCACCTCCAGTACCAAGTACTCCTCCACCTCCAGTACCAGGGACTCCACCACCTCCAGTACCAAGTACTCCTCCACCTCCAGTACCAAGTACGCCACCACCTTCAGTACCAAGTACGCCACCACCTTCAGTACCAAGTACTCCTCCACCTCCAGTAGCAAGTACTCCTCCACCTCCAGTACCAAGTACTCCTCCACCTCCAGTACCAAATACTCCTCCACCTCCAGTACCAAGTACTCCTCCACCTCCAATACCAAGTACTCCTCCACCTCCAGTACCAAGTACTCCTCCAGCTCCAGTACAAAGTACTCCACCACGTCCAGTAGCAAGTACTCCTCCACCTCCAGTACCAAGTACTCAACCACTTCCAGTACCAAGTACTCCTCCAATTCCAGTACCAAGTAATCCTCCACTTCCAGTACCAAGTACTCCTCCACCTCCGGGACCAGGGACCCCAACACCTCCAGTACCATGTACTCCTCCACCTCCAGTACCAACTACTCCTCCACCTCCAGTACCAAGTACTCCTCCACCTCCAGTACAAAGTACTGCACCAGCTCCAGTACCAAGTACTCCACCACCTCCAGTACCAAGTACTCCTCCACCTCCAGTACCAAGTACTCCTCCACCTCCAGTACCAAGTACTCCTCCACCTCCAATACCAAGTACTCCTCCACCTCCAGTACCAAGTACTCCTCCACCTCCAGTACAAAGTACTCCACCACCTCCAGTACCAAGTACTCCTCCACCTCCAGTACCAAGTACTCCTCCACCTCCAGTACCAAGTACTCAACCACTTCCAGTACCAGGTACTCCTCCAATTCCAGTACCAAGTACTCCTCCACCTCCGGTACCAGGGACCCCAACACCTCCAGTACCAAGTACTCCTCCACCTCCAGTACCAAGTACTCCTCCACCTCCAGTACCAAGTACTCCTCCACCTCCAGTACAAAGTACTGCACCAGCTCCAGTACCAAGTACTCCACCACCTCCAGTACCAAGTACTCCTCCACCTCCAGTACCAAGTACTCCTCCACCTCCAGTACCAAGTACTCCACCACCTCCCGTACAAAGTATTTCACCACCTCCAGTACCAAGTACTCCACCACCTCCAGTACAAAGTACTACTTCAACTCCAGTACAAAGTACTCCTCCACCTCCAGTACCATGTACTCTACCACGTCCAGTACCAAGTACTCCTCCACCTCCAGTACCAAGTACTCCACCACCTCCAGAACCAAGTACTCCTCCACCTCCCGTACCAAGTACTCCTCCACCTCCAGTACAAAGTACTCCTCCACCTCCAGTACCAAGTACTCCTCCACCTCCAGTACCAAGTACTCCTCCACCTCCAGTACCAAGTACTCCTCCACCTCCCGTACCAAGTACTCCTCCACCTCCAGTACAAAGTACTCCTCCACCTCCAGTACCAAGTACTACTCCACCTCCAGTACCAAGTACTCCTCCACCTCCCGTACCAAGTACTCCTCCACCTCCAGTACAAAGTACTCCTCCACCTCCAGTACCAAGTACTACTCCACCTCCAGTACCAAGTACTCCTCCACCTCCGGTACCAGGGACTCCTCCACCTCCAGTACCAAGTACTCCTCCACATCCAGTACAAATTACTCCTCCACCTCCAGTACCAAGTACTCCTCCACCTCCAGTACCAAGGACTCCTCCACCTCCAGTTCAAAGTACTCCACCACCTCCAGTACCAAGTACTCCACCACCTCCAGTACCAAGTACTCCACCACCTCCAGTACCAAGTACTCCTCCACCTCCAGTAACAAGTACTCCTCCACCTCCAGTACCAAGTACTCCTCCACCTCCAGTAACAGGGACTCCACCGCCTCCAGTACCATGCACTCCTCCACCTACAGTACCAAGTACTCCTACACCTCCAGTAACAAGTACTCCTCCACCTCCAGTACCAAGTACTCCTCCACCTCCAGTACCAAGCACTCCTCCACCTCCAGTAACAAGTACTCCTCCACCTCCAGTACCAAGGACTCCACCACCTCCAGTACCAAGTACTCCTCCACCTCCAGTACCAAGCACTCCTCCACCTCCAGTACAAACTACTCCACCACCTCCAGTACAAAGTACTCCTCCACCTCCAGTACCAAGTACTCCACCACTTCCAGTACCAAGTACTCCTCCACCACCAGTACAAAGTACTCCACCACCTCCAGTACCAAGTACTCCTCCACCTCCAGTACAAACTACTCCACCACCTCCAGTACAAAGTACTCCTCCACCTCCAGTACCAAGTACTCCACCAACTCCAGAACCAAGTACTCCTCCACTTCCAGTTCAAACTACTCCACCACCTCCAGTACAAAGTACTCCTCCACCTCCAGTACCAAGTACTCCACCACCTCCAGTACCAAGTACTCCTCCACCTCCCGTACCATGTACTCCTCCACCTCCAGTACCATGCACTCCTCCACCTACAGTACCAAGTACTCCTACACCTCCAGTAACAAGTACTCCTCCACCTCCAGTACCAAGTACTCCTACACCTCCAGTACCAAGTACTCCTCCACCTCCGGTACCAAGTACTCCTCCACTTCCAGTACAAAGTACTCCTCCACCTCCCATACCAAGTACTCCACCTCCTCCCGTACCAAGTACTCCTGCACCTCCAGTACAAAGTACTCCACCACCTCCAGTACCAAGTTCTCCTCCACCTCCAGTACCAAGTACTCCTCCACCTCCAGCACCAAGTACTCCTCCACCTCCAATTCAAAGTACTCCACCACCTCCAGTACCAAGTACTCCACCACCTCCAGTACCAAGTACTCCACTACCTCCAGTACCAAGTACTCCTCCACCTCCAGTACCAAGTACTCCTCCACCTCCAGTACCAAGTACTCCTGCACCTCCAGTACCAGGGACTCCACCGCCTCCAGTAGCAAGTACTCCTCCACCTCCAGTACCAAGTACTCCTCCACCTCCAGTACCAAGTACTCCTCCACATCCAGTAGCAAGTACTCCTCCACCTCCAGTACCAAGTACTCCACCACGTCCAGTAACAAGTACTCCACCACCTCCGGTACAAAGTACTCCTCCACCTCCAGTACCAAGTACTCCTGCACCTCCAGTACCAGGGACTCCACCGCCTCCAGTAGCAAGTACTCCTCCACCTCCAGTACCAAGTACTCCTCCACCTCCAGTACCAAGTACTCCTCCACATCCAGTAGCAAGTACTCCTCCACCTCCAGTACCAAGTACTCCACCACGTCCAGTAACAAGTACTCCACCACCTCCGGTACAAAGCACTCCTCCACCTCCAGTACCAAGTACTCCTCCACCTCCAGTACCAAATACTCCTCCACCTCCAGTACCAAGTACTCCTCCACCTCCAGTACCAAGTACTCCTCCACCTCCAGTTCAAAGTACTCCTCCACCTCCAGTAACAAGCACTCCTCCACCTCCAGTACCAAGTACTCCTCCACCTCCAGTACCAAGTACTCCTCCACCTCCAGTACCAAGTACTCCTCCACCTGCAGTAGCAAGTACTCCACCACCTCCAGTACCAAGTACTCCTCCACCTCCAGTACCAAGTACTCCTCCACCTCCAGTACCAAGTACTCCTCCACCTCCAGTACCAAGTACTCCTCCACCTCCAGTACCAGGGACTCCACCACCTCCAGTACCAAGTACTCCTCCACCTCCAGTACCAAGTACTCCTCCACCTCCAGTACCAAGTACTCCACCACCTCCCGTACAAAGTATTTCACCATCTCCAGTCCCATGCACTCCTCCACCTCCAGTACCAAGTACTCCTCCACCTCCAGTACCAGGGACTCCACCGCCTCCAGTAGCAAGTACTCCTCCACCTCCAGTACCAAGTACTCCTCCACCTCCAGTACCAAGTACTCCTCCACATCCAGTAGCAAGTACTCCTCCACCTCCAGTACCAAGTACTCCACCACGTCCAGTAACAAGTACTCCACCACCTCCGGTACAAAGTACTCCTCCACCTCCAGTACCCAGTACTCCTCCACCTCCAGTACAAAGCACTCCTCCACCTCCAGTACCAAGTACTCCTCCACCTCCAGTACCAAATACTCCTCCACCTCCAGTACCAAGTACTCCTCCACCTCCAGTACCAAGTACTCCTCCACCTCCAGTACCAAGTACTCCTCCACATCCAGTAGCAAGTACTCTTCCAACTCCAGTACAATGTACTCCTCCACCTCCAGTACCAAGTACTCCTCCACCTCCAGTTCAAAGTACTCCTCCACCTCCAGTAACAAGTACTCCTCCACCTCCAGTACCAAGTACTCCTCCACCTCCAGTACCAAGTACTCCTCCACCTCCAGTACCAAGTACTCCTCCACCTCCAGTACCAAGTACTCCTCCACCTCCAGTAGCAAGTACTCCACCACCTCCAGTACCAAGTACTCCTCCACCTCCAGTACCAAGTACTTCTCCACCTCCAGTACCAAGTACTCCTCCACCTCCAGTACCAAGTACTCCTCCACCTCCAGTACCAGGGACTCCACCACCTCCAGTACCAAGTACTCCTCCACCTCCAGTACCAAGTACTCCTCCACCTCCAGTACCAAGTACTCCACCACCTCCCGTACAAAGTATTTCACCACCTCCAGTACCATGCACTCCTCCACCTCCAGTACAAAGTACTCCTCCACCTCCAGTACCAAGTACGCCACCACCTTCAGTACCAAGTACTCCTCCACCTCCAGTAGCAAGTACTCCTCCACCTCCAGTACCAAGTACTCCTCCACCTCCAGTACCAAGTACTCCTCCACCTCCAGTACCAAGTACTCCTCCACCTCCAATACCAAGTACTCCTCCACCTCCAGTACCAAGTACTCCTCCACCTCCAGTACAAAGTACTGCACCACCTCCAGTACCAAGTACTCCACCACCTCCGGTACTTAGTACTCCACCAACTCCAGTACCAAGTACTCCTCCACCTCCAGTAAAAAGTACTCCTCCACCTCCAGTACCAAGTACTCCTCCACCTCCAGTACCAAGTACTCCTCCACCTCCAGTACCAAGTACTCCTCCACCTCCAGTACCAAGTACTCAACCACTTCCAGTACCAAGTACTCCTCCAATTCCAGTACCAAGTACTCCTCCACTTCCAGTACCAAGTACTCCTCCACCTCCTGTACCAGGGACCCCAACACCTCCAGTACCAAGTACTCCTCCACCTCCAGTACCAAGTACTCCTCCACCTCCAGTACCAAGTACTCCACCACCTCCAGTACCAAGTACTCCTCCACCTCCAGTACCAAGTACTCCTCCACCTCCAGTACCAAGCACTCCACCACCTCCAGTACCAAGTACTCCTCCACCTCCAGTACCAAGTACTCCTCCACATCCAGTACAAAGTACTCCACCACCTCCAGTACCAAGTACTCCTCCACCTCCAGTAACAAGTACTCCTCCACCTCCAGTACCAAGGACTCCTCCACCTCCAGTTCAAAGTACTCCACCACCTCCAGTACCAAGTACTCCACCACCTCCAGTACCAAGTACTCCACCACCTCCAGTACCAAGTACTCCTCCACCTCCAGTACCAAGGACTCCTCCACCTCCAGTTCAAAGTACTCCACCACCTCCAGTACCAAGTACTCCACCACCTCCAGTACCAAGTACTCCTCCACCTCCAGTACCAAGTACTCCTCCACCTCCAGTACCAAGTACTCCTCCACCTCCAGTACCATGCACTCCTCCACCTCCAGTACCAAGTACTCCTACACCTCCAGTACCAAGTACTCCTCCACCTCCAGTACCAAGTACTCCTTCTCCTCCAGTACCAATTACTCCTCCACCTCCAGTACCAAGTACTCCTCCACCTCCAGTACCAAGTACTCCTCCACCTCCAGTACCAAGTACTCCTCCACCTCCCGTACAAAGTACGGCACCAGCTCCAGTACCAAGTACTCCTCCACCTCCAGTACCAAGTACTCCTCCACCTCCAGTATCAAGTACTCCTCCACCTCCAGTACCAAGTACTCCTCTATGTCCAGTAACAAATACTCCTCCACCTCCAGTACCAAGTACTCCTCCACCTCCAGTACCAAGCACTCCTCCACCTCCAGTACAAAGTACTCCTCCACCTCCAGTACAAAGTACTCCTCCACCTCCAGTACAAAGTACTCCTCCACCTCCAGTACAAAGTACTCCTCCACCTCCAGTACCAAGTACACCACCACATCCAGTACAAAGTACTCCACCACCTCCAGTACCAAGTACTCCTCCACCTCCAGTACCAGGGACTCCACCACCTCCTGTACAAAGTACTCCACTCCCTCCAGTACCAAATATTCCTCCACCTCCAGTACAAAGTACTCCTCCACCTCCAGTACCAAGTACTCCATCAACTCAAACCAACTGAACTCAACCCAACTCAAATCAACTCAACTCACCTCAAATTAACTCAACCCAACTCAACTCAACTCAACTCAGCCCAACCCAACTCAACTCAACTCAACCCAACCTAACTCAACTCAACTCAACCCAACTCAACCCAACCCAACTCAACCCAACTCAACACAACTCAACTCAACTGAACCCAACCCAACTCAATTCAACTCAACCTAACTCAACCCAATTCAACCCAACACAACCCAACTCAACTGACCTCAACCCAACTCCACCCAACTCAACCCAACTCAACTCAACTCAACCCAACCCAACTAAACTCAACTCAACTCAACACAATCCAACTCAACCCATCTCAACCCAACTCAACTCAACGCAACTCAACCCAACTCAACTCAACCCAACTCAACCCACTTCAACTCAACCCAACTCAACCCAACCCAACTCAACTCAACCCAACTCAACCCGACTCAACTCAACCCAACTCAACTCAACCCGACCCAACTCAACTCAACCGAACTCAACCCAACACAACCCAACTCAACTGACCTCAACCCAACTCCACCCAACTCAACCCAACTCAACTCAACTCAACCCAACCCAACTAAACTCAACTCAACTCAACACAATCCAACTCAACCCATCTCAACCCAACTCAACTCAACGCAACTCAACCCAACTCAACTCAACCCAACTCAACCCACTTCAACTCAACCCAACTCAACCCAACCCAACTCAACTCAACCCAACTCAACCCGACTCAACTCAACCCAACTCAACTCAACCCAACTCAACCCAACCCAACTCAACTCAACCCAACTCAACCCGACTCAACTCAACCCAACTCAACTCAACCCGACCCAACTCAACCTAACCAAACTCAACTCAACCCAACTCAACTCAATCCAACTCTCCCAACTCAGCTCAACCCAACTCAACTCAACCCAACCCAACCCAACTCAACTCAACTGAAACCAACTTAACCCAACCCAACTCAATGCAACCCAACTCAAATCAACTCAACTCAGCCCAACTCAAATCAACTCAACTTAACTCAACCCAACTCAGCTCAACTTAACTCAGCCCAACCCAACTCAACTCAACTCAACCCAACCCAACTCAACATAACTCAACCCAACTCAGCTCAACTCAACTCAACCCAACCCAACTCAACCCAACCCAACTCAACCCAGCTCAAATCAACTCAACTCAAACCAACTCAACTCAACTCAACCCAACCCAACTCAACTTAACTCAACCCAACTCAGCTCAACTCAACTCAACCCAACTCAACTCAACCCAGCTCAACCCAACTCAAATCAACTCAACTCAACCCAACTCAACCCAACTCAACTGAACTCAACTCAACCCAACCCAACTCAACTCAACTCAACTCAACCCAACTCAACCCAACTCAACTGAACTTAACTCAACCCAACTCAGCTCAACTCAACTCAACCCAACCCAACTCAACCCAACTCAACCCAACTCAACCCAACCCAACTCAACTCAACTCAACCCAACCCAACTCAACCCAACTCAACTCAACCCAACTCAACCCAACTCAACCAAACTTAACTCAAATCAACCACACTCAACTCAACCCAACTTAACTCAACTCAACTCAACCCAACTCAACTCAACCCAACTCAACTCAACCCAACCCCAACCCAACTCAACTCAACCCAACTCAACCCAACTCAACTCAACTCAACCCAACCCCAACCCCAACTCAACTCAACCCAACCCAACTCATACCCAACTCAACCCAACTCAACCCAACTCAACCCAACTCAACCCAACTCAGCTCAACCCAACTCAACTCAACCCAACCCAAGCCAACCCAACTCAACTCAACCCAACTCAACCCAACTCAACGGAACTTAACTCAACTCAACCACACTCAACTCAACCCAACTCAATTCAACCCAACCAAACTCAACTCAACTCAACCCAACTCAACCCAACTCAACTCAACTCAACTCAACTCAACTCAACCCAACTCAACTCAACTCAACCCAACTCAACCCAACCCAACTCAACTCAACTCAACCCAACCCAACCCAACCCAACTCAACTCAACTCAACCCAACCCAACTCAACCCAACTCAACTCAACCCAACTCAACCAAACTTAACTCAAATCAACCACACTCAACTCAACCCAACTTAACTCAACTCAACTCAACCCAACTCAACTCAACCCAACTCAACTCAACCCAACCCCAACCCAACTCAACTCAACCCAACTCAACCCAACTCAACTCAACTCAACCCAACCCCAACCCCAACTCAACTCAACCCAACCCAACTCATACCCAACTCAACCCAACTCAACCCAACTCAACCCAACTCAACCCAACTCAGCTCAACCCAACTCAACTCAACCCAACCCAAGCCAACCCAACTCAACTCAACCCAACTCAACCCAACTCAACGGAACTTAACTCAACTCAACCACACTCAACTCAACCCAACTCAATTCAACCCAACCAAACTCAACTCAACTCAACCCAACTCAACCCAACTCAACTCAACTCAGCTCAACTCAACCCAACCCAACTCAACTCAACTCAACCCAACCCAACTCAACCCAACTCAACTCAACCCAACTCAACCCAACTCAACCAAACTTAACTCAAATCAACCACACTCAACTCAACCCAACTTAACTCAACTCAACTCAACCCAACTCAACTCAACCCAACTCAACTCAACCCAACCCCAACCCAACTCAACTCAACCCAACTCAACCCAACTCAACTCAACTCAACCCAACCCCAACCCCAACTCAACTCAACCCAACCCAACTCATACCCAACTCAACCCAACTCAACCCAACTCAACCCAACTCAACCCAACTCAGCTCAACCCAACTCAACTCAACCCAACCCAAGCCAACCCAACTCAACTCAACCCAACTCAACCCAACTCAACGGAACTTAACTCAACTCAACCACACTCAACTCAACCCAACTCAATTCAACCCAACCAAACTCAACTCAACTCAACCCAACTCAACCCAACTCAACTCAACTCAGCTCAACTCAACTCAACCCAACTCAACTCAACTCAACCCAACCCAACCCAAATCAAATCAACCCAACTCAACTCAACTCAACTCAACCAAACTCAACTCAACTCAACCCAACTCAACCCAACTCAACTCAACTCAAATCAACTCAACTCAACCCAACTCAACCCAACTCAACCCAACCCAACCCAACTCAACCCAACTCAAATCAACTCAACTCAACCCAACTCAACTCAACTCAACCCAACCCAACTCAACTCAACCCAACTCAACCCAACTCAAATCAACTCAACTGAACTCAACTCAACCCAACCCAACTCAACTCAACTCAATTCAACCCAACTCAACCCAACTCAACTGAACTTAACTCAACCCAACTCAGCTCAACTCAACTCAACACAACCCAACTCAGCTCAACTCAACTCAACCCAACTCAACTCAACCCAACTCAACTGAACTCAACTCAACCCAACTCAACTCAACTCAACTCAACCTAACTCAACCCAACTCAGCTCAACCCAACTCAACTCAACCCAACCCAAGCCAACCCAACTCAACTCAACCCAACTCAACCCAACTCGACCGAACTTAACTCAACTCAACCACACTCAACTCAACCCAACTTAACTCAACTCAACTCAACCCAACTCAACCCAACCCAACCCCAACTCAACTCAACACAACTCAACCCAACTCAACTCAACCCAACCCCAACCCAACTCAACTCAACCCAACTCAACCCAACTCAACTCAACTCAACCCAACCCCAACCCCAACTCAACTCAACCCAACCCAACCCAACTCAACTCAACCAAACTCAACCCAACTCAACTGAACTTAACTCAACTCAACCACACTCAACTCAACCCAACTCAACTCAACTCAACCAAACTCAACTCAACTCAACCCAACTCAACCCAACTCAACTCAACTCAACCCAACCCAACCCAACTCAAATCAACCCAACTCAACTAAACTCAACTCAACCAAACTCAACTCAACTCAACCCAATTCAACCCAACTCAACTCAACTCAAATCAACTCAACTCAACCCAACTCAACCCAACTCAACCCAACCCAACCCAACTCAACCCAACCCAACTCAACCCAACTCAAATCAACTCAACTCAACCCAACTCAACTCAACTCAACCCAACCCAACTCAACTCAACCCAACTCAACCCAACTCAAATCAACACAAATCAACCCAACCCAACCCAACTCAACTCAACCCATCTCAACCCAACTCAAATCAACTCAACCCAACCCAACTCAACCCAACCCAACTCAGCCCAACCCAACTCAACTCAACTCAACCCAACTCAACCCAACCCAACCCCAACTCAAGTCAACCCAACTCAACCCAACTCAACCCAACTCAACTCAACTCAACTCAACCCAACTCAACTCAACTCAACCCAACCCCAACCCCAACTCAACTCAACCCAACCCAACTCAACCCAACTCAACCCAACTCAACCCAACTCAACCCAACTCAACTCAACTCAACTCAACCAAACTCAACTCAACTCAACCCAACTCAACCCAACTCAACTCAACTCAGCTCAACTCAACTCAACCCAACTCAACTCAAGTCAACCCAACCCAATCCAACTCAAATCAACCCAACTCAACTCAACTCAACCAAACTCAACTCAACTGAACCCAACTCAACCCAACTCAACTCAACTCAAATCAACTCAACTCAACCCAACTCAACCCAACTCAACCCAACCCAACCCAACTCAACCCAACCCAACTCAACCCAACTCAAATCAACTCAACTCAACCCAACTCAACTCAACTCAACCCAACCCAACTCAACTCAAGCCAACTCAACCCAACTCAAATCAACTCAACCCAACCCAACTCAACTCAACCCAACCCAACTCAACCCAACCCAACTCAACCCAACCCAACTCAAATCAACCCAACTCAACTCAACTCAACTCAACCCAACGCAACCCAACTCAACCCAACTCAAATCAAATCAACTCAACCCAACTCAACCCAACTCAACTCAACTCGACTCAACTCAACTCAACCCAACTCAACTCAACCCAACTCAACCCAACTCAACACAACTCAACCCAACTCAAATCAAATCAACTCAACCCAACTCAACTCAACTCAACTCAACCCAACTCAACTCAACCCAACTCAAGTCAACCCAAATCAACCCAACCCAACACTACCCAACTCAACTCAACCCAATTCAACCCAACTCAACCCAACCCAACCCAACTCAACCCAACCCAACCCAACTCAACCCAACTCAACTCAACCCAACTCAACCCAACCCAACCCAACTCAACCCAACCCAACCCAACTCAACCCAACCCAACTCAACCCAACTCAACCCAACTCAACCCAAACCAACTCAACCCAACTCAACTCAACTCAACTCAACCCAACCCAACCCAACTCAACCCTACTCAACCCAGCTCAACCCAACCCCAACACCAACTCAACCCAACTCAACCCAGCTCAACCCAACCCCAACTCAACCCAACTCAACCCAGCTCAACCCAACCCCAACCCCAACTCAACCCAACCCAACCCAACTCAACCCAACCCAACCCAACTCAACCCAACTCAACTCAACCCAACTCAACCCAACCCAACCCAACTCAACCCAACCCAACCCAACTCAACCCAACCCAACCCAACTCAACCCAACCCAACCCAACTCAACCCAACTCAACTCAACCCAACTCAACCCAACCCAACCCAACTCAACCCAACTCAACCCAACTCAACCCAACCCAACTCAACCCAACCCAACTCAACTCAACTCAACTCAACCCAACCCAACCCAACACAACTCAACCCAACCCAACCCAACTCAACCCAACTCAAATCAACTCAACCCAACTCAACCCAACTCAACCCAACCCAACTCAACCCAACCCAACTCAAATCAACTCAACTCAACCCAACTCAACCCAACTCAACCCAACCCAACTCAACCCAACCCAACTCAACCAAACTCAAATCAACTCAACTCAACCCAACTCAACTCAAACCAACCCAACTCAACCCAACTCAATCCAGCTCATTCCCAACCCCAACCCCAACTCAACCCAACTCAACTCAGCTCAACCCAACCCCAACCCCAACTCAACCCAACTCAACCCAGCTCAACCCAACCCCAACCCCAACTCAACCCAACTCAACCCAGCTCAACCCAACCCCAACCCAAGCCAATCTAACTCAACCCAACTCAACTCAACTCAACTCAACCCAACTCAACCCAACCCAACCCAACTCAACCCAACTCAACTCAACTCAATTCAACTCAACCCAACTCAACCCAACTCAACTCAACACAACCCAGCTCAACTCAACTCAGCTCAACTCAACTCAGCTTAACCCAACTCAACTCAACACAACTCAACCCAACTCAACTAAACTCAACACAACCCAACTCAACTAAACCCAACTCAAATCAAATCAACTCAACCCAACTCAACCCAACTCAAATCAAATCAAATCAACTCAACTCAACACAACCCAGCTTAACTCAACTCAGCTCAACCCAACTCAACTCAACTCAACTCAACTCAACTCAACCCAACTCAACCCAATTCAACTCAACCCAACCCAACCCAACTCAACCCAACTTAACCCAACCCAACTCAACCCAACTCAACACAATTCAACTCAACTCAACTCAACTTGCGGGACACGGACACTAGACGGGGAAACAGAGCGTTGGTCATGACCTCATGTCCAGTACTGAGGGAGGTTTGTTGATGATGTGTCAGTGACCGGAGCCATTGATCCCACAATGGTAGCTATTACCATAACTGTATCAAAACAGAAAATGCTGGAAACACTCAGCATAAGAACATAAGAACATAAGAAATAGGAGCAGGAGTTGGCCATTCGGCCCTTCGAGTCTGCTCCGCCATTCAATGAGATCATGGCTGATCTTCTGCCTCAACTCCATTCACCGGCCCTATCGCCATATCCCTTGATGCCCTTACTAGTCAGAAATCTATCGACTTCTGTTTTGAATATACCCAATGACTGAGCCTCCACAGCCCTCTGGGGTAGAGAATTCCAAAGATTCACCAGCCTCTGTGTGAAGAAATTTCTCCTCATCTCAGTCCTGAATGGCCTACCCTTTATCCTGAGGCTGTGGCCCTTGGTTCTAGACTCCACAGCCAAGGGAAACATTCTCCCAGCATCCATCCTATCAAGCCCTGTAATAATTTTGTATGCTTCAATGAGATCCCCTCTCATTCTTCTGAATTCAAGAGAATACAGGCCTAGTTTACTCATTCTCTTCTCATACGAAAGTCCTGCCATCCCAGGAATCAATCTCGTGAACCTTCGTTGCACTCCCTCTATGGCAAGTATGTCCTTCCTTAGGTAAGGAGACCAAAATTGTACACAGTACTCCAGGTGTGGTCTCACCAAGGCCCTATATAATTGGAGTAAGACTTCTTTACTCCTGTACTCAAATCCACTTGTAATGAAGGCCAGCATACCATTTGCCTTCCTAATGGCTTGCTGCACCTGCACATTCACTTTCAGTGACTCATGTACAAGGACACCTAGGTCCCTTTTGAGCATCTGCATTCCCCAATCTTTCACCATTTAGGAAATACTCTGCCTTTCTGTTTTTTCTACCAAAGTGGATAACTTCACATTTCTCCACATTATATTCTATCTGCCATGTTCTCGCCTACTCACTGAGCCTGTCGAAATCCCCTTGAAACCTCTTCACATCCTCCTCACAACTGACACTGCCATCCAGCTTTGTATCATCAGCAAATTTGGAAATGTTACATTTAGTCCCCTCATCCAAATCATTGATATAGATTGTGAATAGCTGGGGCCCAAGCACCGATCCTTGCGTTACCCCACTAGTCACAGCCTGCCATCCTGAAAAAGACCCGTTTATCCCTACTCTTTGTTTTCTGTCTGTTAACCAATTCTCAATCCATGCTAGTATATTACCCCCAATTCCATGGCCCTATTTTTGTTCACCAACCTCTTGTGTGGGACCTTATCGAAGGCCTTCTGAAAATCCAAATACACCACATCTACCGGTTCCCCTTTGTCTACTCCACTAGTTACATCCTCAAAGAACTCCAACAGATTTGTCAAACAGGATTTCCCTTTCATAAATCCATGTTGACTCTGCCCAATCTTACTATTAGTTTCTAAGTGCCCAGTTATTGCATCCTTTATAATAGATTCCAGCATTTTCCCAACTACTGATGTGAGGCTAACAGGTCTGTAGTTCCCCGTTTTCTCTCTCCCTCCTTTCTTAAATAGCGGGGTTACATTTGCTATCCTCCAATCTGCAGGAACCGTTCCAGAATCTATAGAATTTTGGAAGATGACAACCAATGCGTCCACTATCCCAAGGCCACCTCTTTTAAAACCCTAGGATGTAGGTCATCTGGTCCTTGGGATTTATTGACTTTTAGTCCCATTAATTTTGCTAGTACTGTTTTTTTACTAATAATTTCTTTAAGTGAAATTAAGTCCTCATTCTCTCCACACCCTTAGTTTTCTCGTATTTCTGGGAGGTTTTTTGTGTCTTCCTCCGTGAAGACAGAAACAAAGTATTTATTTAATTTCTCTGCCATTTCTTCATTCCCCATTATAAATTCTCCCGTCTCTGACTGTAAAGGACCTACTTTTACCTTCGCCAGTCTTTTCCTTTTCACATACCTATAGAAGCTTTTACAATCCGTTTTTATATTTTTCGCTAGTTTGCGCTCATATTCCATTTTCCCTTTCTTTATCAATTTCTTGGTCCCCCTTTGCTGATTTGTAAAATGATCCCAGGCTAGCTGTTGGTTGGTATGATTGCACTAGGATGAGGGTGAGTGTGAGGGGCGGCTAGTGAGATGGGAATGTGATAATATAGATAGAGAGGGATGGGTGGAGGTGCAAGGTAGGTTGGTGTGAGTAAGGATGTGCAGGAGTAGGGTAGGGAAGGCAGAGTGATGGGGATGTGATGAGTGGCACAGCAGGATGAGGTTGAGTGTGGCTTTGCAGTAACGTTTCATGACCTACTGAGATCATTGAAACGTTTGTGGCACTGCAGCCTGGTCCTCCTGACCACATCCCTGCTTGTTCCCTCCTCTGCAATGTGCAACCAGGCTGTGTTGATCTTCTGCGGAGGTCTCTTCTGCCCATGGGAAGGGAAGAGGACCTCCCAGCATATGGAGGGGGTCATGGCAGAGCCTGGGTGCAGCCCTGTGCCTCTATGCAGTCATTGTCAGTGTTTGCAGCTCCTCCATGCTGTAGAACACTGACAGCACAAATGTCAAAATAAATTTGGCCATGGTCCCTTTAAGGAAACCGGCTGATGACGTGTCATCAAATGACGTCACCAGACCCGCTTCCTCTAATTGGCCGGGAAACGCACTGGGCGGGCTTAACAAGCCCTATCAAGGTAAATTCATTCTACACAGCGGGCTGGAGCCAGCAGCGGGTTTGGGATCTGCCACCGAAGACATCTGCCCTGGACCCGCTGAGGTTAGCAAAATCATGGTCGTTAACTCTGTTTCTCTCCATAGATTCTGCCTGACCTGTTGAGTATTTCCAGCATTTTCTGTTTTTAGTTCTCCCTGGTGTCCTGCCCAATATTTATTCCTTAACCAACATCACCTCAAAACAAATTATCTGGTCATTATCTCATTGCTGTTTGTGGGAGCTTGCTGTGCGCAATATGGCTGCTGCATTTCCTACATTACAACAGTGACTACACTTCAAACATACTTCATTGTCTGTAAAGCTGTTTGGGAAATCCTGAGGTTGTGAAAGGTGCTACAGAAATGCAAGTCTTTCTTTTTTTTCTGTGAGAAGGGCAGAAACAGCACTGGAGGATTTGAACAGAGAGTTTCAGGAAAGATGGGCCTGGAGCTGGGTGGTGCACAATGTTCAAGGACCTGAGGGAGGAAAGGGAGGTTGGTCATGGTGCAATAATTATTGAGAAGAGCGGGGTCAACGATGGAGATTTGAGGTGGGGGATGGTAGTGGTGCTCTTGAATGGGAAAGGGACCGTGTCTGAGCAGAGGGCACCATTTACAAAGTCAGCTGATGTGGGAGCCAGGAAGGAGAGTTGTGTGGTTGAGTTGAGCGAGAAGGGAATTGAGAGAGTAGGAGTTGGGTCTTATGGACAACATAATCTTAGAGTGAAGAGAGTGGGATATGGGGGAGAAACTTTAGAAGGTGGGGATTAAGAGCTAGAGTGGGGCATGGATGGCTCTTGTTGATGAAGAGATTCATGAGCTGTTCTTACTTGCTGTTTGCAGTGACGGTGGGGGCCATGGAGGAATGGCTTAAGCAGGTTGTAGATGATAGGATCTGGGACTATTTTTGAACTCAAGGATGATCCTGGAGTAGGGAAAGGTTTTGACAGACAACAGCGAGGCTCAGTTGGACTTAGTTGAGTTGAGTTGGGCTGACTTGATTTGGGCTGCGTTGACTTGATTTGGGCTGCGTTGACTTGATTTGGGCTGCGTTGACTTGAGTTGGGCTGCGTTGACTTGAGTTGGGCTGAGTTGAGTTGGGCTGCGTTGACTTGAGTTGGGCTGCGTTGACTTGAGTTGGGCTGAGTTGAGTTGGGTTGGTTTGGGCTGAGTTGAGTGGGATGGTGTGTGACTTGGAGGGGAACTTGGAGGTGGTGGTGTTCCCATGCGCCTGCTGCCCTTGTCCTTCTAGGTGGAAGAGGTCGCGGGTTTGGGAGATGCTGCCGAAGAAGTCTTGGTGAGTTGCTGCAGTGCATCTTGTAGATGGTACACACTGCAGCCACGGTACGCCGGTGGTGGAGGGAGTGACTGTTTAAAGTGGTGGATGGGGTGCCGATCAAATGCGTTGCTTTATCCTGGATGGTGTCGAGCTTCTTGAGAGTTGTTGGAGCTGCACTCATCCAGGCAAGTGGAGAGTATTCCATCACACTCCTTACTTATGCCTTGTAGATGGTGGAAAGGCTTTGGGGAGTCAGGAGGTGAGAGACTCGCCACAGAATGCCTAGCCTCTGACCTGCTCTTGTTGCCACAGTATTTATGTGGCTGGTCCAGTTCAGTTTCTGGTCAATGGTGACCCCCAGGATGTTGATGGTGGGGGATTCGGCGATGGTAATGCCGTTGAATGTCATGGGGAGGTGGTTAGATTCTCGCTTGTTGGAGATAGTCATTGCCTGGCACTTGTGTGGCGCAAATGTTACTTGCCACTTATCAACCCAAGCCTGAACGTCGTCCAGGTCTTGTTGCATGCGGGCATGGACTGCTTCATTATTTGAGGAGTTGTGAATGGCGCTGAACACTGTACAGTCATCAGCGAACATCCCCATTTCTGACCTTATGTTGGAGGGAAGGTCATTGATGAAGCAGCTGAAGATGGTTGGGCTTAGGACACTGCCCTGAGGAACTCCTGCAGCGACGTCCTGGGGCTGTGATGATTGAACTTCAATCACCACAACCATCTTCCTTTGTGCTAGGTATGACTCCAGCCAGTGGAGCGTTTGCCCCCTGATTCCCATTGACTTCAGTTTTACTCGGGCTCCTTGATGCCACACTCGGTCAAATGCTGCCTTGATGTCAAGGGCAGTCACTCTCACCTCACCTCTGGAATTCAGCTCCTTTTTCCATTTTTGGACCAAGGCTGTAATGAGATCAGGAGCCAAGTGGTCTTGGTGGAACCCAAACTGGGCATCAGTGAGCAGGTTATTGGTGAGTAAGTGCTGCTTGATAGCACTGTCGATGACACCTTCCATCACTTTGCTGCTGATTGAGAGTGGACTGATGGGGTGGTAATTGGATGGATTGGATTTGTCCTGATTTTTGTGGACAGGACATACCTGGGCAGTTTTCCACATTGTCGGATAGATGCCAGTGTTGTTGCTGTACTGGAACAGCTTGGCTAGAGGCGCGGCTAGTTCTGGAGCACAACTGCACAAGATTTGGGTTGAGTTGAGTTGGGCTGAGTTGAGTTGGGCTGAGTTGAGTTGGGCTGAGTTGAGTTGGGCTGAGTTGAGTTGAGTTGAGCTGAGTTGGGCTGAGTTGAGTTGGGCTGAGTTGAGTTGGGCTGAGTTGAGTTGGGCTGAGTTGAGTTGGGCTGAGTTGAGTTGGGCTGAGTTGAGTTGGGCTGAGTTGAGTTGAGTTGAGCTGAGTTGGGCTGAGTTGGGCTGAGGCCAAGATAGTCAGAAAGAAAAACAGAGAAATTAAGTAGGAAAAATGAGTGAATGAGAAAGAGAGAGGGGAGAGAGAGACAGATAGTAATGGATAGAGATAGACAGACAGAAAGAGATACACAGATAAACTGAGTGAGACATGCAGATAGTTAGAGAAATAAGGTAGGAATAGACAAATAAACAAAAAGCAAGGGAGAGAGAAGGAAAGAGAAAGAAAGCTCCCGATTGGAAGCTGTACTTACGGTGAAGGTCAGGAGAACAACCAAGCCAATTCCCATTGATTAATAGAAGGAAAGAGAGAGAGATAAAAACAGGGGCCTGTGAGAGCAGCAGCACAGAGTGAACAACTGGGAGTTTGGTAAGTGTGGGGGTTTTAAGGGTTAATCTCTTTTAAAATCTAGTGTAAATTGTTAGTAGCTCTTAAGTAAGATCAACTGTTTAAGTTAAAATTTAAACTTTAAATTTTTCAGTTTCTTCAGGCTTAAGCAGAGACAAAGAAGCAAGCTCTCCTGCTGGAGAGCTGCTGTAGTTAGTTAGCTAACTGGATTAAACTGGTTCCTGAAACAGTAGCAGAGCAGTGCTGACTCATCTGAGTCACAAAAGGTATAAACACAGGGGCCTGTGAGTGCAGCCAGCACAGAGTGAACAACTGGGAGTTTGGTAAGTGTGGGAGTTCAGTGAAGTGGGGGAAGGAGGTGCTTGCTTTTCCTAACTTCTCCCGCAGAGTGGTGGCGGACCTGAGCAGGAGCAGACCGAGGCCCGAGTCTAGGGATAAAAGCAGCAACAGACTTGCATCAACAGGAGAAAACGGCAGTGTGACATTACAGGTAAGGCAGGTAAGTGATTGGTAGTGACTGTGGGCTAAGTTTTAAGATAGTGACTGTGGGCTAAGTTTTAAGTTAACATATAACATAATTTTAAAAACTAAACATAATTTAATAAACTAAACGAGGTAAATAATTTGATTAATACTAAACTAATTAATTAAACAAATTAAAAAATGGGAGAACAGGAGATGTGTTGCTGCTGCAATATGTGGGAGCTTGTGGACATTTTTGTCCAGGGTGACTACATCTGCGGTAAGTGTCTGCGGCTCGAGGAACTTCGACTCCGAGTTGAGGAGCTGGAGTCCGAGCTGCAGACATTGCCAGACATCAGGGAGGGAGAAAGTTACCTGGACCTTTTGCTCCAGGAGGCAGCCACACCCCTTAGATTAAATACTTTAGAATTGACACGTGGTCAGGGACTGGAGGGTGTGACAGCGAGTGAGGCAGGTACGGGGATCCAGGAGATAGTATTGCAGGAGCCTCAGTCCCTGCACTTGTCCAATAGATTCGAGGTTCTTGCAACCCTTGTGGACAAGTGCAGGGACTCTGGGGAGGATTAGTAAACTGACCACGGCACCGTGGTACAGGAAGCCGTTCAAGTGGGGGAGTAAAAAAGGAAGGTGGTTGTAGTAGGCGACAGTATAGTTAGGGGGATAGACACTGTTCTCTGCAGCCAGGAGCGTGAGTCCCGAAGGCTATGTTACCTACCCGGTGCCAGGGTAAAGGACATCTCCTCTGGGCTGGAGAAGAACTTGGAGTGGGAGGGGGAGGATACAGTTGTGGTGTTCCACGTAGGTACCAACAACATAGGTAGGACAAAGAAAGAGGTTCTGCTGAGAGAGTTTGAGCAGCTAGGGACTAAATTAAAAAGCAGAACCACAAAGGTCATAATCTCTGGATTATTACCGGAGCCACGAGCAAATTGGCATAGGATCAGTAGGATCAGGGAGATGAATGCATGGCTCAAAAATTGGTGTGGGAGAAGTGGGTTTCGATCTGTGGGGCACTGGCACCAGTACTGGGGAAAGAGAGAGCTGTTCCGTTGGGACGGGCTACACCTGAACCATGCTGGGACCAGAGTTCTAGTGAATTGAATAACTAGGGAGGTAGCTAGGGCTTTAAACTAAATAAGGGGGGGGGGGGGCGGGGGAGGGTCCCGGTGGAGAGAAATCTAGAATGCTAAAGAGAAAAGACTAGGAAGCAGTGCAGGAAAGTGATTGGGGTAATGATAACCAGATTGTGTCAGGAAGGGACAGAGTGTACAAACAAAGGAGTGCACTAACAAATGGGGTCCGGGTAAGAAAAAAATGGTAATAAGACAAATAGGGCCATAGTACAAAAAAATGTTAAGATGTCTAAAAATGTTAAAGACAAATCTAAAGGCACTGTATCTGAATGCACGAAGCATTCATAATAAGGTAGATGAATTAACAGCACAAATAGATGTAAACGGATACGATATAATTGCGATTACGGAGACATGGCTGCAGGGTGACCAAGGCTGGGAGCTGAATATCCAAGGATATTCGATATTTAGGAAGGACAGGCGAAAAGGAAAAGGAGGTGGGGTGGCACTGTTAGTAAAGGATGAAATCAGAGCAATAGTGAGAAAGGATATTGGCTCAGAAAATCAAGATGTAGAATCAGTCTGGGTGGAGCTAAGAAGCACCAAGGGGCAGAAAACATTGGTGGGAGTTGTCTATAGGCCTCCAAACAGTAGTGGTAATGTAGGGGATGGCATCAAACAGGAAATTAGAGATGCATGTAACAAGGGTACTACAGTAATCATGGGTGACTTTAATCTACATATAGACTGGCCAAACCAAATTAGCAATAATACTGTGGAGGATGAATTCCTGGAGTGTGTACGAGATTTTTTTTAGAGCAGTACATTGAGGAGTCAACTAGGGAACCGGCTATCTTAGATTGGGTATTGTGCAATGAGAAGGGGTTAATTAATAATCATGTTGTGCGGGGTCCTTCAGGGAAGAGTGACCATAACATGACAGAATTCTTCATTAAAATGGAAAGTGAAGAAGTCCAATCCGAAACTAGGGTCCTAATTCTAAACAAAGGAAACTACAATGGTATGAGGAGCTTCATTAAAAGGCATGACGGTGGATAGGCAATGGCTAACATTTAAGGAACGAATGCATGAATTGCAGCAGTTATACATTCCTTTCTGGTGCAAAAACACAAAAGGAAAAGCGGCCCAACCATGGCTAACAAAAGAAATTAAGGATAGTATTAGATCCAAAGAGGATTCATATAAAGTTGCCAGAAAAAGTAGCAAGCCTGAGGATTGTGAACAGTTTAGAATTCAGCAAAAAAGGACCAAGAGATTGATTAAGAGGGGAAAAATAGAGTATGAGAGTAAAAATTCAAGGAACATAAAAGCGGATTGTAAAAATTTCTACAAGTATGTAAAAAGAAAAAGATTAGTGAAGACAAATATAGGTCCCTTACAGTCAGAAACGGGAGAATTTATAATGGGGAACAAGGAAATGGCTGAGCAATTAAACAAATACTTTGGTTCTGTCTTCATGGAAGAGGACACAAATAACTTCCCAGAAATGCTAAGGAACCAAGGGGTAAAAATTCAGTTGGTTGCGCCTCCCGTTAGCGCCTTAAGAGGGTGCTAATGGGGCGCAAAGCCGCTAGCGCCCGGGCGCAGCGATGTTTGCGCCGTTTGGGAACTTAACTAGACATTGTGCGGCGGCGCTAAACCTTACCGCCGCGACCACCTGCGCGCGCAGATTGTGACGTCATTCCATGGTGCAACGCCCTTGTGGCGCCCCGGAGCGGAAATTGAGTGGCGCCCCCTGCCTTACCGCCTGGCGCATCCAACGACCGGAAGACTGGAACGCTATCAATCGCTGTGGGGCTGGGGGGGGGGGGCGCTATTTAAAGGGGACCTCTTTCTGTCTTTTTCTGTGGTTGACATTTTTGCACCACTCGTTCTGAGAGAGAGAGAGAGATTCGGAGAGAGAGAAAGAGAGACTTCTGCATTGAGTCAACGCTGTGTGAGGTAGTTTTGCCTACTGATCCTAACTTCGCTGCTACTTTGGTTGCTGTCCTTCATAACTTTGCTTGCAAAGAGACTATGGGGGCTGCACTGATTGGGGGCGTCGTCCTGCTCCAGCTGAATCGGAGGACACAGAGACGCAGAGAGAGAGTGGCAATGATGGCCAGACGGAGGAGGGCCAACAGGCGTATGTACAGGAGAGCTTACCCTCCCAGGGTATATCGTGAACAGCTCGCCTACATTCATATGTCTGAGGAGCTGTGTTTGCGAAGGCTGCGATTCAGCAAGGATGGTGGTCCCTGAGCTCTGCCACCTGCTGCAGCCAGATCTGCAGCCTCAACTGAGGTCCAGGACGTCTCTGTCGGTGGCAGTGAAGGTCACAGTGGCTCTCAACTTCTATGCTACTGGCTCATTTCAATCTGCTGCTGGGGACCTCGCCAATATCTCCCAGTTCGCGGTGCATTGCTGCATCCGGCAGGTCACAAATGCCCTCTTTAAAAGGAGACGAGAGTTCATCTCTTTCCCCATGACCCCAGACAAGCAGCGTGACCGCGCTCTGGGCTTTGCGAGGATAGCGGGCTTCCCCATGGTGCAGGGCACCATTGACTGCACGCATGTGGCTTTGCGTGCTCCACATGAGAATGCCGAGGAATTCCGGAACAGAAAGGGGTTCCATTCCTTGAATGTTCAGTTGGTCTGTGACCACAGACAGCTGATACTCGCTGTCAATGCCCAGTATCCTGGCAGCTGCCACGATGCTTTCATCCTGCGCCAGACTACTGTGGCAGAACTTTTCGAGGCACCGCATCAGCCAGTTGGTTGGCTTCTTGGGGACAAGGGGTATCCATTGAGCACCTGGCTGATGACACCGCTCCGTACGCCCAACACCCCTGCTGAGCTGCGGTACAACGAGAGCCATCAAGTTACCAGGAACATCATTGAGCGCACAATCGGCGTGCTGAAGCAATGGTTCCGCTGTCTCGACCATTCTGGAGGAGCCCTGCAGTACTCGTCTGAGCGAGTATCCAACTTCGTAGTTGTGTGCTGCATGTTGCATAACATGGCAATCGTCAGGACCCAGCCAATGCCACCAGGCCTTGGAGCACCACCAGAGGAGGAGGAGGAAGAGGAGGAAGAGGACGAGGAGGATGATCATCAGCAGCACCAAGGCGGGAGGGCGGCCCACAATGGTGAAACTGCAAGGGCCGTCCATCAACGGCTGATAGCAAGCCGCTTCTAGGGCCCCTGCTGTGGAAATGGCTTCTGCCATTGCTAACAACATCAATGAACCCAGCACGCAACCCCTAAGCCGGCCAAGGCACCAATGATTCCAAACACCAAACATGTATATTTTGAATACAAAAACTTATTTATTTTACAAACTCTGTGTGTGTCATTTCCTCATGACAAACTCATAGAAATAAACACAAAAAAACAGTCATTAACATAACTGGTTCTCACAACCTGGAGATAATGGCCCAGAAATTAAAGACTGATGTTGACACGGGGGTAAGGCTTCCCCGCGATCTCTCACTCCGCGTTGGCTTTTTCAGTTCCAGCTCGCACGAACTTCATGTTCTGGACAGCTGCTGTGCAGTGCTTTCGTATCCCACCGGCGTAGTGAATTCGTGCGAGCTGTGGGATCACGTGACTCAGTTAGAGCCAATGGCAGCACACCATCTTCCATTCATAAGTTTCACATAAGTGCTGTGAAAGCTATGAATCTTACACACCCCCAAAATAACAGCTAAACCTCAATTAAATTAAAAAAACCATCACATTAATAAAATAGGTATACTTTAATAAATTAACCATTTTAAATAAAAAATTAAATTTTTGAAAAAATTTAAAATCTTTTAAAAAGTTATAAAAATAAACTTACCTGTCTTTAAAGTCTCTAAAAAAGATATACCTGTTAAAAAAAATTCAAAATAATACTTAATTCACTACTTACCTTGTTAAAAGTGGGTCTTACTCCTCCTTTATTCATTTCTAAAATCTTCAGTACTTACCTGCGCGTCCAAACCACTAAGTGCACAGCGTGCGCGCAGCCTGTAGCGCGCACGCGGTGCACCGAGGACCCGCCCCCTTTTCCATTCACCAAGTGCCGGTTTTCAGCGCATGCGCAGTGCATGCAGAAAACCGGCAATTGGAGAAAGAATACGCGAGAGTACGCAGTGCGTACTCTCGCGTAGTAAGACTAATTTTTGGGCCATTGTCCAAAACACTAAACAAAAGTTGGACCACGAACCTCGGCCTTTAATAAAAAAATGACCAGCATTTTGTCACACCTCTTACTTTTTGCCCTTCGAGGGTGATCTCCTTCCCTTGCGCACTTCCCCCCTTCTAACCCTACTGCTCTTCCGTAATGGGACCTCAGTGGCTGCAGCAAGGCTGGTGGAAGGCTGCTGATCGTCAGACCCTAACACTGCAGATGCCCCTGAAGGACGGCCTCGACCAGTTCTGGGCCTGGAGGGCCCGGCTGCAGACTGCACCAACTCTGCATGGGCGGCAGCAGTCTGTCCTACAGGCGGTGGCAAGTGCAGTGGAGAAGTGACAGTGTTTGCAGCAGGAATGCTGTCATCGTGAGAGAGGACAGCAACTCCCTGCTCGCCCGACACACTGGCACTCCCACGGGGCAGCACTTCAGCATCCGGAGCAATCTGCTGGAGCACAGATTGCTGGCCTGCTGCGGCGCGGTGAGAGCCCCGGGGACATGTGAACGAAACATCGAGGTTGGCAGCAGTCAGTGCTCGCGTGGCCTCAATCTGAGTCTGCATGAGAGCAGTCAGAGATGGGATCACGGCAGTCAGTGACTGAATTGCAGCACTAAGCGTTAGTGTGGCATCCGCCTGTGCTACAGCGAAGTGCTCCACACTCCTTGCCAGTGACTCAATGCATTCGGGCACCCTTCCCACTGCACCCATGAGCTCAGTGTGCATGCCCACCGCCTGGGTGTTCATTTCTGCGATCAGCCGCTCCTCCTCTGCGTCCATTGCAGTAGGAGTCTCTGGCCTACTCTCCCTCTGGGGAGAAGGCCCCCGTTCTTCCCTACCCCCATGGCGTTGCTGCAGCCCGCTGGGTCCTGGAGCTTCACCCTCATCAGACCCTTCCCCCCTGCTCCCCTCCAGGGAAGGCGTGTTCCCAGTGTGGGCATGGGCTTCCTCGGGAGAGGGTGGCACTGATGCTCCGGCTTCCTCTTCCTCCTCGGCTGCAGCTTCACTCCCACTGGCAGCTTCAGGGCCCGTCTCCTCAGCTGGTGAATCACCATCTGAAAGCAGGGAGGTACAAGAGTGGCTTTAGCGTGAGGACAGGGTGGCAGTAAGGGAGGAATAAGTGCAGCGAGTTAGCAAGTTGGATTGAAAGTGTCAAAGGCTGGTGTTGTGAGGGACAAGTGGAAGGACAGAGGACAAAAAGGTGATGACCTTACCATTGCTGTCCAGAACGGGGTCGGCGTCTCCAGTGGCGACGGGACCGATCACCCGGCTTGCCACAATCCTGTGGACGCGCTTCTCAAGATCGCTGAGGGGTTGCAGCTGAGGCCGCCCTCCACCTGTCCGTTGCTGCTGTCTCCGATTATGCGCCAGCTTGGCCTGCAAGAAAAAGGACAGCATCTGAGTAAATATTCAGCCATGGTCTTGCCTGATGTGCCTCCCATAGGTGAATAGCCCTTACTGTATGCAAAGTGTGGAATGTGTGTGTGTGTTTCATGAAAGGGCCATAGGTGTTGGATGAGTGTTGTGCATTGGGGTTTTAAGACTGTCTGGCCATAGAGTGAGGTTGAGATGGAGGGATGGAGAGGTATTGAGAAAAAGCCACTCACCCTGACGACCCGAGTGAGGTCGTTGAACTTTTTGCGGCATTGAACATGGGTCCTGGGCACCATGCTCCTGGAGGAGACGCTCTGAGCCACCTCCCTCCACACTCTTCTGTACTCGCGTGGCAAAGGCCTCCTGCCACTCTCAGGGAAGAGTATACATCTTCTGCGCTCCACCGCGCCAACCAGAGCATCCAAGGCCCGCTCGGTGAAGCGCTGAGCTCGTTCTCTCACCCTCTCCATCCTTGGCAGCAAAATGGATTCACAGGTCTCTCCAGGCCGAGATTCAAGGCTGCAATGAGCAGGGTGTGGCTGGGGAGCAAGTTGGCCCCCCCCCGCTTTAAGAACTGGCCTGCGCCAGTGTGTCTGTGTTCCCTCGCTAACTGGCAGCACCTGCGCTGCGCTCAGCGCGCTGAGTTAGCGCCTCACTGCTCGGCCTTTGCGCCTTAAGACAGGTGTGCAGCGCCTGATTTAGCGCTCCACTCACCTCCCGGGGCGGTAAAGGTGAAGTTTCCAGTCAGTGGCGATAATTAGCGCCAGGCGCTAATATTTGCGTCCAGACGATATTCGCGCCCCATACGGGGCGCGACCTAATTTTTCCCCCCAAGGGTCTAGTGAGAAGGAGGAATTAAAGGAAATTAGTATTAGTAAAAAAATAGTGCTGGAGAAATGAATGGGACTGAAAGCTGATAAATCCCCAGGGCCTGATCCCAGAGTACTAAAAGAGGTAGCCATGGAAATAGTGGATGTATTGGTTGCCATCTTCCAAAATTCTATAGATTATGGAACAGTTCCTGCAGATTGGAGGGTGGCAAATGTAACCTCACTATTTAAAAAAGGAGGGAGAGAGAAAACAGGGAACTACAGACCGGTTAGCCTAACATCAGTAGTAGGGAAAATGCTAGAGTCTATTATAAAGGATGTGATAACAGGATACTTAGAAAATATCAATGGGATTAGACAAAGTCAACATGGATTTATGAAAGGGAAATTGTGTTTGACAAACCTACTGGAGTTTTTTGAGGATGTAACTGGTAGAATAGATAAGGGAGAACCAGTGGATTTGGTGTATTTGGATTTTCAGAAGGCCTTTGATAAAGTCCCACATAAGAGGTTAGTGTGCAAAATTAAAGCACATGGGATTGGGGGTAATATACTGGCATGGATTGAAAATTGGTTAACAGACAGGAAACAGAGAGTAGGAATAAATGGGTCTTTTTCGGGGTGGCAGGCGGTGACTAGTGGGGTACCGCAGGGATCAGTGCTTGGGCCCCAGCTATTCACAATATATATCAATGATTTGAATGAGGGAACCAAATGTAATATTTCCAAGTTTGCTGACGACACGAAACTAGGTGGGATTGTGAGTTGTGAGGAGGATGCAAAGAGGCTTCAAGGCGATTTAGACAAGTTGAGTGAGTGGGCAAATACATGGCAGATGCAGTATAACGTGGATAAATGTGAAGTTATCCACTTCGGTAGGAAAAACAGAAAGATAGAGTATTATTTAAATGGTGCTAGATTGGGAAATGCTGATGTACAAAGGGACCTCGGCGTCCTTGTACACCAGTCACTGAAAGCAAACATGCAGGTGCAGCAAGCAGTTAGGAAGGCAAATGGTATGTTGGCCTTCATTGCAAGAGGATTTGAGTACAGGAGCAAGGATGTCTTACTACAGTTATACAGGGCCTTGGTGAGACCACACCTGGAGTACTGTGTGCAGTTTTGGTCTCCTTACCTAAGAAAGGATATACTTGCCATAGAGGGAGTGCAGCGAAGGTTCACCAGACTGATTCCTGGGATGGCAGGACTGTCATATGAGGAGAGATTGGGTCGACTAGGCCTGTATTCACTAGAGTTTAGAAGAATGAGAGTAGATCTCATTGAAACTTATAAAATTCTAACAGGGCTAGACAGACTGGCCGCAGGGAGGATGTTTCCCCTGGCTGGGGGGGTCTAGAACGAGGGGTCACAGTCTCAGGATACGGGGTTGGACATTTAGGACTGAGATGAGGAGAAATTTCTTTACTCAGAGGGTGGTGAACCTGTGGAATTCTCTACCACAGAAGGCTGAGGAGGCCAAGTCACTGAATATATTTAAGAAGGAGATAGATAGATTTCTAGACACAAAAGGCATCAAGGGGTTTGGGGAGAGAGCGGGAATATGGTATTGAGATAGAGGATCAGCCATGATCATATTGAATGGCGGAGCAGGCTCGAAGGGCCGAATGGCCTACTCCTGCTCTTATTTTTCTATGTTTCTAGATAGTGACAGAAAGTGAGAGTAAAATAGCAATAGAATGAGTAGGAGATGGAGAGAGAGATAGTGATGGAGATAGAAGTGTTACTACATTGCAGCATCGAATAGGTTGCATCCCACAGGGATAAATTATTCATGGCTGAACCTGATTCAAAGAAGTTTCTAATACTTTAGTGTATGACTGTGTGTTTAACCAATAACCCACAGAGTGTGGTAACTCCCAATCCTGGGCAAGGATAGGGACGCGGCAGGGCAGACAATGTACGAATGCTGTTTGGCCAAGTTTTAGAACAGAAATACTTATTCTGGTAGTGATTGGGGAAGGATAACTTACTGGAAAACAAACCACACCCTGGCAGGCATATAAAACACAAGAACCTCAGGAATTTGTGGGTTGAGAAGCTAATGGTTCAACCGATTTACTAAGGTTTATTTCTGGTGTGCAAGAACAGAGATCAATGCCAATACAGGTACTGACTTTTTTTTAAATGTGAAGACTTGCTTGGAAACCTGACCTCATAAACTTACAGACTCTCACTGGGGTACAGTTCCTGAAGGTGCTGACTCTCCCTGGGGTACAGTTCCTGAAGGTGCTGACTCTCACTGGGGTACAGTTCCTGAAGGTGCTGACTCTCAGTGGCGTACAGTTACTGAAGGTGCTGACTCTCACTGGGGTACAGTTCCTGAAGGTGCTGACACTCACTAGGGTACAGTTCCTGAAGGTGCTGACTCTCACTGGGGTACAGTTCCACGGGCACTGACTCTCACTGGGGTACAGTTCCTGAAGGTGCTGACTCTCACTGGGGTACAGTTCCTGAACGTGCTGACTCTCACTGGGGTACAGTTCCTGAAGGTGCCTAAAGAGCAGGGACACATGGCACCTGAATATAAGCATCTCTGCAGTCTATTTTCGACTGTGGTCTCAATTTGCAGTTAGTTATATGCTATGACCCTAAACGCATTGGGAGGTCCACGGTCCAGATGGGAAAGGATGAGATACATCAAGGAATACTGGGAGCGTGGCACCTTGTTTGGATTTCCCAGCTGCTTGTCTGAGGTAAAGAAGAGGGTGATGAGGAATTGCAGTGTTGTTGGGTCTTGGATAACAATGGGGGCGATTTTCTGACATGGGAGGAGGCGGGAAAGGCGGGAAAATCAGATTCAAAGAGGTCGGGTTCGGAACCCGCCTCCAACCCGCCTCCGTGGGATTTTGCCGGTGCCGGTTTTGGAGGTCGGGAAACGCTCCCTCCTCCGGCTGGCCATTGTGCTATTTAACATCCTCTCGTTAAGGGCCTCTCTAAGCCTATTTTGAGAGGCCCTTGTGATTTTTCCAGCTTTTCGGCGTGATCCACGCTCCTCCTGAACCACGCCAGGTAAACCTGGCGGGTTGACTCGTGGGTGGCCTCCTCACAGCTGCAGGTGTAACAAGACATCGTTTATTGCAGCAAGGATTACTTGCAGGTGCCAGACCTTGGCTTTAAAAGGTCTCAGCACTTTTACAAGGCCTTCCAAAGTGGGAGGTGCTGCAGCTTGACTCCATCAACTGTGGGACCTCCTTGGAAGACCCTCTCCCCGCTCGCAATGAGCGCTTCCCCAAAGGAGGCATCTACAAGCAGCATGTGAACCATTCGTTTTCTTTCTGCATGGACCTCAGATGTGGATGAGGAGGAGGAGGATCTGGAGGAGGAGGAGGAGGAGGAGGAGGCGGAGGTCAGAGCCCGGGGTGCAAGGGATGAACTTATCATGGCCAGATTTGCATAGGTTGCCCAAGTTGGCACACATCCTTTGCTCCATCCTAGGACATCATTGACAATGGACTCTCTGGCCTCCTTTCACTCAGGCCACCAACCTGACAATGCAAGTGTGGCGGTGCCCACAATGTGGAGCTGCCTAAGGTGAAAGAACAGATGGCATAACGCCAACATTTTGGCTTCAAATCATTTTAATGCTTTCCAACAGGGATGGCATTTCATCAATACACAGAAACAGTCTCCCAATCTGCACACAGATCTGGAGGTTATATCCCTTGCCAGCTGCACCCTCACAGCCTTGGTTTCTTTGGGAGGCCTCTTCCCCCCAGATGAGTGGAAGAGCACCTCCCTGCTAGCTGTCACCCCCTCCAACAACATTTGCAGCACCTCATCCGAGAGCCTCGGGTAGGCCCTTGCCTTGGAATTGGACAGAGTGGTTTCTCAAAAGATGTTGGAGGTGGTGCAGGAGACACAGAAATGCTGTGGAATGAGCCAAGGGAGCAAGAAGCCATAAAATCAGACTGGAAAAGTGATGTCAGCAGAGGCGAGTTTCAGTCCCAAAACACTCATTGACCAAGGGTATCCCACACCTCGGAAATCAAGTGGCCAATCAGGGGAAAATTGCAAATTTTTGAAACCTGTCAGTGGAGGCGGGTTTCAAACCCACCCAAACCGAAACCCGTCTCCATCTCGCCTCCAGTGGGAAAATCGCCCCCAATGAGTTAGCGTTGGCAACACTGCAGTCAGTCTTGAGGATGCTGAGTGGGGAATGGCGTGTAGGAGACTTGAAGCTCTGGGGAGCACAGTTCTGGGAAGCAATGACTGCAGTATCAGCAAATAGCTTGCTGAATGGTCCTTGTTGTTTGGTTTGAAATCATGACGGTTTGATTTAAATTGCATTTAGATGCATCATCCTATGCTTCATGCATAACATCATCAGGGCTGTAATGAAAATAAATCATTTTTCTCTTCTCCATTTCCCAAACAGCAGTGAATTCTGGCCAATGTTTGTTTCTTTTCACATGTGATTCCAATTCTGGCGAAATTTTTGAAGATGTGAATCGACAAAGCACTGACCTCGAAAGCAATCAACCAGAAAAGGGTAGGACATTGACCAGACCTCCTGAACACTGACCTCTTCTCACATTCTGCAGATATAGTTCCCATGGTGGCTGTAATCCTTTGGGTATTTGATCACCTTCCTGTGCCCCTAACCTTCAATCCCATTCACAATTTCATCTTCGTCAAACTCGCTTTAAAAGGAAATGAGTGAATGAAGGTGGCGCCCTTCTTCAGCCCTTTCTCATGGTGTCTTTTTGTTGTTGGAGCCATGATCAGTCCCCCCTCCCAACTTCCTCTTCAGTTCCTCAATGTCTTTCTCCTCCTTAGCTGCTCACTGTGTGGGAATGAAGATTCCTTGCACCGTGTCTTCTGGGTATGGTAGGCTGCTAGTTATAGTATTTCCAGCAAAAAAAGTTTTTTGTTTTCCATACAGACACCAGCATCTGCCACATTTGACCCCTCGTGACCCCACCTCATTGTCTTTGATGTAATGTTTTCCTGACTGACCTGTTTGGACACCATCCACACCTTTGATTGCCGTGATTATCTCTCTGCCGAGGTGTGATAACGAGCAGTTGGAAAGATTAACTGTAGTCGTCTGGCAGTGTTCTCTGACTATATATGCTGTGCCTATATGCATCTCTTCACTTCACCTGACGAAGGAGCAGCGCTCCAAAAGCTTGTGATTTCAAATAAAGCTGTTGGACTATAACCTGGTGTTGTGCGACTTCTCACATTTGTCCACCCCAGTCCAACACCGGCATCTCCACATCATAGTTATAGTATTGCACAGGCAGCCTAGAGTGAACCGCAATCGGAGTGGCTCACAAACAGAGCGGAAGCTGAGAATTTGGTGTTCATAGGAATTAGGTAAGTAGTCATCAGATTGGAATTTATCTTGGTCTTGTAACTTGTAACTTAAAAGAAACTGCCAGGTCAGAGGCGGTTTAACAGGCGATCAGCAGTAAGTGGCTGCTTGATTAGGTGGTAAAAGCTAGAAGCTGATTAAGCAGTTGTCACTTGTTTGACTCTCAAACGGTATACTTTAGGCATCAGTTTGCAAAAGCACAGAACTTGGCGACAGAGCTGGGTGAATCACAATCGGAGTGGATCGCAAACAGAGTGGGAGAATTTGGTGATAGCAGGAATCGGTGGAGAGGAGGAAGGTGGTTTCTCAGGCCCAACTCAAAAGGAGTGGAGCCGCAGAACCCGAAGACTCTAAGATAAGAACATAAGAATTAGGAGCAGGAGTCGGCCATACGGCCCCTCGAGCCTGCTCCGCCATTCAATAAGATCATGGCTGATCATCCACCTCAACTCCACTTTACCGCCCGATCCCCATATCCCTTGATTCCCCTAGAGTCCAAAAATCTATCGATCTCAGCCTTGATATACTCAAAGACTCAGCATCCACAGCCCTCTGGGGCAGAGAATTCCAAAGATTCACAACCCTCTGAGTGAAGAAATTCCTTCTCATCTCAGTCTTAAATGGCCGACCCCTTATCCTGAGACTATGCCCCCGAGTTCCAGACACTCCAGCCAGGGGAAACAACCTCTCAGCATCTACCCTGTCAATCCCCTTCAGAATCTTGTATGTTTCAATGAGATCACCTCTCATTCTTCTAAACTCCAGAGAGTATAGGCCCAATCTACACAATCTCTCATCATAGGACAACCCTCTCATCCCAGGAATCAATCTAGTGAACCTTCGTTGCACCGCCTCCAAGGCAAGTATATCCTTCCTTAGATAAGGAGACCAAAACTGTGCACAGTGCTCCAGGTGCGGTCTCACCAAGGCCCTGTACAATTGTAGCAAGACTTCCTTACTCTTATACTCCAATCCCCTTGCAATAAAGGTCAACATGTCATTTGCCTTCCTTATTGCTTGCTGTACCTGCATGCTAGCTTTCGGTGTTTCTTGCACGAGGACACCCAAATCTCTCTGAACACCCTCTGAAAGTTTCTCACCATTTAAAAAATATTCTGTTTTTCTATTCTTCCTACCAAAGTATAAGTAACTAGGTTAAGTATCTAGATATCTAATATTTAGGCTCTTTTGTGTTTAGTATCTTAGTGGTTCTTTTTAAGAGGAGAAGTCGCACAACACCAGGTTATAGTCCAACAGTTTTATTTAAAATTACGAGCTTTCGGAGCTCCGCTCCTTCTTCAGGTACAGGTACAGTGAGGGAATCGATTACACAGTATATATACACAGAGAACAATGTGTCTGCAGAGATACAATCTGTTAGGGAGGCATTACATCAAAGACACATCCGGTACAGCTAAGACAATGAGGTGGGTCACAGGGGGTCCAACGTGTCAAATGCTGCCGTCTGCAGTTAAGCTTTTAACTTTTTTATTTTTTATTTTTTTTTAAACTGGAAAAACAGACAACGATATCGAGTCACGTTCTGTAGCATGACATGAACCCGATATCCCTGTTGAGGCCGTCCTCATGGGTGCGGAACCGTTTCTGCTCGATGATTTTGCGTTGTCGTGTGTCTCGAAGGCCGCCTTGGAGAACGCTAACCCGCAGATCCGAGTCTGAATGTCCTTGTCTGCTGAAGTGTTCCCCGACTGGGAGGTAACAATCCTGCCTGGCGATTGTTGCGCGGTGTCCGTTCATACGTTGTCTCAGTGTCTGCATGGTTCTTTTTAAGCTTGAGTAAATAATTTAATTATTGGTTCGTTCACTTTGAGGAGCGAATAGCGAAACAGGAGTGTAGGTAGTTTAGACCTAGTTAACAGCAATTATATCAATAATCACCTTGTATCTAAAGAGTTTATTTTAAGTTTCTCATTAGAATGGAGGGACAGCTATGACCTGTAGCCTGCAATTCCTGTGCCATGTGGGAACGTCAGGTGGCTTCCTGTGTCCCGGAGTCCCAGTGCTTGCAGGAAGAGCCTTCAGCTGCTCGAACTCACGCTGAGGGTTCCTGAGCTTGAGGGGCAGCTGGATTCACTGCAGGGGATACGGGTAGCTGAGTGTGTCCGGGATCACAGGTTCCAGGAGGTGGTCACCCCACAGCCTGATAGAGTTCAGAATAGCAAGTGGGTGGCCACCCAGAAGGGTAGGAAGAGGCAGGCGGTGCAGGAATCCTCCGGGAGTGTGGCACTCTCAAGCCGATATTCAGCATTGAATACCGGTGTGAGGGCGACGACACCTCGAAGGAGTGCAGTCCCGAGCCTGGCACCGTGAGGCAAAGGTCTGCACGGGGCGCTACAGCAAAGTGTAGGAATGCAGTAGTAATTGGGGATTTGATAGTCAGGGGGGCAGACAGGCAGTTCTGCTACTGTCGACGTGAGACCCGTATGGTATGTTGCCTCCCTGGTGCCAGGGTAAGGGATCAATGGCATAGGAAGGAAGAGGGTTGAGGTCCTGCAGTCAAAGTTTAAAGAGCTAGGGAGGAAATTAAAAAGCAGGACCTCAAAGGTAGTAATCTCTGGACTACTCCCAGTGCCACGCGCGAGTGAGTACAGGAATAGGAGGATATGGCAGGTTAACGCGTGGCTGGAGACATGGTGCAGGAGGGAGGGCTTCTGATTCCTGGGGCATTGGGACCATTTCTGTGGCAGGAGGAACCCGTTCAAGATGGACAGGTTACACCTGAGCAGAGCTGGGACCAATATCCTCACGGGCAGATTAACTAGTGCTGTGGGAGAGGGTTTAAACTAATTCAGCAGGGGGTTAGGGGCCAAGATGTAGTATTAAAAAGTAGAAACAAGGTGCACAGAGGACTGGGAGAGACAGGTAGGGCTTGATTTTGCCAGGCCCGAGGAGGCGGGATTGGAGGCGTGTGAGGTGGTAAAATCACAAAAAATGGCGGGCGGGCCCGATCCCACCTCCGAGCAATTTTCCCAAGTGCATGTTTTCTGACCCCATTTCCATCCCGCCTCCAAGAGGCGGGATAGGCCCTTAAGGCCCTTAACAACCAGTTAAGTGCCTCTATAATCCCATTTTGAGAGGCCTTTCTGATTTTGCCACTTTTCCCACATCCTGCACATCTCCTCTGGAACACGCCAGTTAATCCTGGCGGCCTCACAAGTGGACTGCTTATTAACAGCTGCAGCTCCACCATTAAAAAGGAGTTTTCAGCAATCATCATTTGCAGGTGGCAGAACTTTGTTGTCTCAGGTCTGGGGGAACTTTTAGCAGGCATACCCATTGTTGTGGAAGTTTGGAGTCTGACACCCATCTCCAGTGTGACCTCCTGGGACACCCCTCTCGCCACCTTGACTGAGCGCTTCCTCAACTGAGGCATATACCAGAAGCATGGGAACCATTTATTTCCTTTCCTCCTGGACATCAGATTCAGACGAAGACCAGCCGTGGCAGCAGCAGAACCATGAACAACAGCACCACCAACAGCAGCAGCAACAACAGGAGCGCCAAGCTGCTGCTCACCCACCTGAAGCTGCACAGGCCAGAAGGCTCCAGCACACGACCACATTGCTGCCCGGGATGCAAGGGACGCACTCATCATGGCCAGATTTGCTTAGCCTGCACAATCAAACACTTTTACCTCGCACCTTCTTATCAGACCATCGACAATGGCCAAGAACCTATCACTCTGACCACCATACTGACAATTGCAAGTCGCGCTAAGCCCTCAATGTGGAAGCCCCATTAGCGAAATGACACATGCCACAACTGCAACAGTTTGCCATCAGAATTTTTTATGACAATAAGCAACTGGTGGCTTTTCAAAATTAAACACATTACACCCAAGTGACTACCCTTATGACTACTTGTGCATTATCTTCCTCTTACGCGTGCTCCTACGTGGTGCTTCCCCTGTGGCTTCAGCAGATGTGGAGGCCCCTTGCTCACTTTCTTGCTGCTCCTGTCTCGACACCTTTGGCGGGCGTCCTCTGGGGTGCGAGCCTGTGAGGGCTCGGCAACAGTCTGCTGCTCCTGCGGCTGTGCAGGGGATGAGACGCCCATCTCAGTTGGCTGGGGACTCTGGTGGGGTTCTGACCGAGGGCTCTGCAGTGGCATGGTCGTGTGAGCGCTTGAAGAGGAGCCCCCACTTCCTTGTTCTCTGCCAGCAACATCCCTCTCATGGGTCAGCCCCACTTCAGAGCTAGCAAGTGGCTTGACAGCACCTTGCTGCACTTCAGGGGGGCCGTGAGGACCTATTTCTGCACTGGAAGTCCTACTCCAGAGGACTTCCATGAAGCTCTGGTTTGTTTGCTCAATAGCTGACCATTGCTCCTCAAGAGATGTCAGTCTATTCTGAACAATGACCATGTTTTCCATCCCCTGGCGACTTAGTTCCTCCATGGACATAGTCATCCTCTCCTCTACCATAGCCATCCTCTCCCCTACGGTAGCCAGCCTTACCATGGAGGTTGCCATCCTTTCCGCAATGATGCGTTCATGCGCCAACGCCTCCACAAAGGCTCTGCTCATGTTAGCGATGGACTCCTCCATTCGCTCCACACTCGCAGCGACCCTGGAGACAAAACCTGCCAGAGACTCCTGCACCAGGTTCCTGGAGTTCCAGCACCGCTCTCCTTCTGGATGGACCCAGAGGCATAGGGTCGACATGCAGTGGAGCCGAGCTGGGAGCGCCCTCTCCACTGCAACGAGGGACTCTCCACTGCTGTCCCTGTCTCCACCATCTGCTGATGCTCACTTGTGAGCTGTGATACACCAGGTGACAACTCTACTCTATGTCACGAAGATCCCACTGAGATGTGAGTGTCTGCGCTGGCGCTGGGTGCGCTTAATTCTGCTGACGCTGCGCCCTCAGAGGTTGCAGCTTCCTCTGAGGAGTCTAGAAGCTCAGGCTCTTCCTCCTGGACAGTAGGGACGGGGGCTTTCGATGGTCCTGTGGGGGAGTAAAGGAAAGAGTTAGAGATGTGAGGTAAAGTTTGCATGCACATTGAATTGTGCCGATGATCATAAGTCAATCTGTTAGAGCATCAGAATCATTATCGGTCACTCATGCAATGTCAATGAGAGAGATGCCAAACCATTCTGTCACCAGCTTGCTGTGATGCGCCCGCCTGTCAATCCCCCACGTGGGAATCCTCCTCGATCCCGGCAATTTCCAGGGCCGCCTCCTCCAAGGTGGTGACCTGGGCTACTGAGGGTGGGCCTCCTCCTGTCCTCGCCCTTTCCCTCTTATTGTGGGCTCTCTTTTCCTGCAATGAGGGAACAAGTGGAGTTTGAGTGAGAATGAAGGAGTGAGTGTAGAGATTCCATAGCATAGATGCTTAGAAGGAGACAAAGGGCCCTCCCTATGTGTTGTAAGTTGTTGTCATTGCGTCACAGTGATAGGGAGTGTGAGGGCTGCATGGTCGAATAGTTAAGTGAATGTGACCATAGAAAGAGAGGAAATGGGTAAGGATGCAGGGATGTCAGTGTCAAGTGGGATGTGGAGGAAGAGGTTGGCAAAGCAGATTGCTGGTGAGGAGAGGCGATGGGGATCAGATTGAGGGTGATGGGAAAGTCATTCTCACTTTTCCTGTGCGGAGAAGGTCATGAAACCTCTTCCTGCACTGCAGCCAGGTTCTGCGTCACATAGAGATGGCATTGACCTCCTGGTCCACTTGCAGCCACACAGCTTTAGTCTGTTGTGGTGGCTTTTTTCTCCCTGAGGAAGGCAAGAGCACCTCCTTATTAGATCTTGCTCCCTGCACCAGAGCTTGGAGGGAGGGCTCATCAAAGTGAGGTGCACACTTTTGCTTGCTGGTGGACATGGTCGGTAAATGAACTCCTTCATACAATGTCCAAAGCCTTAAATCCAGCAGCACTGATGACGTCACCGGAGGCGACTTTCAGGATGGAAAGACTCATTGGGCCAGGGGTTCCCACACGCTGGAAATCAAGTGCCCAATTAGGGGAAAATCGCACTTTTTTCCCACTTCACATCGGAGTCGGGGTCCTAACACGAAAACCACCTGACATGCCCCAGCCCGCCCCCAATGGCAAAATCGAGCCCTTAGAGTTCAAAATAATACAGAATTAGGTGGGATCATAGAAAATACAAAGAGGTCTAAGTTAGGTTTGGAGTGCATGTGTGTAAATGCACAAAGTGTGGTTAATAAGGTTGGTGACCTGCAGGCGCAAATAGCCACGTGGGAATATGATGTAGTGGCTCAAAAAAGGGGAGGATTGGATGCTTAATATTCCTGGGTACAAGGTATTCAGGAACGATAGGGAAGGTAGAAAAGGAGAAAGGGTTGCAGTTTTGATTAAGGAAAATATTAGTGCTAGAAAGAGAGAATGTCCTTGAGGGGTCAAAGACAGAATCTATTTGGTTGGAGTTGAGCAACAATAAAGGAGCTATTACACTACTTGGTGTATTCTATCGGCCACCAAATAGTGGGAAGGAGACAGAGGAGCAGATTTGCAAAGAAATAACTGAGAGGTGCAGGAACTAGAGCAGTGACAATGGGAGACTTTAACCACCCCAATACTGAACGGGGCAGTGAATGTGTTAAGGACAGAGAAGGGGAGGAATTTCTGAAGTGTGTTCAGGAGAATTTTCTTGATTGGTATCTTTCCTGCCCAACGAGGAAGGAGGCATTGCTGGATCTAGCCCTGGGGAATGAAGTGGGTCAAGTGGAGAATGTCACAGTTGTGGAGCACCTCGGGAATAGTGATCATTGTATCGTAAGGTTCAGATTAGTTATGGAGAAGGACGAGGAGCAATCTAGAATAAAAATACTGAACTGGAGGAGGGCTAATTTCAGCGAAATGAGGGGGGGATCTGGCCCGGGTAAATTGGAGTCAAAGACTGGCGGGCAGAAATGTAATGGAGCAATGGGCGGCCTTTCTTCTTCTTCTTAGGCAGTCCCTCGGAACCGAGGATGACTTGCTTCCACATTAAAAATGAGTTCACAGGTGACTGATGAGTCCAATGCGGGACCTACAGTCTCTGGTCACAGGTGGGGCAGACGGTGGTTGAAGGGGCGGGTGGGGTGCTTAGGTTGACGTGCGCTCCTTGCGCTGCCTGCGCTTGGCTTCCGCTTGCTCCCAGCGAAGAGACTCGAGGTGTTCGACGCCTTCCTGGATGCTTCTCCTCCACTTTGTGTGGTCTTGGGCCAGGGATTCCCAGGTGTCGGTGGGGATGTTGCACTTTTTCAAGGAGGCTTTGAGGGTGTCCTTGAAGCGTTTCCTCTGCCCACCTGGGGCTCTCTTGCCGTGCCAGAGCTCCGAGTAGAGCGCTTGTTTTGGGAGTCTCGTATCGGGCATGCGGACAATGTGACCCGTCCATCGGAGCTGATCGAGCGTGGTCAAAGCTTCGATGCTGGGGATGTTGGTCTGAGCGAGAACACTGATGTTGGTGCGCCTATCCTGCCAATGGATTTGCAGGATCTTGCGGAGGCAGTGTTGGTGGTACCTCTCCAGTGCTTTGAGGTGCCTGCTGTACATGGTCCATGTCTGAGGCATACAGCCGAGTGGGTATCACTGTTGCTCTGTAGGCCATGAGCTTAGTGCCGGGTTTGAGGTCCTGGTCTTCAAACACTCTCTTCCTCAGGCGACCGAAGGCTGCACTGGCACACTGAAGGCGGTGTTGGACTTCGTCGTCGACGTCTGCCCTTGTTGACAGTAGGCTCACGAGGTATGGAAAGTGGTCCACGTTGTCCAAGGCCTTGTCGTGGATTTTGATAATCGGGGGGCAGTACTGTGTGGCGGGGGCAGGTTGGTAGAGGACCTTTGTCTTACGGATGTTTAGTGTAAGGCCTATGCTCTCGTACGCTTCGGTGAAGGTGTTGACGATGGTTTGGAGTTCGACCTCCGAGTGAGCGCAGACACAAGCGTCGTCTGCATACTGTAATTCGATGACAGAGGATGTGTAGGTGGTGGTGTGTGTCAGCTTCAGCTCTGACTTTTGAGCGGTTCGAATCGTTCCCACTCCCTTGGTTCTAGACCTTGGACTTATTTGGGGGTTGTGACAAAAAGTGCAACAGACAACTGGTTTTGATGTAAGAACTTTTGATCTTTATTCAAGAGAGAAAAACATAACACAACAATCTTAACACTCTAATAAAATGGGGAACACTTCGGTACCAACGAGGGAAATCGCATTAGAAGAATACCTCCCCCCTCCCAATCCCACTTCACTGGCTAAGTTGGGCTCGAGAGAATCCTTGACAGTTGAGCTGGTTCGCGGTTTCGGGGTTCGCTGGAGTACCCACTTTTCCTCTGTTAGAGATAGGGTTTAGAGTCTTTTTAAGTAAAACTTCTTCTCGATGAACTCCTGAGAACTGCTGAACTCCTTAATTTGTTGAACTCCCTTCAACAGCTTCTTGCTGAACTCCTTGAACAGCTTGCTTGTTAAACTTGTTTCTGTTGAACTGTGTACGGTTGTACTGGAGAACTCCCTTCTGTTGTAACTGTGTAACTGCTCCACCCTTGAACTTGTAGAGAACTTGTTGTAACAGCTGAACATTTTGGCGGGCTCGTCAACAGTAACCTGTTTGTAAATGTGTGAAGTGGTTTCGGGATGGCTGCATCCTGTCGATCTGCTGCTTGATTGTAGTTGATTGTTCTCAGGTTTTGAGTTTCTTGACTGGGCCTGGGATTTCTATGGAGTGGGTCTAAGTGATCTGTTTTATGCATGTTTTAATGGGCTCTGTAAATTTGGCTGGAGACTGCTCTTCCTCGGGTTTATTGTTAGGATGTTAATGTCTGATCGGGGCCGATTTAACTCCAAGCGAGGTCATGCGGTTCCCCAGACAGTTTGCATTAACTCCAATATCCAAACTGTCTTTACAGAGGTTGAGCCCACCTTCCCTTACAGCCTTTTCTCCCTTACAAGTCCAGACATGTCTTTTTAAAATACCAAATCTTGGTTTTTGCTCTAAAATGTCTTTCGGTTAGGCCCAATGCATTTCACCACCCTGAAATAGTTAGAAAAGAGTCCAAAGTCTTTTTCCTTAGGGTTTGTCTTCAAGTTTTTGGGGGATCTGTGAATTTTGAGAATCTTACAGATGGGACGACCTTGGATCTGGACTGGAGGCGACGGAGGTTGAACAGTTTCCCGTTTGTTCTGTAAATTAGCTCCACTCCAGCGGGGAGCTTACTGAGGGTGAGATGGAGCATTGCAGCAAGGAAGATCGAGAAGAGCGTTGGTGCGATGACACAGCCTTGCTGAGTCAAAGACTGGCAGGTAAAAATGTAATGGAGCAATGGGCGGCCTTTAGAGAGGCGATGGTTCGGGTACAGTTCAGGTACATTCCCACGAGGGGGAAAGGTAGGGCAACCAAAGCCAGAGCTCCATGGATGACGAAGGAGTTCGAGAGTAGGAGGAAGCAGAAAAAGGGGGCGTACGACAGACGTCAGCTTGATAATACAAGGGAGAATCAGGCTGAATATAAAAAGTACAGGGGAGAAGTGAAAAAGAAAATAAGACGGGCAAAGAGACAGTACGAGAATAGATTGGCGGCTAACATAAAGGGAAATCCCAAGGTCTTTTATAGGCATATTAACAGTTAAAGGGTTGTCAGAGGAGCGGTGGGGCCGATATGGGACCAAAATGGAAAACTACTGGTGGAGGCAGAAGGCATGGCTGAAATACTAAATAAGTACTTTGCATCGGTGTTTACCAAGGAAGAGGGCTTTGCCAAAGCTATGGTAAACGAGGAGGCTGCTGGGATACTAGATGAGATAAAAATAGATAATGAGGAGGTAAGAGGGGATGGTAGCATAGTGGCTGTGTTACTGGGCCAATAATCCAGAGGTCCTGGACTAATGATCCCGCGAGGCACAAGTTCAAATCCCACCACGGCAGCTGGGGAATTTAAATTCAGTTAATTAAATAAATCTGGAATAAAAAGCTAGTATCAGTAATGGAGACCATGACGCTACCAGCTTGTCGTAGCTGGTCTGGGCCTATATGTGACTCCAGGCCCACAGCAATGTGGTTGGCTCTGAAATGGCCCAGCAAGCCAAGCAGTTGTATCAAACTGCGAGGAAAATCAATAAGAATAAAACTGGCACCACTGCAGCGGTTCAAGAAGGCAGCTCACCACCACCTTCTCGAGGGCAATTGGGGATGGGCAATAAATGACGGCCTTGCCAGCGACGCCCAGACCCCGGGAATGAATTTTAAAAAACTGGCGGTACTTAAATTGGTTAAGTCACCTGGTCTGGAAGTGAGTGCTTTTTGAGGGAAGTGAGTTTTTTGATGAGGTAACAGAGGATGGATGAGATGAAATTCAACCCAGAAAAGTGTGAGGTGATACATTTTGGTAGGAATAATGAGGAGAAACCATAAATGGTACAATTTTAAAGGGGTAACAAGAACAGAGACACCTGGGGGTGTTTGTGCACAAATCTTTGAAGGTGGCAGGACAGGTTAACAAAGCAGTTAACAAAGCACATTGGATCCTGGGTTTATAAAGAAAGGCAGAGGGCTCGATTTTGCCAGGCCCGAGGAGGCGGGATTGGAGGCGTGTGAGTTGTTAAAATTGCCAAAAATGGCGGGCGGGCCCGATCCCGCCTCCATCCCGCCTCCGAGCAATTTTCCCAAATGCGTGTTTTCTGATCCCGTCTCCGTCCCGCCTCCAAGAGGCGGGATAGGCCCTTAAGGCCCTTAACAACCACTTAATAGCCTCTATAATCCCATTTTGAGAGGCCTTTCTGATTTTTAGTCATTCCCCCCATCTGTCACGCCTCCTCTGGAACACGCCAGGTAATCCTGGCGGCCTCACTAGTGGATTGCTTACTCACAGCTGAAGCTCCACCATTACAAAGGAGTTTTCACCAATAATCATTTGCAGGTGGCAGAACTTTGTTGTTTCAGGTCTGGGGGAACTTTTAGAAGGCATACTCAGTGTTGTGGAAGTTTGGAGCCTAACACCCATCTCCAGTGTGACCTCCTGGGAAACCCCTCTCCCCACCTTGACTAAGCGCTTCCTCAACTGAGATATATAGCAGAAGCATGGCGACCATTTAATTCCTTTCCTCCTGGACATCAGATTCAGATGAAGACCAGCCACGGCAGCAGCAGAACCATGAGCAACAGCAGGAGCATCAACAGGAACGCCAAGCTGCTGCTCACCCACCTGAAGATGCACAGGCCAGAAGTCGCCAGAGCGCGACCATATTGCTGCCCGGGATGCAAGGGACGCACTCATGTTGGTCACATTTGCTTAGCCTGTATAATCAAACACTTTTGCCTCGCACCTTCTTACCAGAGCATCGACAATGGACAAGAACCTACGGATTCCTATCACTCTGACCACCATACTGACAATTGAAAGTCGCTCTAAGCCCTCAATGTGGAAGTCCCATTTGCGAAATGACACAGGCCACAACTTCAACAGTTTGCTATCAGAATTTTTTATCACAACAAGCAACTGGTGGCATTTCAAAAATAAACACAACATAACACCCAATTGACTACCCTTGTGACTACGTGTGCATTATCTTCCTCTTACGCGTGCTCCTACGTGGTGCTTCCCCTGTGGCTTCAGCAGATGTGGAGGCCCCTTGCTCACTTTCTTGCTGCTCCTGTCTTGACACCTTTGGCGACCGTCCTCTGGGGTTACGAGCCTGTGAGGGCTCAGCAACAGTCTGCTGCTCCTGCGGCTGTGCAGGGGCTGAGACGCCAATCTCAGTTGGGTGAGGACTTTGGTGGGGCTGTGACCGAGGGCTTTGCAGTGGCATGGTCGTTTAAGCGCTTGGAGAGCCCCCACTTCTTTGTTGTCTGCCACCAACATCCCTCTCATGGGTCAGCCCCACTTCAGAGCTAGCAAGTGGCTTGACAGCACCTTGCTGCACTTCAGGGGGGCCATGAGGACCCGTTTCTGCACTGGAAGTCCTACTCCAGAGGACTTCCATGAAGGTCTGGTTTCTATGCTCAGTAGCTGACCATCGCTCCTCAAGAGATGCCAGTCTATTCTGAACAATGACCATGTTTTCTACACTCTGGCGACTTAGCTCCTCCATGGCAGTAGCCATCCTCTCCTCTACTGTAGCCATCCTTTCCACGGATGTTGCTATCCTTTCCGCAGTGATGCGTTCCTGCGCCAATGCCTCCACAAAGGCTCTGCTCATGTTAGCGATGGACTCCTCCATTCGCTCGACACTCGCAGTGACCCTGGAGACAAAACCTGCCAGAGACTCCTGCACCTGTTCCTGGAGTTCCAGCACCGCTCTCCTTCTGGATGGACTTGGAGGCACAGGGTCCACATGCAGCTGAGCCGAGCTGGGAGACTCCTGCGCCCTCCGACAATGACTCTCCACTGCTGTCCCTGTCTCCACCATCTGCTGATGCTCACTTGTGAGCTGTGATACACCTGGTGACAACACTACTCTATCTTGCGAAGGTCCCACCGAGGTGTGAGTGTCTGCGCTGGTGCTGGGTGCGCTGAATTCTGCTGACGCTGCGCCCTCAGAGGTTGGAGCTTCCTCTGAGGAGTCTGGAAGCTCAGGCTCTTCCTCCTGGACAGTGGGGACGGGGGCTTTCGATGGTCCTGTGGGGGAGTAAAGGAAAGAGTTAGAGATGTGAGGTCATGGTTACATGAACATTGAATAGTGCAGATGATCATTAGTCAATCAGTTAGAGCATCAGCTTCATTATCAGTGACTCATGCAATGCCAATGAGAGAGATGCCAAACTATTCTGTCACCAGCTTGCTGCGATGCGCCCGTCTGTCAATCCCCCACTTGGGAATCCTCCTCAATCCCGGCGATTTCCAGGACCGCCTCCTCCCAGGGGGTGAGCTGGGCTACTGAGGGTGGCCCTCCTCCTGTCCTCGCTCTTTCCCTCTTATTGTGGGCTCTCTTTTCCTGCAATGAGGGACACAAGTGGAGTTTGAGTGAGAATGAAGGAGTGAGTGTAGTGAATACATAGCAGAGATGCTTAGAAGGATACAAAGGACCCTCCCTGTGTGTTGAAAGTTGTTGTTGTCATGGCATCACAGTGATAGGGAGTGTGAGGGCTGCATGGACGAATAGTTAAGTGAATGTGACCATAGAGAGAGAGGGAATGGGTAAGGGTGCAGGGATGTCAGTGTCAAGTGGCATGTGGAGGAAGAGGTTGGCAAAGCAGAGTGCTGGTGAGGAGAGGCGATGGGGATCAGATTGAGGGTGATGGGAAAGTCATACTCACTTTTCCTGTGTGGAGAAGATCATGAAACCTCTTCCTGCATTGCAGCCAGGTTCTGCGGCTCAGCGAAATGGAGTTGACCTCCTGGGCCACTTGCAGCCACACAGCTTTAGTCTGCTGGGGTGGCTTTTTTCTCCCTGAGGAAGGGAAGAGCACCTCCTTATTAGATCTTGCTCCCTCCACCAGAGCTTGGAGGGAGGGCTCATCAAACCGAGGTGCACACTTTTGCTTGATCGTGGACATTGTCGGGAAATCAACACCTTCACACAATTTGCCGAGCCTTTGCAGTCTCCAGAGGACGCAAGGCTGCTTGCAGGTCTTAAATCCAGCAGCATTGATGACGTTATCAGAGGCGACTTTCTGTATGAAAAGACTCATTGGGCCAGGTGTTCCCACAGGTTGGAAATCAATTGGCCAATTAGGGGAAAGTCCCACTTTTTCAACACTTCATTTAGGAGTCGGGGTCCTGACACGAATCCCACCTGACACGCCCCAGCCCGCCCACACTGACAAAATCCAGCCCAGAGTACAAAAGCCAGGGAGTGATGCTAAACCTTTATAAAACACTGGTTCGGCCCTAGCTGGAGCATTGTGTCCAATTCTGGACACCGCACTCCAGGAAGGATGTGAAGACCTTAGAGAGGGTGCAGAGGAGATTTACTAGACTGGTTCCAGGGATGAGGGACTTCATTTACGTGGATAGACTGGAGAAGCTGGGGTTGTTCTCCTTGGAGCAGAGATTGTTGAGAGGAGATTTGATAGAGGTGTTTAAAATCATGAAGGGTTTAGACAGAGTAAATAAAGAGAAACTGTTCCCATTGGCAGAAGGGTTGGTAACGAGAGGACACAGATTTAAGGTGATTGGTAAAAGAACCAGAGGTGACATGAGGAAACTCATTTTACGCAACGAGTGGTTAGGATTTGGAATGCGCTGCCTGATAGGGTTTTTTTTGGATTTTTTTTATTCGTTTATGGGATGTGGGCGTCACTGGCAAAGCCAGCATTTATTGCCCATCCCTAATTGCTCTTGAGAAGGTGATGGTGAGCCGCCTTCTTGAACCGCTGCAGTCCGTGTGGTGAAGGTGCTCCCACAGTGCTGTTAGGGAGGGAGTTCCAGGATTTTGACCCAGCAACGATGAAGGATCGGCGATATATTTCCAAGTCAGGATGGTGTGTGACTTGGAGGGGAACTTGGAGGTGGTGGTGTTCCCATGCGCCTGCTGCCCTTGTCCTTCTAGGTGGAAGAGGTCGCGGGTTTGGGAGGTGCTGCCGAAGTAGCCTTGACGAGTTGCTGCAGTGCATCTTGTAGATGGTACACACTGCAGCCACGGTACGCCGGTGGTGGAGGGAGTGAATGTTTAAGGTGGTGGATGGGGTGCCAATCAAACGGGCTGCTTTGTCCTGTATGGTGTCGAGCTTCTTGAGTGTTGTTGGAGCTGCACTCATCCAGGCAAGTGGAGAGTATTCAATCACACTCCTTACTTGTGCCTTGTAGATGGTGGAAAGGCTTTGGGGAGTCAGGAGGTGAGACACTCGCCGCAGAATACCTAGCTCTTGTTGCCACAATATTTATGTGGCTGGTCCAGTTAAGTTTCTGGTCAATGGTGACCCCCAGGATGTTGATGGTGGGGGATTTGGCGATGGTAATGCCATTGAATGTCAAGGGGTGGTGGTTAGACTCTCGTTTGTTGGAGATAGTCATTGCCTGGCACTTCTGTGGCGCAAATGTTACCTGCCACTTATCAGCCCAAGCCTGAACGTCGTCCAGGTCTTGTTGCATGCGGGCATGGACTGCTTCATTATCTGAGGAGTTGTGAATGGCACTGAACACTGTGCAATCATCAGCGAACATCCCCATTTCTGACCTTATGTTGGAGGGAAGGTCATTGATGAAGCAGCTGAAGATGGTTGGGCCTAGGACACTGCCCTGAGGAACTCCTGCAGCGACGTCCTGGGGCTGTGATGATTGACCTTCAATCACCACAACCATCTTCCTTTGTGCTAGGTATGACTCCAGCCAGTGGAGAGTTTTCCCCCGATCCCATTGACTTCAGTTTTACTAGGGCTCCTTCATGCCAGACTCGGTCAAATACTGCCTTGATGTCAAGGGCAGTGACTCTCACCTCACCTCTGGAATTCAGCTCCTTTGTCCACGTTTGGACCAAGGCTGTAATGAGGTCGGGAGCCGAGTGGTCCTGGCGGAACCCAAACTGGACATCAGTGAGCAGGTTATTGGTAAGTAAGTGCCGCTTGCTAGCACTGTTGATGACACCTTCCATTACTTTGCTGATGATTGAGAGTGGACTGATGGGGCGGTAATTGGCCGGATTGGATTTGTCCTGCTTTTTGTGGACAGTTTTCCACATTGTCGGATAGATGCCAGTGTTGTAGCTGTACTGGAACAGCTTGGCTAGAGGCGCGGCTAGTTCTGAGCACAAGTCTTCAGCACCATAGCCGGGATGTTGTCAGGGCCCATAGCCTTTGCTGTATCCAGTGCGCTCAGTGGTTTCTTGATATCACGTGGAGTGAATCGAATTGGCTGAGGACTGGCTTCTGTGATGGTGGGGACCTCAGGAGGAGGCCGATATGGATCATCCACTCGGCACTTCTGGCTGTAGATGGTTGCAAACGCTTCAGCCTCGTCTTTTGCACTCACGTGCTGGGCTCCACCATCATTGAGGATGGGGATATTCATGGAGCCTCCTCCTGCTGTTAGTTGTTTAATGGTCCACCACCATTCACGACTGGAAGTGGCAGGACTGCAGAGCTTTGATCTGATCCGTTGATTGTGGGATTGCTTAACCCTGTCTATAGCATGCTGCTTCCGCTTTTTAGCATTCATGTAGTCCTGTGTTGCAGCTTCCCCAGGTTGGCACCTCATTTTTAGGTACGCCTGGTGCTGCTCCTGCTCTTCTACACTCCTTATTGAACCAGGGTTGGTCCCCTGGCTTGGTGGTAATGGTAGAGTGAGGGATATGCCAGGCCATGAGGTTACAGATTGTGGTGGAATACAATTCTGCTGCTGCTGATGGCCCACAGCGCCTCATAGATGCCCAGTTTTGAGCTGCTAGATCTGTTCTGAATCTATCCCATTTAGCACGGTGGTCGTGGGGAAAATCTTACCCAGGGGTAAGTCAGGAGTAGTTTGTAGTGTGGAAACTTTGCGATTCTTCGAGTTTTCTTCCCTGGAGTCGGTCTTTGTTGGTCGCGGTGGCCTGCGATTACCCGGTCAGTTGGGGGTAATGCGTGGTTGTTGGTTTGGTGAGGCCTTTGGTTTCCGCGATGGCTTTAGGCCTTGGTTGGTGTGTCGGTCGACCTCGTGGAGCCGTCGGTGACTTGTTGCTGCTTGTTGCTCCGGGTGACTGTGTTGGGGCCGTTGTTGGGGGTCCGTCGAGGTGGTTTCTTCGTGAGCTGGACTCAGGTGTGTCTGACTGGTGAGCGATGCCGACTCGCTTCCAGCTCGGGCCTTCTTCTTCTTGGTCTCTCCTCCTTCTGATGACCACCGGTTGCGACTGACTGCTCGACCCAACGAACGCTGAACTGTGTTGCTTCTCTCCTCTTCTTGCTAGCTCTCCTTCCTGCATGGTGTGTGCTTGGAGGGCCTTCAATTATACAGAATTGAAGTGGCCTTATCTACCCGCCAAATCTGTTCAGTTCATTGTCTAGTTTTGGCGGGCTCGTAAATCGGTAACGATTTACTAGCACGTTAACTGGGTTTTAACAGGCCTTCAATCTGACCCATTGAAATATGGCCTTATCTACCCACCAAATCTGTTCAGTTCATTGTCTGAATTTGGCGGGCCTGCTACCAGTAATTGCTCTAAATGTCAAATGGGTTTTTGGGATGGTTTGCATCCTGTCGATCTTCTTGGCTGATTGCTGGTGATTGGTTTTGTGTTTTGGGATCCTAGGCTGATCTATCGCCTAGTCCTGGGTGCTCTGTATTATGCATGTTTCTTGATGGGCCCTGTAATCGGTTTGATGAGACCTATTGTTCTGGGTGGGACTGTCTTCTCCTAGGGTCTATTGTTGAAATGTTAATGCCTGCTGGGGCTTTCAGTGAGATCATCCCAGACATTGCAATTAACTGCAATACCCAAACTGCTTTTACAGAGGTCGAACCAACTTCCTTCACAGCCTTTTCTCCCCTTACAGGTCCAGACATAGTTTTAAAATGCCAGAACTTGGTTTTTGGTCTTACAGTCTCTTATGTTAGGCCCAAATGCAATATTATCACTGAGGTAGTTCCAAAGTCCTTTTTCCTTAGGTTTTGGGGATCTGTAAATTTTGGAAACCTTACAGTCCCCCCTTCAATACTTTAATTCACTACAGTATCGTTGTGGGTGGACAAAATTCCTGATCCCTGAAAACCCAACCTTCCCCTGTATTACCTAAACTAAAACCCAAAAACATACATTCCCCTTTTTGGTGTAGTGTTCCAATACATACAGGTAAGAATCAACAATACACACACATCCAAGCACAGAGGGAGTCCAACACCCCTGCACCACTTGGAAAAAAAAACAAAATACATACATAGAAAGAAAATAACACACGATCACAAAACTTCTTTATTTTTAGAATCGATTCAGGCTTGTTTTATACTTGGTAAACTTTATTGTAATGTTTTTCCCAGGCTTTCTCATGCCGGGAATAGAGCACTCTGTCCTTCCCCTTGCACTTTGTACACAGTAAGTACAAGACTATCCCGAGCTGGCAAACCACTAAGATGTGGGAGGCCATCCTAATCCAAGAAGGAACCTCTATGTTTTCAAAAATGTCCCACCAGGGTGGAACCGTGATGGCCGAAATCTCAGCCCCTATCTCGAGTGTCTTTTGTTCTAGGGTGTAGAAATGCTTCTGTGATACCTGTACAGCTTTTAGTAAGACGGTAAGGTGTTCGGGTAGAGGAGGAATCTTATAGCCGAAGAAGGTGACATAGTTTTGCAGGTTGGTAATGTTTTCCCTTACAGTGAGGTGAACAGTTGAGGGTTCAGGAATGGGGACAATCCGTTCCTGGGCTACTTGAACTTCTGCCTCGGGTTTAAAGCAGAAACTGCTGTCACTCACTGGACACCAGAAATGCTGTCCATGCTGGTAGTGGGCGCACTTGTGGTGACACAATATGTCCCACCCCCTATGAATGCTACCTGTGGGGGAACATGGCCTTGTGCCATTACCTCCATGGTACAATTGATAGGTCGTGCGCCAGCAGCTTTAAACCCGCACTGTGGTCTAGAGTAGGCGTTCAAGTGCTGGGGACACAGTATTATGTGTGAACCCTGGCTCCGGCACCCGGAGAGGTCAGTACCTGTCATAGCGTGCTCCCACTTTATGACATAAGGAGGGACCGCTGCGAAACGGACGTGTGCACCCCCTTGAATGATCCCAATGTTCTCCACCCTGTATATCGGTGCGGGTCGGGCTGTCCCACCCATGACCGGCATCCTCACTACTATCCCCATGATAGTGTGATTGGAACGTCCACAATCTACTGGGATTGGGTAGCTTCAGAGGCTAGACGGAGCTGACACGAGCTCAGTGAATTGCTGAACGGGTAGAGGGCTGCGAGGTGTTTGTTGCTAATCCAGGAGGGGACTAAACCGTGTTTTAAATCCTCCAGGTTGCTGCGGCCCTCGCCCAGCAACCATGCCCCATACAGCACACACACCTCATTCTGTACAGCCTGATCCGAAGCCTTCCTGTCCACCCATATGAGGGCATTCACTGTTTTAGCATGTCTCTCTAGCTCAGCAATAATCTCTTTAGATGGACCGTCATAGCTTGGTCCTCGTGTAGCTCTGAGCCTTCCACTGTATTCCCATCCGTTAGGATCTTTCTTAACTGGGTTTTAAAACATTTATCTGTGTTTGTAGCTCTATGTCATCTAGGCTATTTATTACTGAGGATCCTGTATGTTGTGAAAATATCGTTCCAGGTCCCCCTTCTTTGTCTCCCTGCGCCCATGGTGTGCTCTGCGTGTAATCTGTACAGTTCTGCTTTGTCCACGTTGGCAAAGTCGAATTCATAGAATTTTCTAAACATTTCCTTTAGCAGGGCCTGGTATAGCTGTTCTGTCTCCTTAGGACACCATTTAGGTAAGTATACCTCGGTAAGGTTTAATATTACTGAAGCTACTGCATAGTGTACCCCCTGGTAGAGTACCTTTTCGGTCGGTACTAGGACTAGTCCATTCTCTGGTCCCTCTCCTCTACTGTCCGTGAGGTCGTGGTTGTGGGCAGGGGCTTTCGGGGGCGGGCTATCAGTTCGGCGGCGTTGACTGGGGTCGGGGAGTGCGGGAGCGCGCACACATGTAGGCTAGAATCCCACCCCATCCCCTCCCCGGCATCTTGCCATTGTCTGGAGAAGATGATGGATTTGCCTGTGGGGCAGGCTTTCTCTGACCCCCACATACAAACATACACTCCCTGTTCCGACTCCCACCGATTATCCCAACACACGCACATAAACCAATGTAGTGCTGAGGGAGGGCTGCACTGTCAGAGGGGCAGTACTGAGGGAGCGCCGCACTGTCGGAGGGGCAGTACTGAGGGAGCGCTGCACTATCAGAGGGGCAGTACTGAGGGAGCGCCGCACTGTCGGAGGGGCAGTACTGAGGAAGTGCTGCACTGTCGGAGGGTCAGTACTGAGGGAGTGCTGCACTGTCGGAGGGTCAGTACTGAGGGAGCGCTGCACTGTCGGAGGGTCAGTACTGAGGGAGCGCCGCTCTGTCAGAGGGGCAGTACTGAGGGAGCGCTGCACTGTCAGAGGGTCAGTACTGAGGAAGTGCTCCACTGTCAGAGGGTCAGTACTGAGGAAGTGCTGCACTGTCGGAGGGTCAGTACTGAGGAAGCTCCGCACTGTCGGAGGGGCAGTACTGAGGGAGAGCTGCACTGCCGGAGGGGCAATACTGAGGGAGCGCTGCACTGTCGGAGGGGCAGTACTGAGGGAGCGCCGCACTGTCGGAGGGGCAGTACTGAGGGAGCGGCGCACTGTCGGAGGGGCAGTACTGAGGGAGTGCTGCCCTGTCGGAGGGACATTACTGAGGGAGCGCCGCACTGTTGGAGGTGCAGTACTGAGGGAGTGCTGCACTGTCGGAGGGGCAGTACTGAGGGAGTGCTGCACTGTGGGAGGGGCATTACCGAGGGAGCGCTGCACTGTCGGAGGGGCAGTACTGAGGGAGCGCCGCACTGTCAGAGGGGCAGTACTGAGGAAGTGCTCCACTGTCAGAGGGGCAGTACTGAGGGAGCGCCGCACTGTCGGAGGGTCAGTACTGAGGAAGTGCTCCACTGTCAGAGGGTCAGTACTGAGGAAGTGCTGCACTGTCGGAGGGTCAGTACTGAGGAAGCTCCGCACTGTCGGAGGGGCAGTACTGAGGGTGCGCTGCACTGTCGGAGGGGCGGTACTGAGGGAGCGCCGCACTGTGGGCCTGGCAGTATTGAGGGAGCGCTGCACTGTCAGAGGGGCAGTACTGAGGGCGCGCCGCACTGTTGGAGGGGCAGTACTGAGGGAGCGCTGCACTGTCGGTGGGGCGGTACTGAGGGTGTGCTGCCCTGATGGAGGGACATTACTGAGGCAGCGCCGCACTGTTGGATGTGCAGTACTGAGGGAGTGCTGCACTGTCAGAGGGGCAGTACTGAGGGAGTGCTGCACTGTTGGATGTGCAGTACTGAGGGAGTGCTGCACTGTCAGAGGGGCAGTACTGAGGGAGCTCCGCACTGTCGGAGGGGCAGTACTGAGGGAGCGCCGCACTGTCAGAGGGGCAGTACTGAGGGAGTGCCGCACTGTGGGCCTGGCAGTATTGAGGGAGCGCTGCACTGTCAGAAGGGCAGTACTGAGGGAGCGCCGCACTGTTGGAGGGGCAGTACTGAGGGAGCGCTGCACTGTCGGTGGGGCGGTACTGAGGGAGCGCCGCACTGTCGGAGGGGCAGTACTGAGGGAGCGCCGCACTGTCGGCCTGGCAGTATTGAGGGAGCGCTGCACTGTCAGAGGGGCAGTACTGAGGGAGCGCCGCACTGTCAGAGGGGCAGTACTGAGGGAGCGCTGCACTGTCCGAAGTGCAGTACTGAGGGAGTGCTGCCCAGTCGGAGGGGCAGTACTGAGGGAGCGCTGCACTGTGGGAGGGGCAGTACTGAGGGAGCACTGCACTGTCGGAGCGGCAGTACTGAGAGAGTGCTGCCCTGTCGGAGGGGCAGTACTGAGGGAGCGCCGCACTGTCAGAGGGGCAGTACTGAGGGAGTGCTGCCCAGTCGGAGGGGCAGTACTGAGGAAGTGCTGCACTGTCGGAGGGTCAGTACTGAGGAAGCTCCGCACTGTCGGAGGGGCAGTACTGAGGGAGAGCTGCACTGTCGGAGGGGTAGTACTGAGGGAGCGCCGCACTGTCGGAGGGGCAGTACTGAGGGAGCGCCGCACTGTCGGCCTAGCATTATTGAGGGAGCGCTGCACTGTGAGAGGGGCAGTACTGAGGGAGCGCCGCACTGTCAGAGGGGCAGTACTGAGGGAGCGCTGCACTGTCGGAGGGGCAGTACTGAGGGAGTGCTGCCCAGTCGGAGGGGCAGTACTGAGGGAACGCTGCACTGTGGGAGGGGCAGTACTGAGGGAGCACTGCACTGTCGGAGGGGCAGTACTGAGGTAGCGCTGCACTATCGGAGGGGCAGTACTGAGGGAGTGCTGCCCAGTCGGAGGGGCAGTACTGAGGGAGCGCTGCACTGTGGGAGGGGCAGTACTGAGGGAACACTGCACTGTCGGTGGGGCAGTACTGAGGGAGTGCTGCCCTGTCGTAGGTGCAGTACTCAGGGAGCGCTGCACTGTCGGCGGGGCAGTACTGAGGGAGCTCCGCACTGTCGGAGGCGCAGTTCTGAGGGAGAGCCGCACTGCCGGAGGGGCAGTACTGAGGGAGCGCTGCACTGTCGGAGGGGCGGTACTGAGGGAGCGCCGCACTGTCGGAGGGGCAGTACTGAGGGAGCGGCGCACTGTCGGAGGGGCAGTACTGAGGGAGCGCCGCACTGTCAGAGGGGCAGTACTGAGGGAGCGCTGCACTGTCGGAGGGTCAGTACTGAGGAAGTGCTGCACTGTCGGAGGGTCAGTACTGAGGGAGAGCTGCACTGCCGGAGGGGCAATACTGAGGGAGCGCTGCACTGTCGGAGGGGCAGTACTGAGGGAGAGCTGCACTGCCGGAGGGGCAATACTGAGGGAGCGCTGCACTGTCGGAGGGGCAGTACTGAGGGAGCGCCGCACTGTCAGAGGGGCAGTACTGAGGGAGCGCCGCACTATCGGAGGGGCAGTACTGAGGGAGCGGCGCAATGTCGGAGGGGCAGTACTGAGGGAGTGCTGCCCTGTCGGAGGGGCAGTACTGAGGGAGCGCTGCGCTGTCGGAAGGGGAGTACTGAGGGAGTGCTGCCCTGTCGGAGGGACATTACTGAGGGAGCGCCGCACTGTTGGAGGTGCAGTACTGAGGGAGTGCTGCACTGTCGGAGGGGCAGTACTGAGGGAGCGCCGCACTGTCAGAGGGTCAGTACTGAGGAAGTGCTCCACTGTCGGAGGGTCAGTACTGTGGAAGCTCCGCACTGTCGGAGGGGCAGTACTGAGGGAGAGCTGCACTGCCGGAGGGGCAGTACTGAGGGAGCGCCGCACTGTCGGAGGGTCAGTACTGAGGGAGAGCTCCACAGTCGGAGGGTCAGTACTGAGGAAGTGCTGCACTGTCGGAGGGTCAGTACTGAGGAAGCTCCGCACTGTCAGAGGGGCAGTACTGAGGGAGAGCTGCACTGCCGGAGGGGCAGTACTGAGGGTGCGCTGCACTGTCGGAGGGGCGGTACTGAGGGAGCGCCGCACTGTGGGCCTGGCAGTATTGAGGGAGCGCTGCACTGTCAGAGGGGCAGTACTGAGGGCGCGCCGCACTGTTGGAGGGGCAGTACTGAGGGAGCGCTGCACTGTCGGTGGGGCGGTACTGAGGGAGCGCCGCACTGTCGGAAGGGCAGTACTGAGGGTGTGCTGCCCTGTTGGAGGGACATTACTGAGGCAGCGCCGCACTGTTGGATGTGCAGTACTGAGGGAGTGCTGCACTGTCAGAGGGGCAGTACTGAGGGACTGCTGCACTGTGGGAGGGGCATTACTGAGGGAGCGCTGCACTGTCGGAGGGGCAGTACTGAGGGAGCTCCGCACTGTCGGAGGGGCAGTTCTGAGGGAGAGCTGCACTGCCGGAGGGGCAGTACTGAGGGAGCGCCGCACTGTCGGAGGGGCAGTACTGAGAGAGTGCTGCCCTGTTGGAGGGGCAGTCCTGAGGGAGCGCCGCACTGTCAGAGGGGCAGTACTGAGGGAGCACCGCCCTGTTGGAGGGGCAGTACTGAGGGAGTGCTGCCCTGTCGGAGGGACAGTACTGAGGCAGCGCTGCACTGTGGGAGGGGCAGTACTGAGGGAGCGCTGCACTGTCGGAGGGGCAGTACTGAGGGAGCGCTGCACTGTCGGAGGGGCAGTACTGAGGGAGCGCTGCACTGTCGGAGGGGCAGTACTGAGTGAGCAATTTCCTGAAAGGGTCTTGAAAAATCTTGTTGGGAAGAGATTTTTTGGGAAATGAGAGCCATCTCCCGGGATTATGTTCCAGGATATCACAGAGCTGGTTGAAGGGGAACAATCGTCATGGCTTCAGAATCTTCTGGTCAGGATCTTAACAAGGAACAGGAAAATAGAAAGTTCTCCAAAACAAATCAATCAAAAGATGTCGAATCTTATTGCCGACACTGTTCTGACTGCAAGAAAGTTAGAGAGTTGAATAAAAGGGGAAGTGAGCAACAAGAGCTCATGAAAAATTCCGCCCAGAGACAGCACGAGGGAGCTATTTAAAGGGCCTGGGTGATAAAACAAGACTATTTTTGGTGGGAAAAAAAATCAATTTTTAAATGTTTTACAGAGACAAAAACAGATTCACGAGCAGATATCGAGATAAGCACCAGCCAACTCGAGCAGACAGCAAGAAATGTATCCAAAATATTCACGTAGCCTAAAGTGTTGAGTGTTGGGTGGCTGCTCTCCATGTTTATCCAGTGATCACACGAACCCAGACCGTGGGAGTGGGGATTTTCACTCCTGTGCTTTCACACTGGTAAATGCTTGATTTATTTGAAGTCGTATCAGCCTACAGGGCTCGCTGCTGGGATTCATAAGAACATAAGAATTAGGAGCAGGAGTCGGCCATACGGCCCCTCGAGCCTGCTCTGCCATTCAATAAGATCATGGCTGATCATCGACCTCAACTCCACTTTCCCGCCCGATCTCCATATCCCTTGATTCCCCTAGAGTCCAAAAATCTATCTACCTCAGCCTTGAATATAGTCAAAGACTCAGCATCCACAGCCCTCTGGGGCAGAGAATTCCAAAGATTCACAACCCTCTGAGTGAAGAAATTCCTCCTCATTTCAGTCTTAAATGGCCGACCCCTTATCCTGAGACTATGCCCCCTAGTTCTAGATACTCCAGCCAGGAGAAACAGCCTCTCAGCATCTACCCTGTCAATCCCCCTCAGAATCTTATTCATTTCAATGAGATCACCTCTCATTCTTCTAAACTCCAGAGAGTATAGGCCCAATCTACACAATCTAATTTTTTCTTTGTTCTCATGATGTGTCACTGGCAAGGCCACATTTATTCTCCATCCTCTAATTGCCCTCGAGAAGGTGGTGGTGAGCCACCTTCTTGAACCGCTGCAGTCCGTGTGGTGAAGGTGCTCCCACAGTGCTGTTAGGGAGGGAGTTCCAGGATTCTGACCAGCGACGATGAAGGAATGGCTGATATATGTCCAAGTTTGGATTCTGTATGTGACTTGGAGGGGAACTTGGAGATGATGGTGTTCCCCCAATACTGCTGCTTTGTCCTTCTTGTTGGTAGAGGTCACAAGGGAGGGAGGTGATATCGAAGTAGCCTTGCTGAGTCGTTACAGTGCTTCCTGTAGATCCTATATACTATAGTCACAGTGCAAGGCAGGTGGAGGTGGTGCAGAGTAAGCTCAGTGGCAGGGGCACCGATCAATGAACTGCTGGATGGTGTCGAGCTTCTTGAGTGTTGTTGGAGCTGCACCCATCCAGGCAAGTGGAGAGTATTCCATCACACTCCTGACTTGTACCTTGTAGATGGTGGAGACCCTTGGAGCAGGAGGTGAGCCTGTTGTCACAAAATACCCAGCTTCTGCCCTGCTCCTGTAACAACAGTTTTGATATGGCCAGTCCATTATTTTAGAGTAGGTGTCAATCCCTTTAAAATGAATGCATGGGAGAAGAAGAACGTCATATGAATGAGTTGAAATTTGGGCAGCCAGATTCCTGACAGTAGTTTCTATCCTCAGGTGAGCTTTATCTCTGCTTGCTCGGGTTCCTTCTCTCATATGATCTAAAGACAAGGACACTTGCAGATTGGGGTCATATTACAGCAAGGCAGCCAGAACCAAGGAAGCTATGATGAACCTGTATAAAACACTGGTTCGGCCACAACTGGAGTATTGTGTCCAATTCTGGGCACCACACTTTAGGACCAATGTGAAGGCCTTAGAGAGGGTGCAGAAAAGATTTACAAGAATGGTTCCAGGGATGAGGGACTTCAGTTACGTGGATAGACTGTGAGAAGCTGGGGTTGTTCTCCTTAGAGCAGTGAAGGTTGAGAGTAGATTTGATAGAGGTGTTTCAAATCATGAGGGGTCTAGACAGAGTAGATAGAGAGAAACTGATCCCATTGGCAGAAGGGTCGAGAACCAGACAACACAGATTTAAGGTGATTGGCAGAAGAACCAAAGGCCACATGAGGGTAGCCATTTTATGCAGTGAGTAGTTAGGATCTGGAATACACTCCCTGAGAGTCGAAGAGTCATAGTCATAGGGCTGGATTTTGAAACTGGGGACGTGATGGAGGCGGGACTCCCACTTTTTGGGTTGTAGACCCGCCTCCATCGGCTTGTGGCCAACCCACTGTATTTTCCCTTGATTGACCTTGTTGAGCCCGCCCAGTGGGCTCAGCAGGTCAATTAAGGGCCACCCGGCAACAGGTGACATCACAGATTGACATTTCATCTGTCAAGAGCTTTTGACAGATGAAATATCAACGTTTGACAGCTCTGTGAAGCTGTCAAACACTCACAATCTGTCTTCTAACTTGAGTCCTTCCTCTCAGGCTGAGTTAGAAATCATTCCAGCACAGAAAGCAGAAGGCTGCAGTTTTTGACAGGTCCACGGCTTTCCTGCTTTCTGTGCCGGTGAGATTTCTGACTCCCGAGACCTGAAGGGCTGACACCTGCAGGAGGAAGTTAAGGTAAGTAAAACTTTTTCCACACTTTGCACTTACCTTACACACTTACCTCTGCACACATGCACTCATCGCTCACCTGCCCACCGGACATATCGACCCCTCCAACCCCTGCAGACACACGGTCCGCCTCGCTAACTTGGAGTGGTTGGGACCTGTCGGGAAGCCCACATTTCACGAATCAAAATAGGGATTAGGCAAAAAACTGCCTGTTAACTACCTGTTAACAGGCAGTTTATTGCCACTAATCCCCTTCCCGCCTCGGGGAGGTGGGTCCCAGCACAGGTCGGGTACCCGCCTCCAGCGAAACTGGCATGGAGGCGGGTTGGGGGCGGGATGGGGTCGGGACCCCCGAATCTGCAACTTTAACCCCCACCCCCTCCTCCAAACCCGACTCCACGGGTCAATGAAAATCCAGCCCATAGAGTCATAACGGCACAGAAGGAGGCCATTCAGCCCATCGAGTCCATGCCGGCTCTCTGTAGAGCAATCCAGTCAGTCCCTTTCCCCCGCTCTATCCCCGTAGCCCTGCAAGTTTATTTCCCTCAAGTGCCTATCCAGTCTCCCCTTGAAAACATTGAGTGTCTCCGCTTCCACCACTTCCGTCGGCAGCGAGTTCCAGGTCCTCACCACTCGCTGCGTAAAAAAGTTTTTCCTCACATCCCCCCTGTATCTCTTGCCCAGAACCTTAAATCTGTGTCCCCTAGTCCTTGTACCATCAACTAGTGGGAACAGCCTTTCTCCGTCTAGCCTATCCAAACCCGTCATAATCTTGTACACCTCTATCAAATCACCCCTCAACCTCCTTTGCTCGAATGAAAACAAATCCAGCTTCTCCAACCTGTCCTTGTAGCTAAGATCCCCCATCCCTGGAACCATTCTGGTAAATCTCCTCTGCATCCTCTGAAGGGCCTTCACATCCTTCCGAAAGTGTGGTGACCAGAACTGGACGCAATACTCCAGTTGCGGCCTAACCAGCGCTTTCTAAAGGTTCAGCATAACTTCTCTACTTTTGTAACCAATACCTCTATTTATGAAGCCCAAGATCCCATATGCTTTGCTAACTACTCTCTCAATATGTCCTGCCACCTTCAGGGACCTATGCACATTAACTCCCAGGTCCCTCTGTCCCTGCACGCTCTTTAAAACTGTACCATTAAGTGTATATTGCCTCCCCCTGTTCCTTCTGCCAAAATGCATCACCTCACACTTCTCTGTATTAAATTCCATCTGCCACTTGTCTGCCCATTCTGCTTGCCTTTCTATGTCCTGTTGCAGCGGATTGGTATCGAAGAAGAGCAGGGGAGTTATCCTCGGTGACCTGGGGCCAATATTTATCCCTCAACCAACATCACTAAAAACAGATGATCTGGTCATTTATCACATTGCTATTTGTGGGAGCTTGCTGTGCGCAAATTGGCTGCCGCGTTTCCCACATTACAACAGTGACTACACTTCAAAAAGTACTTCATTGGCTGTAAAGCACTTTGGGTCGTCTGGTGGGCGTGAACGGCGCTGGAGAAATGCAAGTCTTTCTTTCCCCCACTCCTTCGCCTCACCATTGGCGGCCGTGCCTTCAGCCGTTTAGGCCCCAAGCTCTGAAATTCCCTCCCCTAAACCTCCCCACCACTCCTCCTTTAAGAGCCGTCTCGTTGACCAAGCCTTCGATCTTCCCTCCTCGTATCTCCTCCTGTTGCTCGGTGACCATGGTTAAAGGCGCTATAGAAATGTAAGTTGTTGCTGTCTGTTACAAAGGAACATCGGAACAGGAGGAGGCCATTCAGCCCCTCGAGCCTGTTCCGCCATTCAATGAGATCATGACTGATCTGCGACCTAACTCCATATACCCGCCTTTGGCCCATATCCCTTAATATCTTTGGTTAACAAAAATCTCAGATTTAAAATTAACAATTGATCTGGCATCAGTTGTCATTTGCAGAAATGAGGTCCAATCTTCTGCCACCCTTCATGTGTAGAAGTGTTTCCTAATTTCACTCCTGAAAGGTCTGGCTCTAATTTTTAGACTCTGCCCCCTAGTCCGAGAATCCCCAACCAGCGGAAATAGTTTCTCTCTATCTACCCTATCTGTTCCCCTTAATATCTTGAAAACTTTGACCAGATCACCCCTTAACCTTCTAAATTCTAGGGCATACAACCCTAATTTGTGTCATCTCTCCTCGTAATTTAACCCTTGGAGTCCGGGTATCATTCTGGTAAACCTACGCTGCACTCCCTCCAAGGCCAATATATCCTTCCTAAGATGTGGTGCCCAGAACTGCTCACAGTGCACCAGGTGTGGTCTAACCAGGGCTTTTGTACAGCTGCAGCATAACTTCTACCCCTTGGATTCTAGTCCTCTAGATATAAAGATCACTGTTACTCCCTAACGGTGCCTGGAGCGTCAATACTGGCTGTCAAGTGTTGATCATGAGTCATGCTTTTCTTGTTCATTCTAAACTCCTACATGCCCTCTCGGGATCTTCACTCTGCTGAATTCGAGACGCGCCTCGCTGCCTCCTACTCAAAATCATTCTTTGCCAGTACTTGAATAATGTGGGGCTCTTCCCCTCCCTCAATATCCTCCCTCCTCCTCCAGACTTGGGTCTTGCTTAATCACTACTTCTTGATAGAACTTGCCTGGTTTCCTGCTCTCTGCAGCCCTGCATTCAGGACCTGGGTCTTTCACCAGGTTTCCATACAGTCTCTGAGGGGAATTCCCCCACAACCTGCAGTGTGGTTGAGGCTGCTTATGTCCCAGAGTCATGAAGGAAAAGGTCACTGACTCTCCAACACGTTATGAAACTTTCTGTTTACGATGTGTGGTTTCCCTTTTGTTCCAGCTCGCAGCAAGAATCAGGAAGTCAGGAGTAACTTCAGAGAAAGCCCATCGCCCACAGGGCTGTGGAATAAGATAAAGACTCACACTTACGTAGCGCCTTATCATGTCTCTCAGAAATGTTCCACAACACTTCATATATAATGCATTACTTGGAAGTGCAGTGACTGTGTGCACAGGTACAAGAGCAGGCCCTTGATCTGCTCAGTAGAAATATGATGTTGTGGCAATAACTGAGACCTGGCTCAAAAAAGGGCAGGATTGGGTATTAAATATTCCTGGATATAAAGTGTTCAGGAAAGATAGGGAAGGAAAGAGAGGAGGTGGGGTGGCAGTATTGGTTAAGGAGAATGTTACAGTGCTGGAGAGGGAGGATGTCCTGGAGGGGTCAAGGACAGAATCTATATGGCTGGAGTTAAGAAATAACAGAGGTGCCATTACACTACTAGGTGTATTCTATAGACCACCAAATAGTGGGAAAGATATGGAGGAGCAAATTTGCAGAGAAATTACAGAGAGGTGCAAGAACTATAGAGTATATAATGGGGGACTTCAACTATTCTAATATAGACTTGGACAGTAATAGTGTAAAGGGCAGAGAAGGGGAAGAATTTCTGAAGTGTGTTCAGGAGAACTTTCTTGATCAGTATGTTTCCGGCCCGATGAGGGAGGAGGCATTGCTGGATCTGGTTCTGGGGAATGAGGTGGGTCAAGTGGAGCAAGTGTCAGTAGGTGAACATTTAGGGAACAGTGATCATAGTATCATATGGTTTAGATTAGCTATGGAAAAGGACAGCGAGCAATCTAGAGTAAAAATGTTTAACTGGGGGAAAGCCAATTTCAGTGGGATGAGAACGGATCTGGCCCGGGTAAACTGGAATCAAAGATTGGCAGGCAAAACTATAGTGGAACAATGGGCTGCCTTTAAAGAGGAAATAGTTCAGGTACAATTGAGGTACATTCCCACTAAGGGGAAAGTCAGGGCTCCCTGGATGACAAAAGAGTTAGAGAATATGATGAAGCAGAAAAAGAGCGCGTATGACAGATGTCAGGTTGCAAATACATCTGAGAATCAGGCTATATATAGAAAGGTCAGAGGAGAAGTGAAAAAGAAAATAAGAGGGGCAAAGAGAGGGTATGAGAATAGAATGGCAGCCAACATAAAAGGTAATCCAAAAGTCTTCTACAGGCATATAAACAGTAAAAGGGTAGTAAGAGGAGGGGTGGGGCCGATTAGGGATCAAAAAGGAGACCTATGCATGGAGGCAGAGGGTATGGCTGAGGTACTAAATGAGACAGAGTAATCTGTCTTCACCGAGGAAGAGGATGCTGCCATAGACATAGTAATGGAGGAGACACTTAATTGGATAAAAATTGATAAAGAGGAGGTATTGAAAGGCTGGCTGTACTTAAAGTAGATAAATCACCGGGAGTGGATGTGATGCATCCTAGGATGCTGAGGGAAGTGAGGGCATAAATTACGGAGGTACTGGCCATAATCTTCCAATCCTCCATAGATACGGGGCTGGTGCCAGAGGACTGGAGAATTGCAAATATTACACCATTGTTCAAAAAAGGGTGTAAGGATAAACCCAGCAACTACAGGACAGTCAGTTTAACCTCAGTAGTGGGAAAGCTTTTAGAAACAGTAATCAGGGATAAAATCAACAGTCACTTGGCCAAGTGTGATTCATTAAGAAAAGCCAGCATGGATTTGTTAAAGGCAAATCGTGTTTAACTAACTTGATTGAGTTTTTTGATGAGGTAACAGAGAGGGTTGATGAGGGCAATGCGGTTGATGTGTTGTACATGGATTTCCAAAAAGCGTTTGATAAAGTGCCACATAATAGGCTTGCCAGCAAAGTTGAAGCCCATGGAATAAAAGGGACAGTGGCAGCATGGATACGGAATTGGCTAAGTGACAGGAAACAGAGAGTAGTGGTGAACGGTTGTTTTTCGAACTGCAGGAATGTATACAGTGGTGTTCCCCAGGGGTCGGTTCTAGGACCACTGCTTTTCTTGATATATATTAATGACTTGGACGTGGGTGTACAGGGCACAATTTCAAAATTTGCAGATGACACAAAACTTGGAAGTATATTGAACAGTGAGGAGGATAGTGATAGACTTCAAGAGGACATAGACAGGCTGGTGAAATGGGCGGACACGTAGCAGATTAAATTTAACGCAGAAAAGTGTGAAGTGATACATTTTGGTATAAAGAATGAAGACAAGAAATATAAACTAAATGGTACAATCCTGAAGGGGGTGCATTAACAGAGAGACCTGGGAGTATGTTTGCACAAATCATTGAAGGTAGCAGGGCAGGTTGAGAAAGCAGTTAAAAAGGCTTACGGGATCCTGGGCTTCATAAATAGAGGTATAGAGTACAAAAGTGTGGAAATTATGATGAACCTTTATAAAACACTGGTTTGGCCCCAACTGGAGTATTGTGTCCAATTCTGGGCACCACACTTTAGGAAGGATGTGAAGGCCTTAGAGAGGCTGCAGGAAAGATTTACAAGAATGGTTCCAGGGATGAGGGACCTCAGTTATGTGGATAGACTGGAGAAGCTGGGGTTGTTCTCCTTGGAGCAGAGAAGGATGAGAGGAGATTTGAAAGAGGTGTTCAAAATCATGAGGGGTCTGGACAGAGTAGATAGAGAGAAACTGTTCTCATTGGCAGAAGGGTCGAGAACCAGAGGACACAGATTTAAGGTGATTGGCAGAAGAACCAAAGGCGACATGAGGAAAAACTTTTTTACTCAGTGAGTGATTAGGATCTGGAATGCGCTGCCTGAGAGGGTGGTGGAGGCAGATTCAATCACGGCTTTCAAAAGGGAATTGGATAAGTACCTGAAGGAAAAAAATTTGCAGGGCTACAGGGAAAGGGCAGGGGGAGTGGGACTCGCTGAAGTGCTCTTGCAGAGAGCCGGCACGGGCTCGACGGGCTGAATGGCCTCCTTCAGTACTGTAACCATTCTATGATTCTAAGGAGAGAAGGAAGGGCTTGAGGGATAGGCAAATAAGGGATTAAGGGATAAGGAGAGAATGGATAGAAGGATATGGAGAGAAGTGATTGAAGGATATATTGAGAAGGGACTGATATGGAGAGGAGTGATTGATATGGAGAGAAGGGATTAAGATATTTTGAGAACGCATTTAGGGATACGGAGAGAAGGGATGAAAGGATAGTGTGCTAATGATTTTGGTATTTATTACATTTATCCGCAGAGAAATCTTCCTCTGTGGAACGGAGGCAGAAAGATAGGATTGACCAATCATGAAGGCGTGTTGGGCAAAATGGCCTTTTCCCCAAATGAGTCCAGTTCCCATGCTGAGCTAAACAATGTGCGAAAGGGAATTTCAGAGCAGTGATGACAGCAATGAATAACTGGTGAGGATAACTCGCTGCTCTTCAAATAGGGCCGCAAGATCCTGGACACCCACCTGAAAAGGCAGACAAGGGCCTGGCTCAACATCTGATCCACATGACAGCTCCTCCAACAGTGCAGCCCTCCCTCAGTACTGCGCTCCCTCAGTACTCCCCTCCGACAGTGCAGCCCTCCCTCAGTACTGCCCCTCCGACAGTGCAGCCCTCCCTCAGTACTGCCTCTCCGACAGTGCGGCGCTCCCTCAGTACTGCCCCTCCGACAGTGCAGCCCTCCCTCAGTACTGCCCCTCCGACAGTGCAGCCCTCCCTCAGTACTGCCCCTCCGACAGTGCAGCACTCCCACAGTACTGCCCCTCCGACAGTGCAGCGCTCCCTCAGTACTGCCCCTCCGACAGTGCGGCGCTCCCTCAGTTCTGCCCCTCCGACAGTGCGGCGCTGCCTCAGTACTGCCCCTCCGACAGTGCGGCGCTACCTCAGTACTGCCCCTCCGACAGTGCGGCGCTGCCTCAGTACTGCCCCACAGACAGTGCAGCACTCCCTCAGTACTGTCCCTCCGACAGTGCAGCGCTCACTCGGTACTGCCCCTCCGACAGTGCAGCGCTCACTCAGTACTGCCCCTCCGACAGTGCAGCGCTGCCTCAGTGCTGCCCCTCCGACAGTGCAGCGGTCGCTCAGTACTGCCCCTCCGACAGTGCAGCGGTCGCTCAGTACTGCACCTCCGACAGTGAAGTGCTCCATCAGTACTGCCCCTCCGACAGTGCAGCGCTCCCTCAGTACTGCCCCTCCGACAGTGCAGCGGTCGCTCAGTACTGCACCTCCGACAGTGCAGCGCTCCCTCAGTATTGCCCCTCCGACAGTGCGGCGCTCCCTCAGTACTGCCCCCCGACAGTGCGGCGCTCCCTCAGTACTGCCCCTCCGACAGTGCTGCGCTCCCTCATTACTACCCCTCCGACAGTGCAGCGCTCCCTCAGTACTGTCCCTCCGACAGTGCAGCCCTCCCTCAGTACTGCCCCTCCGACAGTGCAGCGCTCCCTCAGTACTGCCCCTCCGACAGTGCGGCGCTACCTCAGTACTGCCCCTCCGACAGTGCGGCGCTGCCTCAGTACTGCCCCACAGACAGTGCAGCACTCCCTCAGTACTGTCCCTCCGACAGTGCAGCGCTCACTCGGTACTGCCCCTCCGACAGTGCAGCGCTCACTCAGTACTGCCCCTCCGACAGTGCAGCGCTGCCTCAGTACTGCCCCTCCGACAGTGCAGCGGTCGCTCAGTACTGCCCCTCCGACAGTGCAGCGGTCGCTCAGTACTGCACCTCCGACAGTGAAGTGCTCCATCAGTACTGCCCCTCCGACAGTGCAGCGCTCCCTCAGTACTGCCCCTCCGACAGTGCAGCGGTCGCTCAGTACTGCACCTCCGACAGTGCAGCGCTCCCTCAGTATTGCCCCTCCGACAGTGCGGCGCTCCCTCAGTACTGCCCCCCGACAGTGCGGCGCTCCCTCAGTACTGCCCCTCCGACAGTGCTGCGCTCCCTCATTACTACCCCTCCGACAGTGCAGCGCTCCCTCAGTACTGTCCCTCCGACAGTGCAGCCCTCCCTCAGTACTGCCCCTCCGACAGTGCAGCGCTCCCTCAGTACTGCCCCTCCGACAGTGCGGCGCTCCCTCAGTACTGCACCATCCGACAGTGCTGCGCTCCCTCAGTACTACCCCTCCGACACTGCGGCGCTCCCTCAGTACTGTCCCTCCGACAGTGCAGCCCTCCCTCGGTACTGCCTTTCCGACAGTGCAGTGCTCCCTCAGTACTGCCCCTCTGACAGTGCAGCGCTCCCTCAGTACTGCCCCACAGACAGTGTGACGCTCCTTCAGTACTGCCCCTCCGACAGTGCGGCGCTCCCTCAGTACTGCCCCTCTGACAGTGCAGCCCTCCCTCAGTACTGCGCCTCCGACAGAGCGGTGCTCCCTCAGTACTGCCCCTCCGACAGTGCAGCCCTCCCTCAGTACTGCCCCTCCGATAGTGCGGCGCTCCCTCAGTACTGCCCCTCTGACAGAGCAGCCCTCCCTCAGTACTGCCCCTCCGAGAGTGCGGCGCTCCCTCAGTACTGCCCCTCCGACAGTGCAGCCCTCCCTCAGTACTGCCCCTCCGACAGTGCGGCGCTCCCTCAGTACTGCCCCTCCGACAGTGCAGCGCTGCCTCAGTACTGCCCCTCCGACAGTGCAGCGGTCGCTCAGTACTGCCCCTCCGACAGTGCAGCGGTCGCTCAGTACTGCACCTCCGACAGTGCAGCACTCCCTCAATACTGCCCCTCCGACAGTGCGGCGCTCCCTCAGTACTGCCCCTCCGACAGTGCAGCGGTCGCTCAGTACTGCCCCTCCGACAGTGCAGCGCTCCCTCAGTGCTGCCCCTCCGACAGTGCAGCGCTCCCTCAGTACTGCCCCTCCGACAGTGCAGCGGTCGCTCAGTACTGCACCTCCGACAGTGCAGCGCTCCCTCAGTATTGTCCCTCCGACAGTGCGGCGCTCCCTCAGTACTGCCCCCCGACAGTGCGGCGCTCCCTCAGTACTGCCCCACCGACTGTGCGGCGCTCCCTCAGTACTCCCCCTCCGACAGTGCGGCGCTCCCTCAGTACTGTCCCTCCGACCGTGCAGCCCTCCCTCAGTACTGCCCCTCCGACAGTGCAGCGCTCCCTCAGTTCTGCCCCTCCGACAGTGCAGCTCTCCCTCAGTACTTACCCATCCGACAGTGCTGCGCTCCCTCAGTACTACCCCTCCGACAGTGCGGCGCTCCCTCAGTACTGTCCCTCCGACAGTGCAGCCATCCCTCAGTACTGCCTTTCCGACAGTGCAGTGCTCCCTCAGTACTGCCCCTCTGACAGTGCAGCGCTCCCTCAGTACTGCCCCTCCGACAGTGCAGCGCTCCCTCAGTACTGCCCCTCCGACAGTGCAGCGCTCCCTCAGTACTGCCCCTCCGACAGTGCGGCGCTCCCTCAGTACTGTCCCTCCGACAGTGCAGCCATCCCTCAGTACTGCCTTTCCGACAGTGCAGTGCTCCCTCAGTACTGCCCCTCTGACAGTGCAGCGCTCCCTCAGTACTGCCCCTCCGACAGTGCGGCGCTCCCTCAGTACTGCCCCTCCGACAGTGCAGCGCTCCCTCAGTACTGCCCCTCCGACAGTGCAGCGCTCCCTCAGTACTGCCCCTCCGACAGTGCAGCGGTCGCTCAGTGCTGCACCTCCGACAGTGCAGCGCTCCCTCAGTATTGCCCCTCCGAAAGTGCGGCGCTCCCTCAGTACTGCCCCCCGACAGTGCGGCGCTCCCTCAGTACTGCCCCTCCGACAGTGCTGCGCTCCCTCAGTACTACCCCTCCGACAGTGCGGCGCTCCCTCAGTACTGTCCCTCCGACAGTGCGGCGTTCCCTCAGTACTGCCTCATCCGACAGTGCTGCGCTGCCTCAGTACTACCCCTCCGACAGTGCGGCGCTCCCTCAGTACTGCCCCTCCGACAGTGCAGCCCTCCCTCAGTACTGCCCCTCCGACAGTGCGGCGCTCCCTCAGTACTGCCCCTCCGACAGTGCGGCGCTCCCTCAGTACTTACCCTCCGACAGTGCAGCGCTGCCTCAGTACTGCCCCTCCGACAGTGCAGCGGTCGCTCAGTACTGCCCCTCCGACAGTGCAGCGGTCGCTCAGTACTGCACCTCCGACAGTGCTGCACCTCGCACCGTACTGCACCTCCGACGTGCAGCACTCCCTCAATACTGCCCCTCTGACAGTGCAGCGCTCCCTCAGTACTGCCCCTCCGACAGTGCAGCGGTCGCTCAGTACTGCACCTCCGACAGTGCTGCGCTCCCTCAGTACTACCCCTCCGACAGTGCGGCGCTCCCTCAGTACTGTCCCTCCGACAGTGCGGCGCTCCCTCAGTACTGTCCCTCCGACAGTGCAGCGCTCCTCAGTACTTGCCCTTCCGACAGTGCAGGCTCCCTCAGTACTGCCCCTCCAACAGTGCAGGCACTCCCTCAGTATTGCCCCATCCGACAGTGCTGCGCTCCCTCAGTACTACCCCTCCGACAGTGCGGCGCTCCCTCAGTACTGTCCCTCCGACAGTGCAGCACTCCCTCAGTACTGCCCCTCCGACAGTGCAGCACTCCCTCAGTACTGCCCCTCCGACAGTGCAGCACTCCCTCAGTACTACCCCTCCGACAGTGCTGCGCTCCCTCAGTACTGCCCCTCCGACAGTGCGGCGCTCCCTCAGTACTGTCCCTCCGACAGTGCAGCGCTCCCTCAGTACTGCGACTCCGACAATGCAGCACTCCCTCAGTACTGCCCCTCCAACAGTGCAGCGCTCCCTCAGTACTGCCCTTCCGACAATGCAGCACTCCCTCTGTACTGCCCCTCCGACAGTGCGGCGCTCCCTCAGTACTGGCCCACCGACAGTGCAGCACTCCCTCAGTACTGCCCCTCCGACAGTGCATCACTCCCTCAGTACTGCCCGGAAGTGTCAGTACAGATTTGGAGCTCAGGTCTTGGAGTGGGGCTTGAAACAACATCCTTCCAATTTTGGGCCAAGAGTGCGAGCACACAGCCAGGTGCCTATCTCCTGCAGAATTCAGTTCTTACATGCAAAATCATGGTAGTTTATTTTATTTCAGGAACATGCCTGGACAGATAAGGGCTTGGATGACAATGGGTGTGACACCAGCATCTGCGCAAAGCCCAAGGCTACAACACTACCAGATGGGAGTGAATCGTTCCCTTTTACCCGCTGTGTGCTGTACATGTACAGGAGCTGACACTGAGGCACACACGGGCCGTACAGTACCAGACGGGAGTGAATTGTTCCCTTTTACCCGCTGTGTGTTGTACATGTACAGGAGCTGACACTGAGACACACACGGGCCGTACAGTACCAGACAGGAGTGAATTGTTCCCTTTTACCCGCTGTGTGTTGTACATGTATAGGAGCTGACACTGAGACACACACGGGCTGTACAGTACCAGACACGAGTGAATTGTTCCCTTTTACCCGCTGTGTACTGTACCTGTACAGGAGCTGACACTGAGACACACACGGGCTGTACAGTACCACACGGGAGAGAATCGTTCCCTTTTACCCGCTGTGTGCTGTACATGTACAGGAGCTGACACTGAGACACACATGGGCCGTACAGTACCAGACGGGAGTGAATCGTTCCCTTTTACCCGCTGTAAGAAACAGCTATCAGATTCATAGATGAAGTTTGACTCTTAGAACAGAAATTAAAACTGCAGTCAGGAATAAATGGGGGAAGTGTCAGCAAGGTCAAATAACAAACACCAAAAGGCCTGAAAGTGATAAGGGGATCGTAAAATGCAAGACAACACAGGTGGTGGTACCATAGCGAGACAAAATGAAGCCGAAAAGTCCTAAAATGTCCTTAGAGAAACATAACAAAACATTCCTCAGAAAGATAAGAGAAAGGCCTCATTAGCCATGCAGAAAGGGGCAGTGAGAAATGTCTTCCCGCACCACACTTGGATTATAGATGATTGACACTAGATAGATCACAGCCCACCGAAATAACTATAAATATAGAGGGCTGAGCGAGGGAGTCGTGCAGCGAGGGGCGAAGGCTTCTTCGAGGTGGAAATCAATGCTGGCTCAGGCCTAACACCTTGACTTAAGTTTAGCCTCTGAGGTGGATCAATGCTGGCTCACGCCTAACACCTCCAACAGCTCAGGGGGACGAATCAACAGAGGTGACTGCTGCGCTGACTGCAGAGACCCGCTGACCCGAGACCTACACGCTGCCTCATCAGACATCCAACCAACCGTCCGTCCGGTCGCGGCGTTCCGCTTCGGGAGTCGTAGATCGCTCTCTACTGTCACGGTTTGTATGTCTGTTATACTCAGCTTAGACCATATGTAGCATTTAACACTCCTTCAGGAACTGCCGCAGCTGCTTTTAAGAGCTGGACTGAAGGTTCACCTGCGGAAAGCCCAGCTACTGCAGGACTGAGTCACCTTTTTAGGTGTCCGAATTGGAGCTTCTGGCATCAGCCCGGATCAGCATAGGATCAAAACCATTCAGCGCCTCCCCCTGCCCACTTCAAAGACCGCCCTGCGTTCCTTTCTCGGGCTGGTGGGATACCAGCGGACTTTCATTCCACGATTTGCAGAAACAGCCGCGCCGCTCCATTAACTACTTAAAGGAAACGACGACCAAGTCCGGCTCGGCTGGACTGAGGACTGGACAAACGCAGTGACACTGCTGAAACAAGCTGTCGCACAGGCTACGTGTCTGGCTTCACCCAAGCCCAGCGAGCCCTTCCACATGGAGGGAGGGGCCACGGAGAAAAGCCTTGCAGCCGCCCTATACCAGGATAACCAGGGCAAACTATTACCTATCGCCTACACTTCAAGAATCCTAAGGGGGACTGAGCTGACTTACTCTGCCTGCGAAAGACACCTGCTGGCCACCTTTTGGGCCGTCAAACACTTCACCTACATGTACAGGAGCTGACACTGAGACACACACGGGCCGTACAGTACCAGATGGGAGTGAATCATTCCCTTTTACCCGCTGTGTGCTGTGCATGTACAGGAGCTGACACTGAGACACACACGGGCCGTACAGTACCAGACGGGAGAGAATCGTTCCCTTTTACCCGCTGTGTACTGTACATGTACAGGAGCTGACACTGAGACACACACGGGCCGTACAGTACCAGACGGGAGAGAATCGTTCCCTTTTACCCGCTGTGTACTGTACATGGACAGGAGCCGACACTGAGACACACACGGGCCGTACAGTACCAGACGGGAGAGAATCGTTCCCTTTTACCCGCTGTGTACTGTACCTGTACAGGAGCTGACACTGAGACACACACGGGCCGTACAGTACCAGACGGGAGTGAATCGTTCCCTTTTACCCGCTGTGTACTGTACATGTACAGGAGCTGACACTGAGACACACACGGGCCGTACAGTACCAGACGGGAGTGAATCGTTCCCTTTTACCCGCTGTGCACTGTACCTGTACAGGAGACATGGAGACACACACGGGCCGTACAGTACCAGACGGGAGAGAATCGTTCCCTTTTACCCGCTGTGTACTGTACATGTACAGGAGACACGGAGACACACATGGGTTGGAGCCGCTGGATTGTGACCAGGGACGGGAACCCTCGCCCTGATAGAATCATGGAATCTTACACAAGGAGGACATTCGGCCCATCGTGCCTGTGTCGGCTCTTTGAAAGAGCTCTCCAATAAATTCCACTCACCCACTCTTTCCCCATCGCCCTGTGAATTTTCCTTCTCAAGTCTTTGGCCAATTCATTTCTGAAATACAAAGAAGTTGCAACTTGGAAACAGGCCATCATTGAAACATATAAGATTCTGAGGGGAATTGACAGGGTAGATGCTGAGAGCTTGTTTCCCCTGGCTGGAGTATCTGGAACTAGGCACAATTGGTTAGCGCGCAATACTTCTATGACAGCACTGACACCGACAATGCCGAGGTTGTGAGTTCAAACCTGACCGAGAGCAGCCAAAGCTTGAAGGTACCACTGGTATTTCCACAGACTGTATCCACTTATTTTTTGGGGGGTGTGGAACTCACTGCCTGAAAGGGTGGTCGAGGCAGAAACCCTCACCACATTTAAACAGTACTTGGCTGTGCACTTGAAGTGCCGTAACCTACAGGGCTACGGACCAAGAGCTGGAAAGTGGGATTGGGCTGGAGAGCTCTTTGTCGGCCGGCACAGACACGATGGGCCGAATGGCCTCCTTCTGTGCCGTAAACCTCTATGATTCTATGAACTAGGGGGCACAGTCTCAGGATAAGGGGTCGGCCATTTAAAACTGAGATGAGGAGGAATTTCTTCATTCAGAGGGCTGTGAATCTTTGGAATTCTCTACCCCAGAGGGCTGTGAATGCTGAGTCTTTGAGTATATTCAAGACTGAGATCGATAGATTTTTGGACTCGAGGGGAATCAAGGGATATGGAGATCGGGCGGGAAAGTGGAGTTGAGTTCGAAGATCAGCCATGATCTTATTAAATGGCGGAGCAGGTTCAAGGGGCCGAATGGCCGACTCCTGCTCCTTATTCTTATGTTCTTATGTTCTTAGGCCATTCAGCCCAACCAGCCCATGTTGGCATTTACCCTGCGCATGAGCACATAGTGCTAGGTAAGACTTTGAATGCAGGTTGACAACCCACCTTAAACAGAAACACTCAGCATGTCAGGCAGCATCGTGGAGAGAGAAACAGAGTCAACGTTTCAGCTCGATGATCTTTCATCAGAACTGGAAAAAGTTAGCGGCGTAACAGGTTTTAAGCAAGTGCAGGGGCAGGGAGAGGGGGGAGGGGAGGAAAGAACGAAAGGGAAGGTCTGTGATAGGGTGGAAGGCAGGAGAGATTAAATGACAAAAGGGATGATGGTGCGAGGCGAAAGGAGATGGTAATGGGATAAGTTAAGAAACAAAGGATGGGGCGAGAGGAGGTGTAAATGGGAACGGCAGAATGACTGCCAGCACCTTCTGTCTGAAAACGTTGATTCTGTTTCTCTCTCCACAGATGCTGCCTGACCTGCTGAGAGTTTTCTGTTTTTATTTCAGATTTCCAGCATCCGCAGCATTCTGCCTTTTGTCCGAGAGGCCCTCAGATGTTCCCAAGCACCAGGATATTGGTGGAGTTTACCCGGCTCAAACTCCCACACTCCGCGGACACTGGTAAACCGCCCGCTGCTTGTCCGCTCTACCCCTTGGGGCCTTGGCTTACAGAGTTACAGCAAACAGAGTGGCAAGCGCCTTAGCCCCAAGAGCACCCTCGCTGCTGAGTCAGAAGGTGCTGGGTTCAAGCCGCATTCCAATCACTTAAGCATGTAACTGTGGCTGAGAGTTCTGAGCAGTACTGAGGGAGTCTCTGTTGTTGGGCTGTCTTTTGGATGAGACGTTAAACCGAGGGCTATTATGTAGCAATTTGAAGAAGAGCAGGGAAGTTCTGCCGGTGTCTTGGCCAACATTTATCCCTCAACGGACAACAGCTAAACAGATTTATTGGTCTTTTATATCACTGCTGTTTGTGGGATCTTGCTGTGCACAAATTGGCCGGTGCGTTTCCCTACATTTCAACTACACTCAAAAAAGTGCTTCATTGGCTGTGAGTCACATTGGAACTCCCAAGAGTAGGAAAGGTCCTCGATATGTCTTTGCTTTACCTCTCCAAATCTCCGTAACGAGCCAGACTGGCCAATGAGCAGGGCTCAGTCGCTCCCAATTTTCCATCATGAGACGGTTCATCTTAGAGCGACGTTGACCTCAAAGAGACCCCACTTCATATCTCCCTCGCCCAATAACACCAACAACTTGGATTTATATAGCGCCTTTAACACAGTAAAACGTCCCAAGGCGCTTCACAGGAGTGATTATCAAACAAAATTTGACACCGAGCCACATGAGGAGATATTAGGGACAGGTGACCAAAAGCTTGGTCAAAGAGGTCGGTTTTAAGGAGCTTCTTAAAGGAGGAAGAGAGGTAGCGAGGTGGAGAGGTTTAGGGAGGGAATTCCAGAGCTTAGGGCCCAGGCAGCTGAAGCACGGCCGCCAATGATGGAGCGATTAAAATCAATGATGCTCAAGAGGGCAGAATTAGAGGAACGCAGATATTTTGTGGGGGTTGTGGGGCTGAAGGAGATTACAGAGATACTACAGTTATACAGGGCCTTGGTGAGACCACACCTGGAGTACTGTGGGCAGTTTTGGTCTCCTTACCTAAGAAAGGATATACTTGCCATAGAGGGAGTGCAGCGAAGGTTCACCAGACTGATTCCTGGGATGGCAGGACTGTCGTATGAGGAGAGATTGGGTCGACTAGGCCTGTATTCACTAGAGTTCAGAAGAATGAGAGGGGATCTCATTGAAATGTATCAAATTCTGACAGGGCTCGACAGACTGGATGCAGGGAGGATGTTTCCCCTGGCTGGGGGGTCTAGAACGAGGAGTCACAGTCTCCGGATACGGGATAGGATATTTAGGACTGAGATGGGCAACACGGTGGCATAGTGGTTAGCACTGTTGCCTCACAGCGCCAGGGACCCGGGTTCGAATCTGGCCATGGGTGACTGTCTGTGTGGAGTTTGCACATTCTCCCCGTGTCTGCGTGGGTTTCCTCCGGGTGCTCCGGTTTCCTCCCACAGTCCAAAGATGTGCGGGTTAGGTTGATTTGGCTATGATAAATTGACCCTTAGTGTTAGGGGGGATTAAATACGTGGGGTTACGGGAATAGGGTGGGATATGTGTCGGTGCAGGCTCGATGGGCCGAAATGGCCTCTATCTGCACTGTGGGGATTCTGTGATTCTGTGATGTGGAGAAATTTCTTCACTCAGAGGGTGGTGAACCTGTGGAATTCTCTACCACAGAAGGCTGAGGAGGCCAAGTCACTGAATATATTTAAGAAGGAGATAGATAGATTTCTAGACACAAATCAGGAAATAGTTGAGGCGTGTAATAAGGGAACATCTATAAGTATGGGGGATTTTAACTATCATATTAATTGGACAAATCAAATGGGGCAGGGCCGACTTGAGGATGAGTTCATTGAGTGTATTAGGGATGGGTTTCTTGAGCAGTATGTAACTGAACCGACCAGGGGGCAAGCAACCTTCGATCTGGTCCTGTGTAACGAGACAGGATTAATTAAAAATGTCCTAGTAAAGGATCCCCTTGGAATGAGTGACCATAACATGGTTGAATTCCATATTCAATTAGAGGGTGAGAAGGTTGGATCTCAAACAAGCGTGCTAAGCTTGAATAAAGGAGACTATGAAGGTATGCGAGCGGAATTGAGTAGAGTGGATTGGGAAAATAGATTAAAGGGTAAGACGACACATGATCAGTGGTGTACAGTTAAGGAGTTATTTTACAACTTCCAAAAAATATATATTCCACTGAAAAGAAAAGGGTGTAAAAGAAAGGACAGTCATCCGTGGCTAAGTAAAGAAATTAAGGATAGTATTCGACTAAAAACAAGGGCATATAAGGTAGCGAAATCTAGTGGGAGGACAGAGGATTGGGAAAACTTTAAAAGGCAGCAAAAAATAACAAAAAGATTGATTAAGAAAGGGAAGATAGATTATGAAAGTAAATTAGCAAAAAATATAAAAACAGATAGTAAGAGTTTTTATAGTTATATAAAAAGAAAAAGGGTGGCTAAAGTAAATGTTGGTCCCTTAGAGGATGAGACCGGGAAATTAATGGTGGGAAATATGGAGATGGCAAAAACACTGAATGAATATTTTGTATCAGTCTTTACAGTAGAGGACACTAAGAATATCCCAACACTGGACAAACAGGGGGCTATAGGGGGAGAGGAGCTAAACACGATCAAAATCACTAAGGAAGTGGTGCTCGGTAAAATAATGGGACTCAAGGCGGATAAATCACCTGGACCTGATGGCTTACATCCTAGAGTCTTGAAGGAAGTGGCGGTAGGGATTGTAGATGCATTGGTAATAATTTTTCAAAACTCCCTGGATTCCGCTAAGGTCCCGACTGACTGGAAAACTGCTAATGTAACACCCTTATTTAAAAAGGGCAGTAGACAGAAGGCTGGTAACTATAGACCGGTTAGCCTAACATCTGTGGTAGGTAAAATTTTGGAGTCCATTATTAAGGAAACAGTAACAGGACATTTGGATAATCATAATTTAATAGGACAAAGTCAGCATGGTTTTACGAAGGGGAAGTCATGTTTGACAAATTTGCTGGAGTTCTTTGAGGAAGTAACATATAGAGTGGGTAAAGGGGAACCAGTGGACGTAGTGTATTTAGACTTCCAAAAGGCATTTGACAAGGTGCCACACAAAAGATTATTGCTTAAGGTAAAAAATCACGGGATTGGGGGTAATATTCTGGCATGGATAGAGGATTGGCTATCTAACAGAAAGCAAAGAGTTGGGATAAATGGTTCATTCTCAGACTGGCAATCAGTAACTAGTGGTGTTCCACAGGGGTCAGTGCTGGGTCCCCAACTCTTTACAATCTATATTAATGATTTGGAGGAAGGGACCAAGTGTAACATATCAAAATTTGCAGATGATACTAAGATGGGAGGGAAAGTAGTGAGTGAGGAGGACATAAAAAACCTGCAAGGGGACATAGACAGGCTAAGTAAGTGGGCAGAGATTTGGCAGATGGAATACAACACTGGAAAGTGTGAGGTGATGCACTTTGGCAGGAAAAATCCTAGAGCAATTTATTATCTTAATGGCAAGAAACTGGAGAGTACTGAAGTGCAAAGGGATGTGGGGGTCCTGGTGCACGAAACTCAAAAGGTTAGTATGCAGGTGCAGCAAGTGATTAAGAAGGCAAATGGAATGTTGGCTTTCATTGCTAGGGGGATAGAATATAAAAATAGGGAGGTATTGCTTCAGTTGTACAAGGTATTGGTGAGACCGCACCTGGAATACTGCATACAGTTTTGGTGTCCTTGCCTAAGGAAAGACATCCTTGCTCTCGAGGCAGTGCAAAAAAGGTTCACTCGGTTAATCCCGGGGATGAGGGGGTGGTCATATGAGGAGAGGTTGGGTAGATTGGGACTCTACTCATTGGAGTTCAGAAGAATGAGAGGCGATCTTATTGAAACATATAAGATTGTGAAGGGGTTGGATCGGGTGGATGCGGGGAGGATGTTCCCGATGACGGGTGAGACTAGAACTAGGGGACATAGTCTTAGAATAAGGGGCTGCTCTTTCAAAACTGAGATGAGGAGGAAGTACTTCACTCAGAGGGTGGTAGGTCCATGGAATATGCTGCCACAAAAAGCTGTAGAAGCTACATCATTAAATAAATTTAAAACAGAAATAGACAGTTTCCTAGAAGTAAAGGGCATTAAGGGTTACGGGGAGCGGGCAGGAATTTGGACATGAGTCTAGGTTCGGATCGGTCATGGCCCTGTGGGTAGTGGAGCGGGCCCAGGGACCGTGTAGCCGGATTCTGCTCCTATTTCGTGTGTGCAATTCTGTTAGATGCAGGAGATGGTTCTGTGATAGATAGTAGATTGGCGGTTAGGATCAGATCAGCCATGATCTTATTGAATGGCAGAGCAGACTCGAGGGGCCGATTGGCCTACTCCTGCTCCTATTTCTTATGTTCTTATGTTCTTAAAAGGCATCAAGGGGTTTGGGGAGAGAGCGGGAATATGGTATTGAGATAGAAGATCAGCCATGATCATATTGAATGGCGGAGCAGGCTCGAAGGGCCGAATGGCCTACTCCTGCTTCTATGTTTCTAGATAGTGACAGAAAGTGAGAGTAAAATAGCAATAGAATGAGTAGGAGATGGAGAGAGAGATAGTGATGGAGATAGAAGTGTTACTACATTGCAGCATCGAATAAGTTGCACCCCACAGGGATAAATTATTCATGGCTAAACCTGATTATAAGAAGATCCTCGAATGTGTCAGTGATCTTCTTTCTTCTTGACTGTGAGAGGTGAGCTTGTTCTGGGACACAGCCTTATAAACCAGACGCCTCAATCACTCCTGTCAGTGGCTGCAGAAAGACTCTGGGTCCCATTATAGACGCACACACACATTCTGAAACTGAGTGGGAGATAACAAACTTTTTACATAATTGTCTGAGAAAACCTATAAACAAAACTGTGACATTTTGAAATGACTGTGATTCCAGTCAATGGCCCACTCTCTCTGCTGCCTGCCATCCAATGACTGGAGCTTGGAGTTTTGGTCTCAAATCACTGTCCCTGTGTGTGGATGCGGTAGCACAGTGGTTACTGGGCTAGTAATCCAGAGGCCTGGACTACTGATCTGGGTGAGACGTGAGTTCAAATCCCATCACAGCAGCTGGGGAATTTAAATTCAATTAAATAAATCGAGAATAAAAAGCTAGTATCAGTAATGGTGACCATGAAACTACCGGATTGTCATAAAAACCCATCTGGTTCACTAATGTCCTTTAGGGAAGGAAATCTGCTGTCCTTACCCGGTCTGGCCTATATGTGACTCCAGACCCACAGCAATGTGGTTGACTCTAAACTGCCCTCTGAAATGGCCCAGCGAGACACTCAGTTGTATTCGAGAAAGCGGCTCACCACCACCTTCTCAAGGGCAATTAGGGGTGGGCCATAAATGAATGAATAAATAAAAAATGTTTCAAAGGATCTGAAGGCGAAGGAGAGCCGCGGCACAGCAAGAAGCATGAGTCGGATACTAGCATCAGGACAGTGTCAGAAATAAGCGCGCTCGTTTTGCACCTTCCTCTGAAGGGATAATTACTAGTCCTAGCCCCTTTAGGGCTACCCCAGATCAGGCATATTCCTCAGATGTTCACTTTCAACTAAAGTTTGAGGTAGCCGAATCCTAAAGATGCTTAATTGGGTCTAAAGGTCTGGACTATCTCTCCCTAAAGGAAAGGAACAACCTGAAAATGTTACCGTCCTCCAGATAGCACTTTTAATAAGTTTAGCTAGACTGTAACATTCCGGATATTATGAGGGTCCGGAAAACTCCCTCAGAATTCTGCAACTCCTCACCAAAGAGTGTGCAGAGATTGAGTTTGCGAGTTTGATACAGAAGTAGTATGTGAGACAATTCTAAAAATATATAGATTTATTAAAGAACCAACATGTAAGTTACAGTTGGTGAGTCAATCGCAACATTAACAGTTCCAAAAAGAGAAAGCTTAGAATTCTATTATCAGAGAACCTTACTCTCAAATCTTAACTTTGCTACAGTTTTACAGTTCTTAAAGTTCTATTCAGGATATCCACCAAAATCAAATACCTTTGATCCCTGAGGTACAAAGAATTGCAGACTTACAGAGCCGCCTCTAAAGCCGAGAATCGCTTTGCCCATTTAAAGCGAGTCTACTATCCCATTTGAGAGTTCAATATTTATACCCTTTTCCAGCGGTATTTCCTTTAAGGTTTTCTGCTGATGTAAGCTAATTATGTCTAGTCATTTTTCTGCTGACCCCTGCAATTCTTACAGTCACCTCAGCTGGTAGCATTACAGAATTATGTCTCTTCTCTTGGTGTTCTAAGTTTACCATAAAAAAACGGTGTAACGGCAGGTGTGTTTTACTTGATGTCATTTTTACGAAGGCAGATATTTCTTACTTTTATGTGCTTCTTTACGAAGTGTAAATTAGAACACCTTGTACAGGGTGAACCATTGTTTGATTCCGAAAGGTTCAGACTACCGGAGCCTTTAACCTTCTGTTTCAATAAGGTTATTGATTCAGTGTCAACAACTATCTTATCTCTATAGCTAGAATGCTTTCACAGCTTTTTCATAGTTAGGTTTCAAGATTTCCAGACCCAGTTTGTCATGTTTTAATAAGGCCAGAATTCTTTCATAGAATGGTGTATTTTTCTGAATACGTTATATGGCTTATTCCTTCACACCTCCTCGCTCATTTCTCAAACACTCTCAGGTGTTAACTTGCTCATAAATAGCAGGGGGCAGTGGGATTTTCCCCACCAGCCTCTTCCCTTCCCATTCCTGCAACCACTAGCTCTTCCATTGATTCTGCACGTTCCCCCTGATACCCTACCCGAGTACTCATGGGCCGGCCTCTTTGGGGGCAGACCTCTGATGGGGCGGGACCGCCACTCTGAATTGTCCCCGGCCCCCACCCATTGCGTATGCACCCTGCAGCAACCAGCAGAGCTGGCCAGAGACCTAAAAGTATCAGAGGCACTCCGAAGATCAGAATCAATGTCCCGCTGAAGGTCTTGGCCAAGACCGAGGTATAGGAAAAGGAGTAGGCTGTCCTGTCCCTGCCATTCAATGGCCGATCTGTATCCTAACTCTATTTTCCCACCTTCACTCCATATCCCTTGATACCCTTAATCAATAAAAATCTATCGATCTCCGTCTTGAAAATTTCAATTGACCCCCAGCATCCACAGCCTTTGGGGGAGCAAGATACAGACTTACACTACCGGTTGTGTGAAGAAGTGCTTCCTGATTTCACCCCTGAACGGCCTGGCTCTAAATTTAAGGTTCTGCCCCCTTGTTCTGGACTCCCCCCACCAGAGGAAATAGTTTCTCTCCATCTATCCTATCAAATCCCTGCATAATTTTAAATCCCTTAATCTTCTACACTCGAGGGAATACAAACCTAGTCTGTGCAACCTGTCCTTGGAATTTAACCCTTTTAACCCCTGTATCGTTCTGCGCTGCACCCCCTCCAGTATATCCTTCCTGAGGTGCGGTGCCCAGAACTGAATGCGGTGTCCAGATGGGGTCTGACCAAAGCTCGCTACAACTGAAGCATCGCTTCCTCACTTTTGTATTTCTGCCCCTTGAGGGGCCTCGAACAGGTCATTGTTGAAGGTGAAATGGAGGGAGGGGAGGCCATAAGGGCTTTTCCTCCATGGAGGAACCTCAGAGCCGCATCCCAGGGCCCACCATTACCTTCCATAGAAACATAGAAACATAGAAGATAGGAGCAGGAGTAGGCCATTCGGCCCCTCGAGCCTGCTCCGCCATTTAATGAGATCATGGCTGATCATCCAAATTCGGAACCCTGTCCCTGCTTTCTCTCCATATCCCTTGATCCCTTTAGCCTTAAGAAATATATCTAACTCCTTCTTGAATCTATTTAATGAATTGGCCTCAACTGCCTTCTGTGGGAGAGAATTCCACAGGTTCACCACTCTCTGGGTGAAGAAATTCCTCCTCATCTCTGTCCTAAATGGCTTACCCCTTATCCTTAGACTGTGACCCCTGGTTCTGGACTCCCCCGCCATCGGGAACATCCTTCCTGCATCTAGTCTGACTAGTCCTGTTAGAATTTTATAAGTTTCAATGAGATCCCCTCTCATTCTTCTAAACTCTAGCGAATACAAGCCCAATCGTCCCAATCTCTCTTCATATGTCATTCCTGCCATCCCAGGTATCAGTCTGGTGAATCTTCGCTGCACTCCCTCCATGGCAAGAACATCCTTCCTCAGATAAGGCGACCAAAACTGCACACAATACTCAAGGTGTGGTCTCACCAAGGCCCTGTACAACTGCAGCAAGACATCCTTGCTCCTGTACTCGAATCCTCTCGCTATGAAGGCCAACATACCATTTGCTTTCTTAACCGCCTGCTGCACCTGCATGCTTACCTTCAACGACTGGTGCACAAGGACTCCCAGGTCTCGTTGCACTTCCCCATTTCCCAATCTATTGCCGTTCAGATAATAATCTGCCTTCCTGTTTTTGCCACCAAAGTGGATAACCTCGCATTTATCCACATTATACTGCATCTGCCATGCATCTGCCCAATCACCCAACTTGTCCAAATCATACTGGAGTTTCTCTGCATCCTCCTCACAACACACACGCCCACCCAGCTTTGTGTCATCTGCAAACTTGGAGATATTACATCGAGTTCCCTCGTCTAGATCATTAATATATATTGTGAATAACTGGGGTCCTAGCACCGATCCCTGCGGTACCCCACTAGTCACTGTCTGCCACTCGAAAAAGACCCGTTTATTCTAACTCTTTGCTTCCTGTCTGCCAACCAGTTCTCTATCCAAGTCAGTACCTTACCCCAATTCCATGTGCTTTAACTTTGCACGCTAATCTCTTATGCGGGACCTTATCGAAAGCCTTCTGAAAGTCCAAATACACCACATCCACTGGTTCTCCCTTATCTATTCTACCAGTTACATTCTCAAAAAATTCCAGTAGATTAGTCAAGCATGATTTACCTTTTGTAAATCCATGTTGACTTTGTCCGATCCTGTCACTGTTTTCCAAGTGCTCTGCTATTACATCTTTTATAATGGACTCTAGCATTTTCCCCACAACCGATGACAGGCTTACCGGTCTATAATTCCCCATTTTCTCTCTCCCACCTTTTTTAACTAGTGGGGTTACATTAGCTACCCTCCAATCCATGGGAACTGTTCCAGAGTCTGTAGAATTTTGGAAGATGACCAGCAATGCATCTACTATTTCTAGGGTCACTTCCTTAAGTACCCTAGGATGTAGATTATCAGTCCCTGGGGATTTATTGCCCTTCAATCCCGTCAATGTCCCTAACACCATTTCCCTACAAATACTGATTTCATTCAGTTCTTCCCTCTCATTAGACCCTATGTTCCCCGACATTTCTGGGAGGTTATTTGTGTCCTCCTTTGTGAAGACAGAACCAAAGTATGTATTTAATTGGTCTGCCATTTCTTTGTTCCCCATTATAAATTCCCCTGATTCTGACTGCAAGGGACCTACACTTGACTTCACCAATCTTTTTCTCTTCACATATCTATAGAAGCTTTTACAGTCAGTTTTTATGTTCGAGAAAGCTTACTCTCATACTCTATTTTCCCCCTCTTAAGTAAGCCCTTTGTCCTCTTTGCTGAATCCTAAACTGCTCCCAATCCTCAGGTTTGCTTCTTTTTCTGGCCAATTTATATGTCCTCTCCTTGGATCTTATGCTATCCCTAATTTCCCTTGTTAGCCACGGTTGAGTCACCTTTTTTGTTTTATTTTTATGCCAAACAGGGATGAACAAATTCTGTAGTTCATCCATGCGATCTTTAAATGTTTGCCATTGCCTATTCACCATCAACCCTTTAAGTAACATTCCCCAATCGATCCTAGCCAATTCGCGCCTCATACCATCGTAGTTTCCTTTATTTAAATTCAGGACCCTAGTCTCTGAGTCAACTACTTCACTCTCCATCTTAATGAGGAATTCTATCATATTATGATCGCTCCTCCCCAAGGGGCCTCGCACAAAAAGATTGCTAATTAATCCTTTCTCATTACATAATACCCAGTCTAAGATGGCCTGATCTCTAGTTGGTTCCTCGACATATTGGTCCAGGAAACCATCACGTATACACTCCAGGAATTCCTCCTCCACAGTATTGTTACTAATTTGGTTAGCCCAATCTATATGTATATTAAAGTCACCCATGATAACTGCTGTGCCCTTATTGCACGCGTCTCTAATTTCCCATTTAATGCCATCCCCAACCTCAGCATTACTGTTTGGGGGTCTGTATACAACTCCCACTAAAGTTTTCTACTCCATCGTATTTCTCAGCTCTACCCATACAGATTCCACATCATCAGAGCTAATACCCTTCCTTAGTATTGTGTTAATCTCCTCTTTAACCAGCAATGCTACCCCACCTCCTTTTCCTTTTTCCCTGTCTTTCCTGAATATTGAATACCCCTGGATGTTGAATTCCCAGCCTTGGTCACCTTGGAGCCATGTCACCGTAATCCCAATTATATCATATCCGTTTACATCTATTTGCGCAGCTAATTCATCCACCTTATTAGGAATGCTCCTCGCATTAAGACACAAAGCCTTCAGGCTTGTTTTTTTAACACTCTTAGACCTTTTAGAATTATTATTTACTATGGCCATGTTTGATTTACACCCTTGATTTCTCTGACTGCCACTTTTGCTTTTCTCCTTCCTGTCTTTTGCTTCTATCCTTGCTTCCCGTTCCTCTGTTTCCCTGCACAGGTTCCCAACCACCTGCCATTTTAGTTTGAACCCTCCCCAACAGCACTAGCAAACACTCCCCCGAGGACATCGGTCCCGGTCCTGCCCAGGTGCAAACCGTCCAGTTTGTACTGGTCCCACCTCCCCCAGAACCAGTTCCAATCTCCCAGGAATTTGAATCCCTCCCCCTTGCACCATTCCTCTAGTCATGTATTCATCTGAAATATCCTCCTGTTTCTACTCTGACTAGCACGTGGCACCGGTAGCAATCCTGAGATTACTACCTTTGAGGTCCTATTTTTTAATTTACCTCCTAACTCCCTATATTCAGCTTTTAGGACTTCATCCCGGTTTTTACCTATATCGTTGGTACCTATATGCACCACGACAACTGGCTGTTCACCCTCCCCCTCCAGAATGCCCTGCAGCCGCTCTGAGACATCCTTGACCCTTGCACCAGGGAGGCAACATACCAGCCTGGAGTCTCGTTTGTGGCCGCAGAAACGCCTATCTATTCCCCTTACAATAGAATCCCCTATCACTATAGCTCTCCCGCTCTTTTTCCTCCCGTCCTGTGCAGCAGAACCACCCATGGTGCCAGGAAGTTGGCTGCTGCTGCCTTCCCCCGATAAGCCATCTCCCTCAACAATATCCAAAGCGGTATATCTGTTTGAGAGGGGGATGGCCACAGGGGACCCCTGAACTACCTGCCTGCGCCTACTACTCTGCCTGGTGGTCACCCATTCCCTTCCTGCCTGTGCAGCCTTTACCTGCGGTGTGACCAACTCATTAAACGTGCTATCCACGACATCCTCAGCATCGCGAATGCTCCAGTATGTATCCATTCGCAGCTCGTGCGCCACAATGCGGTCTGCCAGTAGCTGCAGCTGGATACACTTCCTGCACACATGGTCATCAGGGACACAGGAAGTGTCCCTGATTTCCCACATAGTGCAGGAGGAGCATACCACGGGGCCGAGCTGTGCTGCCATGACTTACCCTTTAATTAATTTAAATTAATTCAAATCAATACCACAAATTACACTACAATTAAATGATATACTCAAGGGCCCTTGTTTACTAGCACTCCCTGCTACACAACAGAGTCCTTAGAAACTATAACCACAAAAATTAAGACCTTCTAAACTTTATAAACTATTAACCTTAACTGTCAAACTATAGAGTAGTATAAATACTCACCACGTGTTGGGCCGGGAAGCAGCGGTAACACTGGCGGAGAGCAGGAAAGTCCGTCGGGGACACTAGTTGGCCACACCAAGCTCGGCTTTTAAAAGCCCGTAGATTGTAGGAGGAAGAGAAATATCGGGAGAGGAGGAATTCCTCAGCTTGGATGTCCTGGGAAAGATTGATATCGAGTAAGAGATGGTGCGATGAGTCTTGCTTTCAACACAGGGAAGGGAAGAGATAAAATGATTGATGAGATTAATTAAATAAGGCACCACTCAGATCCTGTGCAGATCGAAGGGCATTTATCTCAGCTTTCAAGAAACAAATGTACAATGGTTTCTGAAAATGTTCCTTCTGTGAAAAGCGAGCTGCGCAGTCTGCTCTAGTGAAGACACTCAGTGGATAGCGATGGAGACCAGTGTGATGGGGCCGCAGTGTGGTGCGACATATTGACTCAGTGTCACTGGTTTAGGGAGGGGAAAAAACCAGCCAGAGTTCCTGCTGCTGCTCACTGTCAGTGCCCCCTGTTTGAAAGTGCACCTTCTCTGGACATCGCTGGACCACAGGATTCCGTCTGACTGTGATGCCACTCATGGTACAATACCAGGCACACACTCGCTGACTCTTAACTGCCCTCTGAAATGGCCTAGCAAGACACTCAGTTTACATACTCAGAATCCTCTGGGAGCACCTTCACCACACGGACTGCAGCGGGTCCAAAAAAAAATGTGTGGGTTAGGTTGATTTGGCTATGATAAATTGACCCTTAGTGTTAGGGGGGATTAAATATGTGGGGGGATGGGATATGTTAGGGGGAATTAAATACGTGGGGTTACGGGGCTAGGGTGGGATATGTGTACTGTGGGGATTAAAGCAGGGACAGGGTACTGGATTTGGATGATCAGCCATGATCGTATTGAATGGTGGTGCAGGCTCGACGGGCCGAATGGCCTACTCCTGCTCCTAGATTCTATGTTTCTATGTTTCTATGGGTCAAGACAGGCGGCTCACCACCACCTTCTCAAGGGCAACTAGGGATGGGCAATAAATGCCGGCCTTGCCAGCGACGCCCACATCCCAGGAACTAATTAAAAAAAACACTGCCTGAACGATTTGTTTGGGGCCTTATCTGAGATTGCTGTTCACTGCACCAGTGACATTTGTTCGGATTCCACAGCAGCCATCCTGTGACCTCTCTGAGGGTACCGGTTGCTGCATTCTGCATATCTACCTTGTGCTAACATTAATGAATGGAGGAAATGAGTGGGCAATTTAGTGCTGCACAGTAGCAAAGGTATGGGTTCAGATGGCAATCTAATCATCAAAGGAAAGTGATAAATATCTCCAGTGCCTGGGTGCAGCCTCGCTGCTAGAGCCAGACTACCTGCTTGTGTAAGTTCCTGAAATGGCAGTTTTTAATCTATTAATAGTTAGTATACCGGTGCGTCACCCTTGAAGGTTAATTGAGCCCCGAATTAATGATTAAAATCTGGCGTTGCTGCAGAGATGAACACGGGGGATTGAATGGAAGGGAGTGAGGGAGGCTTCCTCCCAGCCCTTGCGGCCAGCACCTTGCGTGACACAGAGTTCATTCAACCTGCAACGGAGCTTTCAATGGTCTGTGCCAGTGCGCCGGGGCAAAACTGTCGAGGCTGCTTGGCGGAGGCTCACAGGGAGGATCCTTGGCGGAGGATCACAGCTTGGAGATTGGCCTCCAACGCCCATTCCCGCTTCGAGCAAGGCTTCGTACCAGCTGTATGTGTGCCCCAGGTAGTATATCCAATCAAATTACATCGAGTTACATTGAGCGTACAGCACAGAAACAGGCCATTCGGCCCATCAGGTCCGTGCTGGTGTTTATGCTCCACACCAGCCTCCTCCCACCCCTCTTCATCTCACCCCATCAACATATCCTTCTATTCCTTTCTCTCTCGCGCGTTTATCCAGCTTCCCCTTAAATGCATCTATACTATTCGCTTCAACCACTCCCTGTGGTAGCGAGATCCACATTCTCACCACTCTCTGGGTAAAGAAGTTTCTCCTGAATTCCCCATTGGATTTATTAGTGACTATCGTATATTGACGGCCTCTAGTTCTGGTCTAAATGAAGTAACAGCTGGAAGCAAGGTGGTTGTAAGGACTGGATTTGGAAATAAAAGCCTTGCAACACAAAAATGAATAAGACTGAAACATCTACAAAAATTAAGCATCAATGAAAATCCACATAAAGCAATACGATAAGTACAACGAAATACTTTCAAACCAAAGAGTGATATTCATCTGCCTTCAGTTCCTCTATTTTACAAATTTCCAAACCCCACCACACCCATACCCACCAAACCAGCACCCACACTCCCCAAATACCCCCGCCCCACCCCACAGCCCCGCCCCACCCACCAGCCCCGCCCCTCCCCCACAGCCCCCGCCCCTCCCCACACCCCCCGCCCCTCCCCCACACACCCCCGCCCCTCCCCACACACCCCCGCCCCTCCCCCACACACCCCCGCCCCTCCCCACACCCCCCCGCCCCACCCCACACACCCGCCCCTCCCCCACAGCCCCCACCCCTCCCCCACACTCCCGCCCCTCCCCCACAGCCCCCGCTTCTCCCCCACACGCCTGCCCCTCCCCCACAGCCCCGTCCCTCCCCCACAGCCCCCGCCCCTCCCCACAGCCCCCGCCCCTCCCCCACAGCCCCCACCCCTCCCCCACAGCCCCCGCCCCTCCCCCACAGCCCCCGCCCCCCCACAGCCCCCGCCCCTCCCCCACAGCCCCCGCCCCTCCCCCATACTCCCACCCCTCCCCCACAGCCCCCGCCCCTCCCCCACAGCCTCCTCCCCTCCCCCACAGCCCCCGCCCCTCCCCCACAGCCCCGCCCGTCCCCACACCTCCGCCCCTCCCCACAGCCCCCACCCCTCCCCCACAGCCCCCGCCCGTCCCCCACAGCCTCCTCCCCTCCCCGACAGCCCCCGCCCCTCCCCCACAGCCCGCACCCCACAACCCCCGCCCCTCCCCCACAGCCTCCTCCCCTCCCCCACAGCCCCCACCCCTCCCCCACAGCCCCCGCCCCACAGCCCCCGCCCCTCCCCCACAGCCTCCTCCCCTCCCCCACAGCCCCCGCCCGTCCCCACACCCCCGCCCCTCCCCCACACCCTTGCCCCTCCCCCACACCCCCGCCCCTCCCCCACAACCCCCGCCCCTCCCCAAAACCCCCGCCCCTCCCCCAAAAGAACCCACCCCCACTCGCTCCTCCCCCACACCCCTGCCCCTCCCCCACACCCCTGCCCCTCCCCCACACCCCCCGCTCCCTCCCCCCCATCCCTCCCTCACAACCTCCGCCCAGCTTGAACACGATTGTGCTCCTGCTCAAACAGTGCAGGCCGACTGAGGGAGTGCTGCATTGTTAAAGTAAAAGGGCAGGGAGGCCTCCTGACCTTGCTGTCTGTGGGATCTTGCTGTGTATGGTACCTTGCTGTCTGTGGGATCTTGCTGTCTGTGAGATCTTGCTGTGTATGGGATCTTGCTGTCTGTGGGTTCTTGCTGTCTGTGGGATCTTGCTGTGTTTGAGACCTTGCTGTCTGTGGGATCTTGCTGTGTATGGGACCTTGCTGTCTGTGGGATCTTGCTGTCTGTGAGATCTTGCTGTGTATGGGATCTTGCTGTCTGTGGGATCTTGCTGTCTGTGGGATCTTGCTGTGTTTGAGACCTTGCTGTCTGTGGTATCTTGCTGTGTATGGGACCTTGCTGTCTGTGGGATCTTGCTGTCTGTGGGATCTTGCTGTGTATGGGATCTTGCTGTCTGTGGGATCTTGCTGTCTGTGGGATCTTGCTGTCTGTGAGACCTTGCTGTCTGTGGGATCTTGCTGTGTATGGGACCTTGCTGTCTGTGGGATCTTGCTGTGTATGGGATCTTGCTGTCCGTGGGATCTTGCTGTGTATGGAATCTTGCTGTCTGTGGGATCTTGCTGTGTATGGGATCTTGCTGTCTGTGAGACCTTGCTCTCTGTGGGATCTTGCTGTGTTTGAGACCTTGCTGTCTGTGGGATCTTGCTGTCTGTGGGATCTTGCTGTGTATGGGACCTTGCTGTCTGTGGGATCTTGCTGTGTATGAGACCTTGGTGTCTGTGGGATCTTGCTGTGTGTGGGATCTTGCTGTGTGTGGGATCTTGCTGTGTATGGGATCTTGCTGTTGTGCCAAACGGCTGCCACAATTCTCTACAGGAGAACAGACATTGCTTTGCTTCTGTGCTCGTAACACTGGTGGTTCTGCCTCAGGCATCATTTTGTACAGAGCTGACTCTCCAGCTGTGCCTCTGCGATGCTCGGGAAGGTGAACTCTCGCAGGGAGCAGAACCTTCTGCTCACTGACGCACATGAGAAACAGCCAAGCCTGGAGGCAGTGCGGAGGTTTCCCGTAGGAAGAGGAGAAGTTTGATGCGACATTCAATCAGATCATGTCTGATCTGTATCTTAACTCCATTTTCCCGCCTTTGCTCCATATCCCTTGATACCCTGACCCAGCAAAAATCCATCCATCTCAGGCTTGGAAGCTCCAATTGACCCCCAGCCTCCACAGCCTTTCGGGGCGTTTCAGATTTCCACTGCCCTTTGTGTGAAAAGGTGCTTCGTTTCTTCACTCCCGAACGGCCTGGCTCGAATTGTAAGATTGAGCCCTCTTGTTTTTGATTCCCCCACCAGAATAAATAGCTTCTGTATCTACCCGATCGAATCTCTTAGTCATGAGAAAATGAAGCGAAAGACGGGAGGAGGCTCGAGTGGAGCATAAACGGCGAGATGAACTGGTTGGGCCGAATGGCCTGTTTCTGTGCCGGAGATCCCATGTAATGTTAAACTAAACTGGACTCTTCATCCTCGAATGGATCCAACTGAGAGGGGACTCTGTAGAGGCAGAGAGGATTAGAGAAGGTTAATAATGTGCCCCATTTATAGTCAAACTAGAACCACATGACCAGAGCACGAAGGTACATAATGGTAAGAGGCAGGGTTATCATAAGAACATAACATACGAAATAGGAGCAGGAGTCGGCCATTCGGCCCCTCGAGCCTGCTCCGCCATTCAATAAGATCATGGCTGATCTGATCTTGGCCTCAACCCCACTTTCCCGCCCGATCCGCATAACCCTTGACTCCCCTGTAGCTCAAATATATGTCCATCTCCGCCTTGAATAAATTCAATGACTCAGCCTCCACAGCTCTCCGGGGTGGAGAATTCCACAGATCACGACCCTCTGAGAGAAGAAATTCCTTCTCATCTCCGTCTTAAATGGGTGCCCCCTTATTCTGAGACTATGCCCCCTAGTTCTAGATTCCCCCACGAGGGGGAACATCCTCTCTGCATCTACCCTGTCAAGCCCCCTCAGAATCTTATATGTTTCAATAAGATCCCCTCTCATTCTTCTAAACTCCAATGAGTATAGGCCCAACCTGCTCAACCTTTCCTCATAAGACAACCCCTTCATCTCAAGAATCAACTTCGTGAACCTTCTCTGAACTGCCTCCAATGCAAGTATATCCTTCCTTAAATAAGGAGACCAAAACTGTACGCAGTACTCCAGGTGTGGTCTCACCAACGCCCTGTACAGTTGTAGCAAGACTTCCCTACTTTTATACTCCATCCCCCTTGAAATAAAGGCCAACATTCCATTTGCCTTCCTAATTACTTGCTGAACCTGCATGCTAACTTTTTGTGATTCATGTACGAGGACCCCCAAATCCCTCTGTACCACCGCATTCTGTAGTCTCGCGCCATTTAAATAATATTTTGCTTTTTTATCCCGGACTGATGTAGGATTAGTCGACCAAACTAGGCTGGAACATGCCGCTGAGAAATGAAGAGCAGAGTGACAGCAAGACACACGTCTACCAGCCGACAGTGGGAGCCACAGCTTACACTGCCCCGACGTAATGAACATAAGAACATCAGAACTAGGAGCAGGAGTCGGCCATTCGGCCCTTCGAGCCTGCTCCGCCATTCAATGAGATCATGGCTGATCTTCTGCCTCAACTCCATTCACCGGCCCTATCGCCATATCCCTTGATGCCCTTACTAGTCAGAAATCTATCGACTTCTGTTTTGAATACACCCAATGACTGAGCCTCCAACACGGTGGCATAGTGGTTAGCACTGGTGCCTCACAGCGCCAGAGACCCGGGTTCGAATCTGACCTCGGGTGACTGTCTGTGTGGAGTTTGCACATTCTCCCCGTGTCTGCGTGGGTTTCCTCCGGGTGCTCCGGTTTCCTCCCACAGTCCAAAAATGTGTGGGTTAGGTTGATTTGGCTATGATAAATTGACCCTTAGTGTTAGGGGGGATTAAATATGTGGGGTTATGGGGATAGGATGGGATATGTTAGGGGGAATTAAATACGTGGGGTTACGGGGGTAGGGTGGGATATGTGTACTGTGGGGATTAAAGCAGGGACAGGGTACTGGATTTGGATGATCAGCCATGATCGTATTGAATGGCGGAGCAGGCTCGATGGGCCGAATGGCCTACTCCTGCTCCTAGATTCTATGTTTCTATGTTTCTATGTAGAGAATTCCAAAGATTCATCACCCTGTGTGTGAAGAAATTTCTTCTCATCTCAGTCCTGAATGGCCGACCCTTTATCCTGAGGCTGTGATTCACTTTCCCAGTAACATCCCTGTTTCCTGTCTTATCGTTAAGCTTTATGTCATGTCTTTCATTGGAATGAATAAGCACTTCCAGAAATAAGTCCTGAGAGAACCAAATGTCAGCCAAGGCCTTGAGAAATGTTAACCAGTTAAGGACAGAGGTTTCTAGAAACAGTCAGGGGCCCGGCATGTGGGTCTCTGCCCGTGTCGCAGGGCGGCAGCTATTCTCCCGCATTAAATGTTTACGTCACCGGATCCTAGCAAGCCGCCACCGCTCACACTCGCCAGGTCAGTTAGTCGACTGCTCGCAATCAAGTGACGGAGGCCGTTGTGTGCAAAGGCGGCCAATACGTTCATCACTTTCCTTGAGGAATAGAGGCATCCGCTCAACAGGGCACTAAACCTTTCCACGATACCAGGGTTCCCACGAGTGCAGAGCATCGCAGATGGCCCCCATGCACTGTACAACGGGGGGGGGGCAGCTAATGACCGGCAGCATGCACTGCTGTTCTCTGCAGAGGGTGATCCCACTATCACCTCCTGCAGCAGCACGGCTAATTTGCCTGTCATCCACCCGGGGATTGGATACTGTACCACTTTATCAACTTAAAAAAAAAATCTTTCTTCGGGCGTCGCTGGCTAGGCCAGCATTTATTGCCCATCCCTAGTTGCCCTTGAGAAGGTGGTGATGAGCCACCTTCTTGAACCGTTGCAGTCCGTGTGATGAAGGTGCTCCCACAGTGCTGTTGGGGAGGGAGTTCCAGGATTTTGACCCAGCGACGATGAAGGATCGGTCGATATATTTCCAAGTCAGGATGGTGTGTGACTTGGAGGGGAACTTGGAGGTGGTGGTGTTCCCATGCGCCTGCTGCCCTTGTCCTTCTAGGTGGAAGAGGTCGCGGGTTTGGGAGGTGCTGCTGAAGAAGCCTTGGCGTGTTGCTGCAGTGCATCTTGTAGATGGTACACACTGCAGCCACGGTGCGCCAGTGGTGGAGGGAGTGAATGTTTAAGGTGGTGGATGGGGTGCCAATCAAGCGGGGCTGCTTTGTCCTGGATGGTGTCGAGCTTGTTGTTGTTGTTGTTGTTGTTGTTGCACTCATCCACAGATTGCATTTCAAGTCTCCACAATCACTTCTTTTTCACTTCAGTTTTGCCCCAGCAGGGGGAAAAGTTTTGCCTGGGATTCTTTCCCCATCTCTTCTCTGGCAAAGGTGGACAAATATTTCAAATCCGTTCTGAAGCTTCATAAAATTTGATGCAATATTTGCCCCCATATGCAGCCACTTGTCGTTAAGTGGGCGCATCCCTTTAAATTTGAGCTGTTGGCCTAATTTTGTCCATTCCCCATTGGCCGAGCCACCAGCGAAACCCAAAAGCTGTGCCTGGACCTCGGAGTAATTATTGAAATGATCAGACGTTGCAAAATTGTGTCGTCAGCTCAGATTAAGGGGTGATCTAAGTGAGGTGTATAAAATGATTAAATGATTTGATGGAGTAGACACAGAGAAAGCATTTTCTCTGCTGGGGAAAATCCAGAACAAGGGGTCTGTACTCTCTGGAGTTTCGAAGAATGAGAGGTGATCTCATTGAAACATAGAAGATTCTAACCTTAAAATGAACAGCTTTTTGGGGGGGCGAGAGTTCCAGATTTCCACTCCCCTTTGTGTGAAGAAGTTTTTCCTGACATCACCCCTGAACGGCCTGGCTCTAATTTTAAGGTGATGCCCCCTTGTTCTGGACTCCCCCCACCAGAGGGAATACTTTCTACCCTATCAACTCCTTTGATCATTTTAAAACACCTGAATTATATCACCTGTCAAGATATTTTTATTTCTACCTGAGCCCTTCCCTTTCTTTAACGGTTCAAAGTCCTTTCTACAGCCCTATCGTTTCAGTTAGGACCTTGGTCCCAGTCCAGTTCAGGTGCAGCCTGTCCCAGTTGTCCCAGTACTGATGCCAGGGTCCCATGAAATGGACTCCCTCTTTCCCACAACAATTCCTCAGTCAGTGCCATCATCCAAAGGCCACATTTCCCAGCAGGAATCACTCGATCAGAGCTGGGAACCACAGTGCAGTTTAACCCCTTCCTAGGCCAGTGGCACCGTCAGTTCCAGTGTTCAAGCTGTGTCCAGGCTGAGAGCAACTAAGAACATAAGAATTAGGAGCAGGAGTCGGCCCCTCGAGCCTGCTCCGCCATTCAATAAGATCATGGCTGACCTTCGACCTCAACTCCACTTTCCCACCTGATCCCCATATCCCTTGATCCCCGAGAGTCCAAAAATCTATTGATCTCAGCCTTGAATATACTCAACGATTCACCACCCACAGCTCTTTGAGGTGGAGAATTCCAAAGATTCACAACCCTCTGAGTGAAGAAATTCCTCCTCATCTCAGTCCTAAATGGCCGACCCCTTATCCTGAGACTATGCCCCTAGTTCTAGACTCTCCAGCCAGGGGAAAACAACCTCTCAGCATCTACCCTGTCAATCCCCCTCAGAATCTTGTATGTTTCAATGAGATCACCTCTCATTCTTCTAAACTCCAGAGAGTATAGGCCCAATCTACTCAACCCTCTCATCCCAGGAATCAATCTAGTGAACCTTCGTTGCACCGTCTCTAAGGCAAGAATATCCTTCCTCAGATAAGGAGAGCAAAGCTGTACACAGGCCAAGCAGAGGCCAGCAATCAAACCTGGGCCTTGGCCCAGTGCCACACTGGGCTGTGCTTCCAGGCACCAGCTATTGGGGGACACCCTGAACACCAATGGGATGAAATAGCGCTGAGCGACTGTGTTAGTGGCTGTGTGTGAAATTCTGGTCACTGTATTTTAAGGAGGTGCTAGCCAGCTTAAAGTAACAACGTTGTTAAGCTGGTAGGTAAGGAATGTCACATCAAGGCAATTCAAAACCAGATAAATCTTCCCCAAAATGTCAAAATAATGAGCTTCTTCCAGATGTTCACGTCAAGCACTAGAAATATAGCACCATGTTCTGGACCACATCAGTCACACCTCCTGCATCTTCTTAAAGGAATTAGCACTGAGTCACTGCTGGACCTGGAAGATAGGATCAACTTCTTTCAGACAAACTCCATACACGGATATGTCTATAGAACACACTGGGCTGGATTTTGAATGACCCATGAGTTGGGTTTGGAGGCGTGTGGGGGGTTAAATTTGCGGGGTCGGGGTTTCCGACCCCATCCCGACTCCATCCCGCCTCCACGCAATTTTGACAAAATCAGTCGTGGGGTTCCCGACTCCGTCCCGCCTCCAAGAGGCGGGAGAGGCCATTAAAGCCCTTAGCAAGCCTTAAATTGGGTCTGTAATGCTATTTTGAATCATTGTAGCTAGTTTAACCCTTTTCTGACGTGAAGTACGCCTGGTGTGAAACACTCCAGTGAAACCTGGCGGGAGCACAAGTGGATAGCTGACTATCAGCTGCAGGTCCACTATTACAACAGAGATGTGATGAAGGTAGTAGTAGTATTAGGTCTGAAAGTCGCCTCTGATGCTGCTGCATTGAATGTCTTCAGAGACTGCCTGGCCTTTGCTGTGAGAGGACTTGGATGGAAAAAAATTCTCTCTCTCTCTCTCTCTCTCTCCTCTCTCTCTCTCTCTCTCATATCAATTTTGCATCCAGGTCCAATCACATCAAAAGCCAGTCCTCTCTCACCAACAGCCAGACATTCTCTGAGAGCAGCAGCCAGCAATGATGACATCATCAGAGGCGGGTTTCAGGCCGAAACCACTAATTGGTTCATGGGTTCCCACATGCTGGAACTCAATTGCCCAATTAAGTTAAAATTGCATCATTCATGCACATTAATCTGGGGTCGGGGGGGAAACACGAAATGTGGAGGACACGACCCCAACCCGACCCCAAGACAAAATCCAGCCCATTGTATTTCATAATAACTGGCCACAGAAACAAGCCAACTGCAACAACACTTTGACTACTGCTTCTCTCCTCCTCCATCATACAGAATTTTCAGTGTTTTGGCAGTTTTTTTAAATTCATTCCTGGGATGTGGGCGTCGCTGGCAAGCCCAGCAATTATTGCCCATCCCTAGTTGCCCTCGAGAAGGTGGTGGTGAGCCGCCTTCTTGAACCGCTGCAGTCCGTGTGGTGAGGGTGCTCCCACAGTGCTGTTAGGGAGGGAGTTCCAGGATTTTGACCCAGCGACGATGAAGGATCGGCCGATATATTTCCAAGTCAGGATGGTGTGTAACTTGGAGGGGAACTTGGAGGTGGTGGTGTTCCCATGCGCCTGCTGCCCTTGTCCTTCTAGGTGGAAGAGGTCGCGGGTTTTGGAGGTGCTGTCGAAGAAGCCTTGGCGAGTTGCTGCAGTGCATCTTGTAGATGGTACACACTGCAGCCACGGTGCGCCGGTGGTGGAGGGAGTGAATGTTTAAGGTGGTGGATGGGGTGCCGATCAAGCGGGCTGCTTTGTCCTGGATGGTGTCGAGCTTTTGAGTGTTGTTGGAGCTACACTCAACCTTCCCCCTGCCCTTCCCCTGGGCTGGGAGAAACAACAGCTGAGTCCCTCAGGATTGTTACCTCAATGATTTTGCACAGAATTACTCTGACGGACGTCCATTCCACACGTCAATCACTCAGTAAGAAAGTCGCCTGTTGTTCCAGAAATGAGGGCCGAGATATTTTAACTCCAAGGGCCTCTTTTAAATCCTGCTGCTGATTTCTCACCCGATCTGGGTGAGAAGTTGGTGGAATATCGTGTGGTCTGGAGGGCACTCGCTGAGACAAGGTTAGTGGCAAACTAGGCTGCAGGAAGGGGGGCGGAGGGTGTGGGGATGGATGTGAGTCTGCGACAGAGGTGGCCTAAGATTTACTTATGGGGTCTGAAAAAGCACTCCTGCTCCTCCTGGCCCCACAAGGAAAGTGAAAAGAATCCAACTTAGCAATGAACGGCTCTTCTGGCCCTGCTCCTCTTCGCTGCTGTCATCACTTGGTGGGAAAACCACAGCTACTTTCCGCTGCGCCCATCGGGTTAAAATCTCGCTCCAGTCCCATTGACCTCTTCAGGACCCGACGTGCATGTGTAAAAAAAAGGACCCACCGGTAACCTCGCTGTGGCTCAGTGGGTAGCACCCTCGTCTCGGAGTCAGAAGGTAGTGGGTTCAAGTCCTGCTCCAGAGACTTGAGCACAAAAATCTAGGCTGATACTCCGGTGCAGTACTGAGGGAGTGCTGCACTGTCGGAGGGGCAGTACTGAGGGAAGGCCACACTGTCGGAGGGGTAGTACTGAGGGAGCGCCGCACTGTCGGAGGGGCAGTACTGAGGGAAGGCCACACTGTCGGAGGGGCAGTACTGAGGGAGTGCTGCACTGTCGGAGGGGCAGTACTGAGGGAGTGCTGCACTGTCGGAGGGGCAGTACTGAGGGAGTGCTGCACTGTCGGAGCGGCAGTACTGAGGGAAGGCCACACTGTCGGAGGGGTAGTACTGAGGGAGCGCCGCACTGTCGGAGGGGCAGTACTGAGGGAAGGCCACACTGTCGGAGGGGTAGTACTGAGGGAGCGCTGCACTGTCGGAGGGGCAGTACTGAGGGAGCGCCGCACTGTCGGCGGGGCAGTACTGAGGGAGCGCTGCACTGTCGGAGGGGCAGTACTGAGGGAGCGCCGCACTGTCGGAGGGGCAGTACTGAGGGAAGGCCACACTGTCGGAGGGGTAGTACTGAGGGAGCGCTGCACTGTCGGAGGGGCAGTACTGTGGGAGCGCTGCACTGTCGGAGGGGCAGTACTGAGGGAGCGCCGCACTGTCGGAGGGGCAGTACTGAGGGAGGGCCACACTGTCGGAGGGGCAGTACTGAGGGAGCGCTGCACTGTCGGAGGGGCAGTACTGAGGGAGCGCTGCACTGTCGGAGGGGCAGTACTGAGGGAGCGCTGCACTGTCGGAGAGGCAGTACTGAGGGAGTGCTGCACTGTCGGAGGGGCAGTACTGAGGGAGTGCTGCACTGTCGGAGGGGGCAGGACTGCTCAGTGCTTAAGAACATAAAAATTAGGAGCAGAAGTAGGCCATACGGCCCCTCGAGCCTGCTCCGCCATTCAATAAGATCATGGCTGATCATCCACCTCAACTCCACTTTCCCGCCCGATCTCCATACCCCTTGATTCCCCAAGAATCCAAAAATCTATCTATCTCAGTCCTGAATATACTCAAAGACTCAGCATTCACAGCCCTCTGGGGCAGAGAATTCCAAAGATTCACAATCCTCTGAGTGAAGAAATTCCTCCTCATCTCAGTCCTAAATGGCTGACCCCTTATCCTGAGACTATGCCCCCTAGTTCTAGACTCTCCAGCCAGGGGAAACAACCTCTCAGCATCTACCCTGTCAATCCCCTTCAGAATCTTGTATGTTTCAATGAGATCATCTCTCATTCTTCTAAACTCCAGAGAGTATAGGCCCATTCTACACAATCTCTCATCATAGGACAGCCCTCTCATCCCAGGAATCAATCTAGTGAACCTTCATTGCACCGCTTCCAAGACAAGTATATCCTTCCTCAGATAAGGAGACCAAAACCGTGCACAGTACTCCAGGTGTGGTCTCACCAAGGCCCTGTACAATTGTAGCAAGACTTCCTGACTCTTATACTCCAACCCTCTTGCAATAAAGGCCAACATGCCATTTGCCTTCCTTATTGCTTGCTGTACCTGCATGCTAGCTTTCGGTGTTTCTTGCACAAGGACACCCAAATCTCTCTCAACACCAACATTTGAAAGTTTCTCACCATTTAAAAAATATTCTGTTTTTCTATTCTTCCTACCAAAGTGAATAACCTCACATTTCCCTACATTATACTCCATCTGCCACCTTACTGCCCACTCACTTAGTCTATCTATATCCCTTTGCAGACTCTTTGTGTTCTACTCGCAGCTTACTGTCCCACCAAGCTTTGTATCGTCAGCAAACTTGGATATATTACACTCGGTCCCTTCATCTAGCTCATTAATATAGATTGTAAATAGCTGAGACCCCAACACTGATCCTTGCGGCACCCCACTAGTTACATCCTGCCAACCTGAAAAAGATCCGTTTATCCCTACTCTCTGTTTTCTGTCCGTTAACCAATCCTCTATCCATCCTACTATATTACCCCCAACCCCATGAGCCCTTATCTTGTGTAATAACCTTTTATGTGGCACCTTATCGAATGCCTTTTGGAAATCCAAATATACTACATCCACAAGGCCAAGGATCGCCAGCAAATACTTCCTCCAGCCTCATCGTTGCTCCTCTGCCCTTCCCTCCCTCCATTTCCATGCCATTACATTGCCTGGGCCTATTGTAGGGGAAGGTGAGGACCCCCGCCCGACAGGGGAAAATCTCCAGGGCAATACAAAGGGGGCGGAGACCCAACCTCGAGGCTCTCTGCCCAGCTTTCCCTCTTCTTTGCACCTGGGAACTGAGTGAATCCCACTGGCATGGGAGAGAATATCTCTCGGCTTACCTCGTTCCAGTTCAGGATTCCATCCGGAGCCATCGGGAGATGTGGAGAGGTCGGAGAGACTCTGTGGGAACTCAGCCGGAGAACTCCCATGCAAGGTTAGGGCAGGGACCCGGATCCAGCTCCAGCTCCAGTTCACACTGAAGTGCAACGCTTGTTGTTTTCTAACTTTCCAGGAGGGGTGTAACTAATCATTGATCCATTGAACGGTAATCCATTTATTGGTTAAATCAAAAGCTTACAGACGCAGCAGAATGAGGACCCCTGCTCCAACCGGTCAACTGAAATGCATTTAATGAGAGCTTTCTGTTTCTGTCCTGGGCTCAAGACAAATTATCCAGACACTGGGCAGGTCAAGGTACATTGCCGGCCCTAGATATGTTTTTTTTAATTCATTTATGAGATGTGGGCGTCGCTGGCAAGGCCAGCATTTATTGCCCATCCCTAGTTGCCCTTGAGAAGGTGGTGGTGAGCCGCCTTCTTGAACCGCTGCAGTCCGTGTGGTGAAGGTACTCCCACAGTGTTGTTGGGTAGGGTGTTCCAGGATTTTGACCCAGCGACGATGAAGGATCGGCGATATATTTCTAAGTCAGGATGGTGTGTGACTTGGAGGGGGAACTTGGAGGTGGTGGTGTTCCCATGCGCCTGCTGCCCTTGTCCTTCTAGGTGGAAGAGGTCGAGGGTTTGGGAGGTGCTGCCGAAGAAGTCTTGGCGAGTTGCTGCAGTGCATCTTGTCGATGGTACACACTGCAGCCACGGTGCGCCGGTGGTGGAGGGAGTGAATGTTTAAGGTGGTGGATGGGGTGCCGATCAAGCGGGCTGCTTTGTCCTGTATGGTGTCGAGCTTCTTGAGTGTTGTTGGAGCTGCACTCATCCAGGCAAGTGGAGAGTATTCAATCACACTCCTGACTTGTGCCTTGTAGATGGTGGAAAGGCTTTGGGGAATCAGGAGGTGAGACACTCGCTGCAGAATACCCAGCCTCTGACCTGCTCTTGTTGCCACAGTATTTATGTGGCTGGTCCAGTTAAGTTTCTGGTCAATTTTGACCCCCAGGATGTTGATGGTGGGGGATTCAGTGATGGTAATCCCATTGAATGTCAAGGGGCGGTGGTTAGACTCTCGCTTGTTGGAGATAGTCAGTGCCTGGCACTTGTGTGGGAACAGTAGCACAGTGGTCTTGTTACTGGACTAGTAGTATTAGTGTTTGGTTCACTGCCACCTCTCTTCTAGGAATGCCTACCTTGAAGAAGTTCTGCTCTTCTCTTCGACGGGATTTCCATTTGGCTCCTCCCCCCAGCCTCCCCCTTGCATTTTTATCTGTTTATTTCCTGCTCTCTCAGTTCCGACGAAAGGTTTCGACCTGAAACGTTAACTCTGTTTCTCTCTCCACGGATGTTGTCTGGCCTGCTGAGTTTTTCCAGCGTTTTCTGTTGTTATTTAGTAATCCAAAGGCCTGGACTAATCATCCAGAGACGTGAGTTCAAATCCCACCACGGCAGCTGGGGGAAATTTAAATTCAGTTAATTAAATAAATCTGGAATAAAAAGCTATTATCAGTAATGGTGACCATGAAACTACCGGATTGTCGTAAAAACCCATCTGGTTCACTAATGTCCTTTCGGGAGGGAAATCTGTCACTCTGGCCGATATGTGACTCCAGAGCCACAGCAATAACTGACCCCTGAAATGGCCTCGCAAGTCACTCAATTGTATTCAAGAAGGCGGCTCACCACCACCTTCGCAGGGCGACTAGGGATGGGCAATAAATGCTGGCCTTGCCAGCGATGCCCACATCCCAGGAATAAAAAAATAGAGAGCAAGGGCTCACCTGACTGTACTGGGCCGTGATGGTGAACCTGAGTATGATACCTGGAGTACAGCCCTGAGATACCTGGAGTACAGCCCTGAGATACCTGGAGTACAGCCCTGAGATACCTGGAGTACAGCCCCGAGATACCTGGAGTACAGCCCTGAGATACCTGGAGTACAGCCCCGAGATACCTGGAGTACAGCCCTGAGATACCTGGAGTACAGCCCCGAGATACCTGGAGTACAGCCCTGAGATACCTGGAGTTCAGCCCTGAGATACCTGGAGTACAGCCCTGAGATACCTGGAGTACAGCCCTGAGATACCTGGAGTACAGCCCTGAGATACCTGGAGTATAGCCCCGAGATACCTGGAGTACAGCCCTGAGATACCTGGAGTACAGCCCCGAGATACCTGGAGTATAGCCCCGAGATACCTGGAGTACAGCCCCGAGATACCTGGAGTACAGCCCTGAGATACCTGGAGTACAGCCCTGAGATACCTGGAGTTACAGCCCTGAGATACCTGGAGTTACAGCCCTGAGATACCTGGAGTACAGCCCCGAGATACCTGGAGTTACAGCCCTGAGATACCTGGAGTACAGCCCCGAGATACCTGGAGTTACAGCCCTGAGATACCTGGAGTTACAGCCCCGAGATACCTGGAGTACAGCCCTGAGATACCTGGAGTACAGCCCCGAGATACCTGGAGTTACAGCCCTGAGATACCTGGAGTACAACCCTGAGATACCTGGAGTACAGCCCTGAGATACCTGGAGTACAGCCCTGAGATACCTGGAGTACAGCCCTGAGATACCTGGAGTTACAGCCCTGAGATACCTGGAGTACAGCCCTGAGATACCTGGAGTACAGCCCTGAGATACCTGGAGTACAGCCCTGAGATACCTGGAGTACAGCCCTGAGATACCTGGAGTACAACCCTGAGATACCTGGAGTACAGCCCTGAGATACCTGGAGTTACAGCCCTGAGATACCTGGAGTACAGCCCTGAGATACCTGGAGTACAGCCCTGAGATACCTGGAGTACAGCCCCGAGATACCTGGAGTACAGCCCTGAGATACCTGGAGTTACAGCCCTGAGATACCTGGAGTACAGCCCTGAGATACCTGGAGTTACAGCCCTGAGATACCTGGAGTACAACCCTGAGATACCTGGAGTACAGCCCTGAGATACCTGGAGTACAGCCCTGAGATACCTGGAGTACAGCCCTGAGATACCTGGAGTACAGCCCTGAGATACCTGGAGTTACAGCCCCGAGATACCTGGAGTACAGCCCCGAGATACCTGGAGTACAGCCCCGAGATACCTGGAGTTACAGCCCTGAGATACCTGGAGTACAGCCCTGAGATACCTGGAGTTACAGCCCCGAGATACCTGGAGTTTAACCCTAACAACTCGGTGCTGCAGTCCTTCTGTGGGGTCTAGGTTCAAATTCAGCCCAGGCTTATGGGATCAAATTCTTCTCTGTATGCTGCCTGCAAGGGTCCTATATAAAATCTGCCTTTGGAATAGCTGTGGTCGCACTCTCGCCTCTGAGTCAGAAGGTCGTGGGTTCAAGCCCCACTTCAGAGACTTGAGCACAAAATCCAGGCTGACACTCCAGTGCCTGTTCTGCACTGTCGGAGGTGCCGTCTTTCAGATGAGACGTTAAACCGAGGCCCCGTCTGCCCCCTCAGGTGGACGTAAAAGATCCCACGGCCATTATTTCGAAGAAGAGCAGGGGCAGGTGTCCTGGGGCCAATATTTATCCCTCAATTAGCACCACTAAAAACAGATGATCAGGCCATTATCACATTGCTGTTTGTGGGAGCTTGCTGTGCACAAATGGGCTGCTGCGTTTCCTGCATTACAACAGTGGGATGAAAGTTTCCTCTGCGTACTTTGTTGCCTGTGAAATACCGTGGGACATTCCAGGGTTCATGGAAGGTGCTGTAAAAATGCAAGGTCTATATTTGTACTGAGGAACACAGCATAATCCCAAGTGACCACTACTGAACTTCGACACACTATGCCGACACGCATGGTGGGTGACTCACTGCTGTGTGATTCTACATTAACCGCATCTATCAAGTGTCAATTGATGTTGAATGAGTCAACCTTCTGTGACTAAAATATCTTCCTTCCTCCTTAGGCAGTCCCTTGGAACCGAGGATGACTTGCTTCCACATTAAAAATACACCTCCAATTATTTATCAAATATGTTTTCAACATTGGTTATGTCTGCTGGAGGGTAAACATACTGAGGTGGGCATCCTGAGCCGGGAGGGGATGGCAGGGGTGGGGGTACCAGCATCGGTTTGACGGTGGAGGGCAGGGGTTGAAATGGAACATGCGTCGCCATATTTCAGCTGCTCGGACAATCCTGCTTCAGGGGGAAGGTGGGGGCTGGTGGGAAGGGGATGCTTACTCTACCCTTCCCCCATGTCGAGGTAACGGGTTGAGAGCATGTGCTGAGGTATTCCCGGGCTTCCCAGGGAGGGGGGGTGGGAGGAGGGTAGAGGGGTTGGGGTGGGAGGAGGGGTGGGGAGGAGGGGTGGGGGGGAGGGGTGGGGGGAGGGGTGGGGAGGAGGGGTGGGGAGGGGGGTGAGGAGGACGGAGGTGTGGGGAGGGGAGGGGTGGGGTGGGAGGTGTGGGGAGGGGAGGACGGAGGTGTGGGGAGGGGTGTGGGGAGGATGGAGGTGTGGGGAGGGGAGGCGGGGATGGGGGTGTGGGGATGGGGGGTGTGGGGAGGGGGGGTGTGGGGAGGGGGAGGGTGGGGGAGGGGGGTGGGGATGGGGGGTGTGGGGAGGGGGGGTGGGGATGGGGGGTGGTGGGGAGGGGGGGTGTGGGGGGGTGGGGATGGGGGGTGTGGGGGTGGGGATGGGGGGTGTGGGGAGGGGGTGTGGGGAGGGGTGGGGAGGGGGGGGTGGGGATGGGGGGTGTGGGGGTGGGGATGGGTGGGGAGGGGGGGTGTGGGGAGGGGGGGTGGGGGAGGGGGGTGGGGATGGGGGGTGTGGGGAGGGGGGGTGGGGATGGGTGGGGAGGGGGGGTGTGGGGAGGGGGTTGGGGGGTGTGGGGAGTGGGGATGGGGGGTGTGGGGAGGGGGGGTGGGGATGGGTGGGGAGGGGGGGTGGGGATGGGGGTGTGGGGGTGGGGGGTGGGGATGGGTGGGGATGGGTGGGGAGGGGGGGTGGGGATGGGTGGGGAGGGGGGGTGTGGGGAGGGGGTTGGGGGGTGTGGGGAGGGGGGGGTGGGGATGGGTGGGGAGGGGGGGTGGGGATGGGGGGTGTGGGGAGTGGGGAGGGGGGCTGTGGGGAGGGGGGGTGGGGATGGGTGGGGAGGGGGGTGGGGATGGGGGGTGTGGGGAGGGGGTGTGGGGAGGGGGGGTGGGGATGGGTGGGGAGGGGGGCTGTGGGGAGGGGGGGTGGGGATGGGGGGTGTGGGGAGGGGGTGTGGGGAGGGGTGGGGAGGGGGGGGGTGGGGATGGGGGGTGTGGGGGTGTGGGGGTGGGGGGGGTGGGGAGGGGGGCTGTGGGGAGGGGGTGCTGGGAGGGGTGGGGAGGGGGGGTGGGGATGGGGGGGGTGGGGAGGGGGGGTGGGGATGGGGGGTGTGGGGGTGTGGGGGTGGGGAGGGGTGGGGAGGGGGGGTGGGGATGGGGGTGGTGGGGAGGGGGGGTGGGGATGGGGGGTGTGGGGGTGTGGGGGTGGGGATGGGTGGGGAGGGGGCTGTGGGGAGGGGGGGTGGGGAGGGGGGGTGGGGGATGGGGTGTATTTGGAGCGAGGGAGCTGGAGTAGAAAGTGTTGACAGGAGCACCAATATAACAGTAACAACAATATAAAGGGAGCAGCGATGGAGAAAGAGAAAGGGTGGAGGGTGCAGGGATGGGAGGGATCACCCTACAGACAAGAAGCTTTTTTCTAGCACTTTGTGTGGGGATGTGAGAAAGGAGACACGGGATCAGACATCAACAGTCTGGTGTCAGCTCAGCGTGGGAGGGAGGGAACCGCCTTGTGACTTGAAACCTTTGAGAAGAAACCACATCCTGTGTGTGGGCAAGAACGGGACCTGTTCTCTGTCAGTTTGTCTATCAGGAAATCCTGACACTAACAGGTTTTCACTTTTTAATACATGAATTTTCCTTTAGCGAGGGCTGTGTTTCATGGAGCAAGTGAGTAGGTAAAGATATTTATCCATTTTCCACTGGGGAAACATCCCTTTCATTGTTGCATGAGAAAAGAAAGACGTGCATTTCTACAGTGCCTTTCTCGACATCAGGACCTCCAATGAAGTACTTTTTGAAGTGTAGTCACTGTTGTAATCACAGAATCATAGAATAATAGAAAGTTACAGCACAGAAGGAGGTCATTTCGGCCCATTGTGTCCGTGCCGGCCAACAAAGAGCTATCCAGCCTAATCCCACTTCCCAGCTCTTGGCCCGTAGCCCTGCAGGTTAGAGCATCCCAAGTGCACATCCAAGTACTTTTTAAATGTGGTTAGGGTTCCTGCCTCTACCACCCTTTCAGGCAGCAAGTTCCAGACCTCCACTACCCTCTGGGTGAAGAAATTTCCCCTCAAATCCCCTCTAAACCTTCCCCCAATTACTTTAAATCTGTGCCCCCTGGTTTTTGACCTCTCTGCTAAGGGAAATAGGTCCTTTCTATCCACTTTATCTAGGCCCCTCATAATTTTATACACCTCAATCAGGTCTCCCCTCAGCCTCCTCTGTTCCAAGGAAAACAGACCCAGCCTATCCAGTCTTTCCTCATAGCTAAGATTCTCTACTGCCGGCAACATCCTTGTAAATCTCCTCTGTACCCTCTCTAGTGCAATCACATCTTTCCTGTAATGTGGTGACCAGAACTGCACGCAGTACTCTAGCTGAGGCCTAACTAGTGTTTTATACAGTTGAAGCATAACCCCGCTGCTCTTTTATTCTATGCCACGGCTAATAAAGGCAAGCATTCCGTATGCCTTCTTAACCACCTTATCTACCTGGCCTGCTACCTTCAGGGATCTGTGGACATGCACTCCAAGGTCCCTTTGTTCCTCTACACTACTCAGTGTCCTACCATTTAATGTGTATTCCCTTTCCTTGTTAGCCCTCCCCAAATGCATTACCTCACACTTCTCCGGATTGAATTCCATTTGCCACTGTTCTGCCCACCTGACCAATTTATTGATATCTTCCTGCAGTCTACAGCTTCCTTCTTCAGTATCAACCACACAGCAGATTTTAGTATCATCTGCAAACTTCTTAATCATACCCCCTATATTCAAGTCTAGATCATTGATATATACTACAAAAAGCAAGGGACCTAGTACTGAGCCCTGCGGAACCCCACTGGAAACAGCCTTCCAGTCACAAAAACACCCATCCACCATTACCCTCTGCTTCCTGTCTCCGAGCCAGTTTTGAATCCAACTTGACACTTTCCCTGGATCCCATGGGCTTTTAACTTCGTGACCAGTCTGCCATGTGGAACCTTATCAAAAGCCTTGCTAAAGTCCATATACACTACATCAAACGCATTACCCTCATCCACACTCCTTGTTACCTCCTCAAAAAATTCAATCAAGTTTGTCAGACACGACCTTCCCTTAACAAATCTGTGCTGACTATCCTTGATTAATCCATGTCTTTCTAAATGAAGATTTATCCTGTCCTTCAGAATTCTTTCCAATAATTTTCCCATACCGAGGTTAGGCTGACTGGCCTGTAATTACTCGGTCTCTCCTTTTCTCCCTTTTTAAACAAGGGTACCACAGTAGCAGTCCTCCAGTCCTCCGGCACCACACCTGAAGCCAGAGAGGATTGGAAAATGATGGTCAGGGCCTCTGCTATTTCCTCTTTCGCTTCACTTAACAGCCTGGAATATATTTCATCTGGGCCTGGGGATTTATCCACTTTTAAAGCTGCTAAACCCCTTAATACTTCCTCTCTCACTATGTTTATTTCATCTAATATTTCACACTCCTCCCTGATAGCAATGTCTGCTTCGCCCCTCTCCTTTGTGAAAACAGACGCAAAGTATTCATTAAGAACCCTACTGACATCTCCCGTCTCCACACACAGATTAGCATAGAAGCATAGAAGCTAGGAGCAGGAGTAGGCCATTCGGCCCCTCGAGCCTGCTCCACCATTTAGGTAGATGATTACCCTCATGATCTCTAATGGGCCCTACCCTTTCTTTAGTTATCCTCTTACTCTTAATATATTTATAAAACATCTTTGGGTTTTCCTTGATAAGAATTTTTCATGCTCTCTCTTTGCTTTCCTAATATAATTTTTAATTGCACCCCTGCACTTTCTGTACTCCTCTAAAGATTCTGGAGTATTTAGCCCTCGGTATCTGTCATACGCCTCCCTTTTTTACTTTATCCTACCCTGTATGTCCCGAGACATCCAGGGGGCTCTAGATTTGTTAGTCCCACCTTTTTTCTTTAAGGGCAACGCGAGAAACGCGTGGGAAACGCGGCAGCCAATTTGCACACAGCAAGCTCCCACAAACAGCAATGTGATAATGACCAGATCATCTGTTTTTTGGGTGTTGGTTGAGATATAATGGCCCGAAAATTAAACCTAATACAGGAGATTACGCACTGTGTACTCTCGCGTATTAGATCCCGAATTGCCGGTTTCCTGCATGCACTGCGCATGCGCGGGAAACCGGCACTTCGTGAATTGAAAAGGGGGCGGTTCCTAAGTGAACCACGTGTGCGCTACAGGCTGTGCGCACGCAGTGCACTTAGTTATTTTTTCAGCTTTGAACGCACAGGTAAGTGGTGAAGATTTTACACATAAAGAAAGCAGGCGTAGGACCCCCTTTTAACAAGGTAAGTAGTTAATTAAGTGTTATTTTAAATTTTTTTCAACAGGTTTATCTTTTTTAGAGACTTTAAAGAAAGGTAAGTTTATTTTTATAACTTTTAAAAAGATTTTAAATTTTTTCAAAAATGTAATTTTTTGTTTAAAGTGGTTAATTTATTTAACTATAGTTATTTTATTAATGTGATGGCTTTTTAAAAAATTTAATTGAGGTTTAGCTGTTCTTTTGGGGGTTTGTAGTATTCATAGCTTTGACAGCTCTTGCCGTCAAAACTATGAATGAAACATGGTGTGCTGCCATTGGCTCTAACTAAATCACGTGATCCCAGAGCTCGCACGAACTAATTGCGCCTCTGGGTCACGCAAGCACTGCACGGTTCCAACAGAGAGAGCCTTTGAAACTAAAGTTCATGTGGGCCCGGAGCAAAAAGGTAGGCGCGGAGTGCGATATCGCGGGGAATCCTTACCCCCGCGGGAACCATCCGTGTTTAATTTCTGGGCCGATAATGGCCAGGACACTGGGGATAACTCCCCTGCTCTTCTTTGAAATAGTGTCATGGGGTCTTTTGTGTCCACCTGAGAGGGCAGACGGGGCCTCGGTTTAACGTCTCATCTGAAAGACGGCACCTGCGACAGTGCAGCACTCCCTCAGTACTGCCCCTCAGACAGTGCAACGCTCGCTCAGTACTGCCCCTCCGACAGTGCGGCACTCCCTCAGTACTGCCCCTCCGACAGTGCAGCGCTCCCTCAGTACTGCCCCTCCGACAGTGCGGCGCTCCCTCAGCACTGCCCCTCCGACAGTGCGGCGCTCCCTCAGTACTGCCTCTCCGACAGTGCGGCGCTCCCTCAGTACTGCCCCTCCGACAGTGCGGCGCTCCCTCAGTACTGCCCCTCCGACAGTGCGGCGCTCCCTCAGTACTGCCCCTCCGACAGTGCAGCGCTCCCTCAGTACTGCCCCTCCGAAAGTGCGGCGCTCCCTCAGTACTGCCCCTCCGACAGTGCGGCGCTCCCTCAGTACTGCCCCTCCGACAGTGCAGCGCTCCCTCAGTACTGCCCCTCCGAAAGTGCGGCGCTCCCTCAGTACTGCCCCTCCGACAGTGCGGCACTCCCTCATTACTGCCCCTCCGACAGTGCAGCGCTCCCTCAGTACTGCCCCTCCGACAGTGCGGCGCTCCCTCAGTACTGCCCCTCCGACAGTGCAGAGCTCCCTCAGTACTGCCCCTCTGACAGTGCGGCGCTCCCTCAGTACTGCCCCTCTGACAGTGCGGCGCTCCCTCAGTACTGCCCCTCTGACAGTGCGGCGCTCCCTCAGTACTGCCCCTCTGACAGTGCGGCGCTCCCTCAGTACTGCCCCTCTGACAGTGCGGCGCTCCCTCAGTACTGTCCCTCCGACAGTGCAGCACTCCCTCAGTACTGCCCCTCCGACAGTGCAGCGCTCCCTCAGTACTGCCCCTCCGACAGTGCAGCGCTCCCTCAGTACTGCCCCTCCGACAGTGCAGCGCTCCCTCAGTACTGCCCCTCCGACAGTGCAGCGCTCCCTCAGTACTGCCCCTCCGACAGTGCAGCGCTCCCTCAGTACCGCCCCTCCGACAGTGCAGCGCTCTATCAGTACTGTCCCTCCGACAGTGCAGCGCTCCCTCAGTACTGTCCCTCCGACAGTGCAGCACTCCATCAGTACTGTCCCTCCGACAGTGCAGCGCTCCCTCAGTACTGTCCCTCCGACAGTGCAGCACTCCCTCAGTACCGCCCCTCCAACAGTACAGCTCTCCCTCAGTACTGTCCCTCCGACAGTGCAGCACTCGCTCAGCACTGCGCTGGAGTGTCAGCCTGGATTTTTGTGCTCAAGTCTCTGGAGTGGGACTTGAACCCACAACCTTCTGACTCAGAGGTGAGAGTGCTGCCCACTGAGCCACGGCTGAGAGTATAAACTTAAAATGAAATAATTAAAAGGTAAGGTATTCGGATAAATTTCTCTTCTTTCTTCACCTTATCCCTTTCATCCCCGAGTCTGGGACAGCAAGGTGCAAAGGCCCCAGATTCTGCAATTCAGTAATCATTCATTCGGGGGTGTTTCAGATAGTGTGTAACACACTCCTGATGATCATAGACTCACCCCTGCTCTGCTTTGAAATAGTGCCGTGGGATCTTTTACATCTACCTGAGTGGGCAGACGGGGCCTCGGTTTAACGTCTCATAGAATCGAATCATAGAATGATACAGCACAGAAAGAGGTCATTCGGCCCATCGTGCCTGTGCCGGCTCTTTGTAAGAGCTCATCAATTACTCCCACTCCCCTGCTCTTTCCACAAAGCCCTGCAGATTTTTCCTTTTCAAGTATTTATCCAACTCCCTTCTGAAAGTTACTGTTGAATCTGCTTCCACCGCCCTTTCAGGCAGCGCATAACAGATCATTTTTGCATGAAAAAAATTCTCCTCATCTCGCCTCTGGTTCTTTTGCCAATCACCTTAAATCTGTGTCCCCTGGTTACCAACCCTCCTGCCACTGGAAACAGTTTCTCTTTATTTACTCTATCAAAACCCTTCATGATTTTGAACACCTCGATCAAATCTCCTCTTAACCTTCTCTGCTCTAAGGAGAACAACCCCAGCTTCTCCGATCTATCCATGGAACTGAAATCCCTCATCCCTGGGACCATCCTGGTAAATCTCCTCTGCACCCTCTCCAAGGCCTTGACATCCTTCCTAAAGTGCGGGGCCCAGAATTGGACACAATACTCCAGTTGAGGCCTAACCAGTGATTTATAAAGGTTATAGATACATAGATACATAGAAGATAGGAGCAGGAGTAGGCCATCCGGCCCTTCGAGCCTGCTCCGCCATTTAATGAGATCATGGCTGATCCTTCAATTCAGTATCCCGTCCCCGCCTTCTCTCCGTAACCCTTAACCCCTTTTGCCTGTAGAAATATATCTAATTCCCTCTTAAATATATTTAATGAGCTGGCGTACACTGCCCTCTGTGGCAATGAGTTCCACAGGTTCACCACTCTCTGAGTGAAGAAATTCCCCCTCATTTCTGTCCTAAATGGTTTAGCCCTTATCCTTAAATTATGTCCTCTAGTTCTGTTCTCACCCGCCAAGGGAAACATTCCTTCTGCATCTAATCTGTCTAGACCTGTCAGAATTTTATACAGGTTTAGCATAACTTCCGTGCTTTTGTATGCCTCTATTTTCCATCTATATATGCTCTGGCGATTCTGTATCCAATTTACTTCACCTGAGGAAGGAGTGATAGCTCCGAAAGCTTGTGATTTCAAATAAAACTGTTGGACTATAACCTGGTGTTGTGCGACCTCTCTATTTATAAAGCCACAGATCCTGTATGCTTCTTTAACAGTCTTCTCAACTTGTCCTGCCCCCTTCAAAGATTTCCTAATGTAAATCCATCAGGTCTCTCTGTTCCTGCACCCCCTTTTAAATTGTTCCATTTAGTTTATATTGCCCCTCCTCAATCATCCTTCCAAATTGTATCACTTCACATTTCTCTGCGTTAAATTTTAAGAGCGATGTGTCTTCCCATTTCACCAGTCTGTCTGTGTCCTCCTGAAGTCTGTTACTATCCTCCTCACTGTTTATTACATTTCCGAGTTTTGTGTCATCTGCAAACTTTGAAATTATGCCTTGTATGCCCAAGTCCAGGTCATTAATATACATCAAAAAGAGCAGTGGTCCAAATACCGACCCCTGGGGAAAACCACTGTATACGTCCCTCCAGTCTGAAAAACAACCGTTCACCACTACTCTCTGCTTTCTGCCCTTTAGCCAATTTTGTATCCACGCTGCCACTGTCCCTTTAATCCCTTGGGCTTTAATTTTGCTAACAAGTCTATTGTGTGGTACTTTCTCAAACGCTTTTTGAAAGTCCATATACATGACGTCAACCTTCTCAGTTATTCCATTGAAGAATTCAATCAAGATTGTCAGAGACAATTTTCCTTTAACAAATCCATATCATTTATTAACCCATGCTCTGCTATCCTGTTTCAGACACACTCTGTAAATACTGACAGACTCCTGGGGACCCCCTCTAAATACTGACACACTCCCGGGTACTCCCTGTAAATACTGACACACTCCCGGGGACCCCCTGTAAATACTGACACACTCCCGGGGACCCCCTGTAAATACTGACATATCCTGGGGACCCCCTCTAAATACTGACACACTCCCGGGGACCCCCCTGTAAATACTGACACACTCCCGGGGACCCCCTGTAAATACTGACATATCCTGGGGACCCCCTCTAAATACTGACACACTCCCGGGTACTCCCTGTAAATACTGACACACTCCCGGGGACCCCCTGTAAATACTGACATATCCTGGGGACCCCCTCTAAATACTGACACACTCCCGGGTACTCCCTGTAAATACTGACACACTCCCGGGGACCACCTGTAAATACTGACATATCCCGGGGACCCCCTGTAAATACTGACACACTCCCGGGGACTCCCTGTAAATACTGACACACTCACGGGGACCCCCTGTATATACTGACACAATCCGGGGACCCCCTGTAAATACTAACACACTCCCGGGGACCTCCTGTCAATACTGACACACTCCCGGGGACTCCCTGTAAATACTGACACACTCACGGGGACCCCCTGTAAATACTGACACACTCCGGGGACCCCCTGTAAATACTAACACACTCCCGGGGACCTCCTGTCAATACTGACAAACTCCCGGGGACCCCCTGTAAATACTAAGACACTCCCAGGGACTCCCTGTAAATACTGACACACTCACGGGGACCCCCTGTAAATACTGACACACTCACGGGGACCCCCTGTAAATACTGACACACTCCCGGGGACCCCCAGTAAATACTGACACACTCCGGGGACCCCCTGTAAATACTAATACACTCCCGGTGACCTCCTGTCAATACAGACACACTCCCGGGGACCCCCTGTAAATACTGACACACTCCCAGGGACCCCCTGTAAATACTGACACACTCCCGGGGACCCCCTGTAAATACTGACACAGTCCCGGGAACCCCCTGTGAATACTAACACACTCCCGGGGACCCCCTGTAAATACTGACACAGTCCCGGGGACCCCCTGTCAATACTGACACACTCCCGGGGACTCCCTGTAAATACTGACAGACTCCCGGGCACCCTCTGTAAATACTGACACACTGCCCGGGACCCCTTGTAAATACTGGCACACTCCCAGAGATCCCTTGTAAATACTGACACACTCCCGGGGACCCCCTGTAAATAGTGACACAGTCCCGGGGACCCCCTGTAAATACTGACACACTCCCGGGGACCCCACTGTAAATACTGACACACTGCCCGGGGACCCCCTGTAAATACTGACACACTCCCGGGGACCCCCTGTAAATACTGACACACTCCCGGGGACCCCCTGTAAATACTGACACACTCCCGGGGACCCCCTGTAAATACTGACACACTCCCGGGGACCCCCTGTAAATACTGACACACTCCCGGGGACCCCCTGTAAATACTGACACACTCCCGGGGACCCCCTGTTAATACTGACACACTCCCGGGGACCCCCTGTAAATACTGACACACTCCCGGGGACCCTCTGTAAATACTGACACACTCCCGGGGAACCCCCTGTAAATACAAACACACTCCCGGGGACCCCCTGTAAATACTGACCCACTCCCGGGGACCCCCTGTAAATACTGACACACTCCCGGGCACCCCCTGTAAATACAAACACACTGCCCGGGACACCCCTGTAAATACTGACACACTCCCGGGGACCCCCTGTAAATACTGACACACTCCCGGGGACCCCCTGTAAATACTGACACACTCCCGGGATCTCCCTGTAAATACTGACACAATCCCGGGGACCCCCTGTAAATACAGATAGACTCCCGGGGACCCCCTGTAAATACTGACACACTCCCCGGGGACCCCACTGTAAATACTGACACACTCCCGGGGACTCCCTGTAAATACTGACACACTCCCGGGGACCCCCTGTAAATACTGACACACTCCCCGGGGACCCCCTGTAAATACTGATACGCTCCGGGGACCCCCTGTAGATACTGACACACTCCCGGGGACCCCCTGTAAATACTGACACACTCCCGGGGACCCCTGTAAATACTGACACACTCCCGGGGACCCCTGTAAATACTGACACACTCCAGGGGACCCCCTGTAAATACTGACACACTCCCGGGGACCCCCTGCAAATACTGACACACTCCCGGGGACCCCACTGTAAATACTGACACACTGCCCGGGGACCCCCTGTAAATACTGACACACTCCCGGGGACCCCCTGTAAATACTGACACACTCCCGGGGACCCCCTGTAAATACAAACACACTCCCGGGGACCCCCTGTAAATACAAACACACTCCCGGGGACCCCCTGTAAATACTGACACACTCCCGGGACACCCCTGTAAATACTGACACACTCCCGGGGACCCCCTGTAAATACTGACACACTCCCGGGGACCCCCCTGTAAATACTGACACACTCCCGGGGAACCCCCTGTAAATACAGACACAGTCCCGGGGACCCCCTGTAAATACTTACACACTCCCGGGGACCCCCTGCAAATACTGACACACTCCCGGGGACCCCCCTGTAAATACTGACACACTCCCGGGGAGCCTCTGTAAATACTGACACACTCCCGGGGACCCCCTGTAAACACTGACACACTCCCGGGGACACCCCTGTAAATACTGACACACTCCCGGGGAACCCCTGTTAATACTGACACACTCCCGGGGACCACCTGTAAATACTGACACACTCCCGGGCACCCCCTGTAAATACAGACACACTGCCCGGGACCCCCTGTAAATACTGACACACTCCCGGGGACACCCCCTGTAAATACTGACACACTCCTGGGGACCCCCTGTAAATACTGACACACTGCCCGGGACAACCCTGTAAATACTGACACACTCCCGGGGACCCCCTGTAAATACTGACACACTCCCGGGGACCCCCTGTAAATACTGACACACTCCCGGGGACTCCCTGTAAATACTGACACACTCCCGGGGACCCCCTGTAAATACAGACACACTCCCGGGGACCCCCTGTAAATACTGACACACTCCCGGGGACCCCCTGTAAATACTGACACACTCCCGGGGACCCCCTGTAGATACTGACACACTCCCGGGGACCCCCTGTAAATACTGACACACTCCCGGGGACCCCCTGTAAATACTGACACACTCCCGGGGACCCCGTGTAAATACTGACACACTCCCCGGGGACCCCCTGTAAATACTGACACACTCCCCGGGGACCCCCCTGTAAATACTGACACATTCCCCGGGGACCCCATGTAAATACTGACACACTCCAGGGGACCCCCTGTAAATACTGACACACTCCCGGGGACCCCCTGTAAATACTGACACACTCCCGGGGACCCCCTGTAAATACTGACACAGTCCCGGGGACCCCCTGTAAATACTGACACACTCCCGGGGACCCCCTGTGAATACTGACACACTCCCGGGGACCCCCTGTAAATACTGACACACTCCCGGGGACCCCCTGTAAATACTGACACACTCCCGGGGACACCCTGTAAATACTGACACACTCCCGGGGACACCCTGTAAATACTGACACACTCCCGGGGCCTCCCTGTAAATACTGACACACTCCCGGGGACCCCCTGTAAATACTGACACACTCCCGGGGACCCCCTGTAAATACTGACACACTCCCGGGGGCTCCCTGTAAAAACTGACACACTCCCGGGGACCCCCTGTAAATACTGACACACTCCCCGGGACACCCTGTAAATACAGACACACTCCCGGGGACCCCCTGTAAATACTGACACACTCCTGGGGACCCCCTGTAAATACTGACACACTCCCGGGGACCCCCTGTAAATACAGACACACTCCGGGGACACCCTGTAAATACTGACACACTCCCGGAGACCCCCTGTAAATACTGACCCACTCTCGGGGCCTCCCACTGACCCCCTGCTGCCACTTCAATGTGTCACAGTCAAATAGCTGACCAATTTGAAGGGTCCATCTGCTAGATTCAGACAGGCATCAGCGAGGCCAGGCTTTGAGGAAGCTGTATTTCAGATTCCGGAGGTGGAGAGCTCTGGTAAAAAAAATTGAAGTGAAAGTGATTGCGACTTTTTCTGGAACATGTCAGAACACACATCAGCAAAAACGGAAATGGTAAATTAACTGGCATCAGTGAAGTGCTCTGAATGTTCCTGTCAGCGAGCAGCTTGTGCCAGCCACCTCAGTCAGGACACAGTAGGGTGCAGGGGAATGCCTGGGCGGGCACTGGCTGCAGCTGTGACCTCACTGATCTAGGCCGAGGTGCCGGACAGGCAGACTGGTGATTAACCCGTATGACTCAAAAAAATAATCAGGCATCAGGCGTCCGCTGTCACAGAATAGGAGAGTTCCACAAAAAGACTGAGATCTGAGCACAGAAGGAATGAACAGCGCCACACAGAGATCCCTCTTTCCAGCTTTGAAATATCCACTTACAGCCTGTTACCCAATGGGTTAGATACAGAGTAAAGCTCCCTCTACACTGTCCCATCAAACACTCCCAGGGCAGGTACAGCACGGGTTAGATACAGAGTAAAGCTCCATGTACACTGTCCCATCAAACACTCCCAGGGCAGGTACAGCACGGGTTAGATACAGAGTAAAGCTCCCTTTACACTGTCCCATCAAACACTCCCAGGGCAGGTACAGCACGGGTTAGATACAGAGTAAAGCTCCCTCTACACTGTCCCATCAAACACTCCCAGGGCAGGTACAGCACGGGTTAGATACAGAGTAAAGCTCCCTCTACACTGTCCCATCAAAGACTCCCAGGGCAGGTACAGCACGGGTTAGATACAGAGTAAAGCTCCCTCTACACTGTCCCATCAAACACTCCCAGGGCAGGTACAGCACGGGTTAGATACAGAGTAAAGCTCCCTCTACACTGTCCCATCAAACACTCCCAGGGCAGTTACAGCACGGGTTAGATACAGAGTAAAGCTCCCTCTACACTGTCCCATCAAACACTCCCAGGGCAGGTACAGCACGGGTTAGATACAGAGTAAAGCTCCCTCTACACTGTCCCATCAAAGACTCCCAGGGCAGGTACAGCACGGGTTAGATACAGAGTAAAGCTCCCTCTACACTGTCCCATCAAACACTCCCAGGGCAGGTACAGCACGGGTTAGATACAGAGTAAAGCTCCCTCTACACTGTCCCATCAAAGACTCCCAGGGCAGGTACAGCACGGGTTAGATACAGAGTAAAGCTCCCTCTACACTGTCCCATCAAACACTCCCAGGGCAGGTACAGCATGGGTTAGATACAGAGTAAATCCAATTTTTCTGCCTGGACCATACCCGCCTGCAGTGAAACACTTGACATCGGTGGTCAGTGGAGTCTGGGCACAGACCCCAGTGCAGGAATCCGACCCCATGTGAACACTTTGCATTAAATCATCCCATCAATCAGACCAAATGAAGAACAGAAAAGCAGGCTTTTAAGAAGCTGTGAATGTTTAGCAGACGGTGACTGTGCAGGGAGGTCGCCAAGTGTGCAGCATTTAACGAGATGCGGAAAGGCTCCACGTTGCCTTCGTGGTTTGGCTATTTGAAGGGATGGTTTTACAGAGACGCGAGCAGTACATTAAACACTGCAGATGTGGCATCTAGATTGCATAGAAGGCACTGACTGCTCGTTAGATGGTGGTTTCACATCAGAGGCAGTTTGTTCTCGTTTTGGGAACTCGGAAACTCCAGTTTGTGATTGAACGTAAGAACTTACGAATTAGGAGCAGGAGTCGGCCATTCGGCCCCTCGAGCCTGCCCCGCCATTCGGCCCCTCGAGCCTGCCCCGCCATTCGGCCCCTCGAGCCTGCCCCGCCATTCGGCCCCTCGAGCCTGCCCCGCCATTCGGCCCCTCGAGCCTGCCCCGCCATTCGGCCCCTCGAGCCTGCCCCGCCATTCGGCCCCTCGAGCCTGCCCCGCCATTCGGCCCCTCGAGCCTGCCCCGCCATTCGGCCCCTCGAGCCTGCCCCGCCATTCGGCCCCTCGAGCCTGCCCCGCCATTCGGCCTCTCGAGCCTGCCCCGCCATTCGGCCCCTCGAGCCTGCCCCGCCATTCGGCCCCTCGAGCCTGCCCCGCCATTCGGCCCCTCGAGCCTGCCCCGCCATTCGGCCCCTCGAGCCTGCCCCGCCATTCGGCCCCTCGAGCCTGCCCCGCCATTCGGCCCCTCGAGCCTGCCCCGCCATTCGGCCCCTCGAGCCTGCCCCGCCATTCGGCCCCTCGAGCCTGCCCCGCCATTCGGCCCTCGAGCCTGCCCCGCCATTCGGCCCCTCGAGCCTGCCCCGCCATTCGGCCCCTCGAGCCTGCCCCGCCATTCGGCCTCTCGAGCCTGCCCCGCCATTCGGCCCCTCGAGCCTGCCCCGCCATTCGGCCTCTCGAGCCTGCCCCGCCATTCGGCCTCTCGAGCCTGCCCCGCCATTCGGCCCCTTGAGCATGGCTGATCTTCGACCTCAACTCCACTTTCCCGCCCGATCTCCATATTCCTCGATTCCCCGAGAGTCCAAAAATCTATCTATCTCAGCCTTGAATATAGTCAAAGACTCAGCATCCACAGCCCTCTGGGGCAGAGAATCCCAAAGATTCACAACCCTCTGAGTGAAGAAATTCCTCTTAATTTCAGTCCTAAATGGCCGACCCCTTATCCTGAGTCTATGCCCCCTAGTTCTAGACACTCCAGCCAGGGGAAACAACCTCTCAGCATCTACCCTGTCAATCCCCTTCAGAATCTTGTATGTTTCAATGATTCAATTGATTCCTGTGATGAGAGGGTTGTCCTATGAGGACAGATTGAGTAGATTGGGCTAACACTCTCTGGAGTTTCGAAGACTGAGAGAGGATCGCTGTGAAACATAGAAGGCTAGAAATTGGGCTCCTTTGCTCCTCCCGTTCGCGCCTCCGGGGGGCAAATGTGTTTGCGACCGGGCGCGGCGATATCAACGCCTCCCGCTAAATTCGGCGGGAGTTTTGTGGTGGCACTAAGACGTTGCACCCTGATCTCCTGCGCCTGGAGATCGTGACGTCATTGCCCTGCGCAGCGCCCCGGATGGGAAATTCCCTCTCGCCCGCTGCTTGTGCGCCTGCTGTTAGTAACGACAGGTAGAGGAGGCGGTTTTCAGTCGGATGTCCCCTGGAGGAGCGATATTTAAAGGCGTCCATATCCGGTGTAGTTTTCTTCGGCCAACAATGCTGCGTTGTTAGTTCCACATCGGCAAAGAGGCCTTTCGACCGATTTCAGCATTTTGCCTTTTAACGAGTGTTCTGGCCCATAAAGATTCTTCAGTTTCATTGAGGGGGTATTTGAAAGTGCAATATTTGGATCCTTTCGTGGGGGCTGTACTGGCACTGGACCTCGTCCTCCAGCATCAAGGTCTCCCCTCTTTACAGTCCCCTTTCCTACTCTAGTGCTCCTACATAGTGTTACCCCAGTGGCTGCAACAGGGCTGGTGGAAGGCTGCTGAGTGTCCGTGCGGGAGACTTCAGATGGCCTTGCAGGACGCCCTCGACCAGCTCTGGGCCTGGAAGGCCCAGCTGTAGACTGCACCACCTCAGAATGGGCAGCAGCAGTCTGGGCTGGCTGGATGACAGGCAGTGACAAGGGCACTGGCGGAGTGTCAGTGGTGAGAGCAGGAATGCTGTCATCCTGAGAGAGGACAGCAGCTTCCTGCTCCACTGACCCACTGCCACTCCCCTGGCAATCTGCTGGAGCACAGATTGTTGGCCTGCTGCGACACCGTCAGATCCCCGGTGGACTGTGATGGTCCCAGCCACGATGGCAGCAGTCAGAGCTTGCGTGGCATCAAGCTGAGACTGCATGAGAGCAGTCTGAGAATCGATGGCAGCAACCATTGCCTGCATTACAGCACTAAGATGTTGCGTCACTTCCGTCTGTGCTGCAATGGAAGCTGCCAGATCGCCCATCACACGTGGCATCAGGTCTGGATCTGCACGGTCTCTCTGGGAGTCTACCATCCTCCCTGGTGTGCACAGAGCTCTGTGCAATGTTGGAGGCGGACTCCTCCACGCTCCTTACCATTGCCGACAGGCTCTCGGGCACCCTTGCCATTGCACCTATCATCTCGGTGTGTCTGGCCATCACCCTCCTTGTGAACGCCTCCCCATTGAGGTCCTCATCTGAGTCCTGTGCAGCAGAACTCGCGCGTGAACTCACCCTCCGGGGAGCTGGCCCCCGATCTACCCTTTCCCCCTGGCCTTGCTGCAGCCCGCTCGTCCCCGGTGCATCACCCAGTGCAGACCCCTCTATTAAACTTGCCTCTAAAGATGGCGTAGTGCCAGTATCTGAGGCGGTGCCTGCGGGTGAGAGATGCAGTGACGCGGTGCTTTGCTCCTCCTCCTCTTCTCCTGCCTCACTCTCAGTGCGAGGCTCAGGGACAGGCTGGTCATCTGGTTGCTGATTATCTGAAAGCATAAAGGCACAAGACTCGCGTTAAGGTGAGGGCAGGGGGCGGGAATGGAGCAAGGAATGCAGACATTCTCAGGAGGTGGAAAGTGAGAAAGGTTTGTGGTGTGAGGAGGAAGTGGGATGAGAGAAGGAGAGGGGCTGAAGATACCGTTGTTGCCCTGAACGGGGTTGACGTCGCCGACGGCCACGGCGCCCACCACCTGCTGCCCAATGAGTCGCAGCACTCGCTCCTCCAGGTCTGAGAGCTGCTGGAGCTGCGCCTCACCCCCGCCAGTTCTCTGCTGCTCCCTCCTATTGTGGGCCATCTCGGCCTGCAGGAGAAACAAATGTGTTTGAGTCAGAGTCCAGCTGTGTGTTTGGGAGATATGCCTGCTGTCGTTGAATAGCTGTGATTGTGGGCAAGGTGTGAGGTGTGGATGTGAGTTTGAGTAGGTGAAGATGTTTGGTGGGTGAGTGGTGGTGGTGTGGTTCTTTGCGCAGTGTGCACAGACTGAGGTTCAGATGCTGGTACGTAGGAGCTGTTGAAGCGAGTACTCACCTTGACCACCCGAGTGAGGTTGTTGAATTTCTTGCGGCACTGTGTCAAGCTGCGTTCCACCACACTACTGGCCGAGACCTCCTGGGCCACTTCTCTCCACATTGCCCTGAACACCTGAGGCGATGGCCTCCTTCCAGTGTCCGGGAACAGCATTGCCCTCCTTCGCTCCACTCCAGCCACCAATGCCACGTCTGTGAATCGATGAGCTCTCTCCCTGGGAGTGGGAACAGCCACAGCCACCAGGGGATTCACTCGCTCGCAGGCCGCCTCGAAGCCAGCAAAGCTGAAAATGAGCATCTGCACAATGATGCAACTTCTCCTTTAAGAGCTGGAAGGAACCAGTGTGAAGGATCATTGCTGAATGCATTGCACCTGAAATTCATTAGCGCTCTGCTGGTAGCGCCCCTGTAGCACCCCTCTGAGGTCATTAGCGCTTGATTTAGCACCCACTTCCTTCCTGGGGCGCTAACACCCAATTTAGTAGAAGTTCAGAATCCTTAGCGCCTGGCGCTAAATCTTCAAAATTTCAAAAGTTAACGCCCCAAACGGGACGAGACCCGATTTTACCCCCAGAAGGTTCTGAGGGGGATTGACAGGGTAGATGCTGAGAGGTTGTTTCCCCTGGCTGGAGAGTCTAGAACCAGGGGGCATAGTCTCAGGATAAGGGGTCGGCCATTCAGGACCGAAATGAGGAGGGATTTCTTCACTCAGAGGGTTGTGAATCTTTGGAATTCTCTGCCCCAGGGGGCTGCGAATGCTGAGTCTTTGATTATATTCAAGGCTGAGAGAGACAGATTTTTGGACTCTAGGGGAACCAAGGGATATGGAGATCGGGCGGGAAAGTGGAGTTGAGGTGGATGATCAGCCATGATCTTATTGAATGGCGGAGCAGGCTCGAGGGGCCGAATGGCCGACTCCTGCTCCTAATTCTTATGTTCTTATGTTCTTATGCGACATCAGGTCAAGGGTGTTAGTTTTCAGTGGATGGCAGAAAGTGATTGCAAAACACTAACCAAAATTCTGAAATTCAGTGCAGTAAAAAGGAACTGAACTTATTCAGCCCTCTCGGTCACGGGCTTGTTTCTCAGTTGTATGTTTTTTTGGGGTGGGTGGGGCAGTGTCAGATTTTTTAAAGCTGTTTGGCAGCATTTCTGAGCTTTTCCGGTTAGCATGTGTGATCATGCCCACTACACACTGGACCCTCACAGCCAGCATGCACAAGGGGCATTCCTCCATTTAACATAGAACATAGAACATAGAACAGTACAGCACAGTACAGGCCCTTCGGCCCTCGATGTTGTGCCGAGCATTGTCCGAGACCAAGATCAAGCTATCACACTCCCTATCACTCTGGTGTGCTCCATGTGCTTATCCAATAACCGCTTGAAAGTTCCTAAAGTGTCCGACTCCACTATCACAGCAGGCAGTCCATTCCACACCCCAACCACTCTCTGAGTAAAGAATCTACCTCGGACATCCCTTCTATATCTCCCCCCATGCACCTTATAGTTATGCCCCCTTGTAACAGCTGCCTCTACCCGAGGAAATAGTCTCTGAACATCCACTCTATCTATCCCCCTCATCATCTTATAAACCTCTATTAAGTCGCCTCTCATCCTCCTCCGCTCTAAAGAGAAAAGCCCCAACTCCCTCAATCTTTCCTCATAAGACCTCCCCCCCAAACCAGGCAGCATCCTGGTAAATCTCCTTTGCACTCTTTCCAATGCTTCCACGTCCTTCCTATAGTGAGGTGACCAGAACTGCACACAATATTCCAAATGTGGTCTCACCAAGGTCCTGTACAGTTGCAGCATAACCTCACGGTTCTTAAACTCAAACCCTCTGTTAATAAACGCCAACACACCATAGGCCTTCTTTACTGCTCTATCCACTTGAGTGGCAACCTTCAGAGATCTGTGGATATGAACCCCCAGATCCCTCTGCTCCTCCACGTTCCTCAGAACCCTGCCGTTGACCCTGTAATCCTTATTCAAATTTGCCCTACCAAAATGAATCACCTCGCACTTATCAGGGTTAAATTCCATCTGCCATTTTTCGGCCCAGCTCTGCATCCTATCAATGTCTCTTTGCAGCCTACAACTGCCCTCCACCTCATCCACTACTCCACCAATCTTGGTGTCATCAGCAAATTTACTGATCCACCTTTCAGTCCCCTCCTCCAAGTCATTGATAAAAATCACAAACAGCAGAGGACCCAGCACCGACCCCTGTGGCACACCGCTGGTAACTGGTCTCCAGTCCGAAAATGTTCCATCCACTACCACCCTCTGCCTTCTATGAGATAGCCAGTTACTTATCCAATCGGCCAAATTTCCCTCTATCCCACAACTCCTTACTTTCTTCATGAGACGACCATGGGGAACCTTATCAAACGCCTTACTAAAATCCATGTATACGACATCAACTGCTCTACCTTCATCTACACACTTAGTTACCTCCTCAAAGAATTCAATCAAATTTGTTAGGCAAGACTTACCCTTCACGAATCCGTGTTGACTTTCCCTGATTAAGTTGCCCCTTTCCAAATGGTCATAAATCCTATCCCTCAGGACCTTTTCCATTATCTTACCAACCACCGAAGTAAGACTAACCGGCCTATAATTACCAGGGTCATTCCTATTTCCTTTCTTGAAGAGAGGAACAACATTCGCCACTCTCCAGTCCTCTGGCACCATTCCCGTGGACAGTGAGGACCCAAAGATCAAAGCCAGAGGCTCTGCAATCTCCTCCCTTGCCTCCCAAAGAATCCTAGGATATATCCCATCTGGCCCAGGGGACTTATCGACCCTCAGGTTCTTCAAAATTGCTAAAACATCTTCCCTCAGAACATCTACCACCTCCAGCCTATCCACCTTTATCACACTCTCATCCTCAAGAACATGGCCCCTCTCCTCGGTGAACACTGACGAAAAGTATTCATTCATCACCTCTCCTATCTCTTCTGACTCCATGCACAAGTTCCCACTACTGTCCTTGACCGGCCCTACCCTCACCCTGGTCATTCTTTTATTTCTCACATAAGAGTAAAAAGCCTTGGGGTTTTTCTTGATCCGACCCGCCAAGGACTTCTCATGCCCCCTCCTAGCTCTCCTAAGCTCTTTTTTTAGCTCATTCCTTGCTACCTTGTACCCCTCAATCGACCCAACTGAACCTTGTTTTCTCATCCTTACATACGCTTCCTTTTTCCTCTTGACTAGACATTCAACCTCTTTTGTGAACCATGGTTCTCTCACTCGGCCATTTCCTCCCTGCCTGACAGGGACATACCTATCAAGGACACGCAGTAATTGCTCCATGAAAAAGCTCCACTTTTCGTTTGTGCCTTTCCCTGATAGTTTCTGTTCCCATCTTGTACTCCCTAATTCTTGCCTAATCGCATCATAATTACCCCTCCCCCAATTATAAACCCTGCCCTGCCGTATGGCCCTATCCCTCTCCATTGCAATAGTGAAAGTTACCGAATTGTGGTCACTATCTCCAAAGTGCTCTCCCACATACAAATCAAACACTTGGCCCGGTTCATTACCCAGTACCAAATCCAACGTGGCCCCACCTCTTGTCGGCCTATCCACATATTGTGTCAGGAAACCCTCCTGCACACACTGTGCAAAAACTATCCCATCCGAACTGTTTGACCTATAAAGGTTCCAATCAATATTTGGAAAGTTGAAGTCACCCATGACAACTACTCTGTGACCTCCACACCTATTCATAATCTGCTTTGCAATTTCTTCCTCCACATCTTTATTACTATTTGGGGGCCTGTAGAAAACTCCTAACAACGTGACCGCTCCTTTCCTATTTCTAACTTCAGCCCATATTACCTCAGACGGCTGATCTCCAATTCAGGCCACTTTGCAGTGTCAGTGGTGGCTCTCGAGGTGGGAGGGGTTAGGAGTGAGCAGGTGCTGCTGGTTGCCTGATTACTGCAGGGAGTTGGAGTGAACTTGTACAAAGTTGGTGGTGGGGTTTTCTTTTCAGGTTTTAGGGCCTTTTTGGTCCATAAGCAGCAGCCAGATGGCTGCTGAGGGCCCCGGAGTGCCGGGCCCCTCAGAGGACAGTGTTCCCAGGATGAATTTAATCAGGGGAGAAACTGTGGTTGGAAGGGAGAGAAAAAGGTCCAAAGATTTGGGCCAGGACCCTAGGAGGTTTGGAAAAGAGAACACGGTGGTGGTTCAGTGAAAGGATAAGGAGATACGAGCTTGGGATATTATCCAGGTGGTACATGAGGACTGCGGCGAGGGAAGCTGCTTTGTCTGCCGACCAAAGCCGAATGTTGGGTTGGAGGTGACGGTCAGTGGCCGAGAGGAGGTGGAAAGACTTTTACTGAGTTTGAAGGTTGCCGATAAGTTCTTGGAGGTATCTCTGCTGTATTCTGAAGAGGTGGTGGTTTCATTCTTAACCCTGCCGGTTTATATTGAGGACGATGTGCTAATAAAAAAGTTGGAGTCGTGGGACATTAAAATTTGCTCAGCAATAAAGAGGAGATACTATCCAGGAACACGGGTAGCAGATGGAACCCATTATGTAAAGGTGCGGTTCCCAGAGGGGGTGAAGTCATTGCCGTACAGCATGAAATTCAAGACAGTGGAAGGAGTGCAGTACTTCCGGGTACTGTATGGTAACCAGGTGAAGGTTTGTTATTATTGTCTTGGACACGACCATCTTGTAAGAAGCTGTCCAGACTTGTAATGTTATAACTGTGGTGAGTCTGGACACATCGCTCGGAGCTGCAATGCGGAGAGCTGTGGGGTGTGTCACAAAGGTCCCACCCGCTGTGAGTGTGAGGCAGAAGGAAGCCCCTTGAGTGACGAGGAGATGGGAGAAGGAGCAGGAGGTGTGAGTGGAGCGGCTGGAGAGCGGAGCAGGCGGAGGACACAGCTGGTGAATGGAAGGAGAAAAGAGCGCAGGAAGAGGCAGAAAACTGCGGAGCAGAGAACAGGGTGGAGATGGTGGAAAACACACCAAGTACGGTGGAAAAGGACAAAGACAGCAGTGGGCAGCACGGGTCGAGGGCAGAGTCGCGCCATAATACGGCTCGGCTCTCCCTAAAGAATCTGGTGTCCGCGGGGGGAGAGGAGGCGGGAGCGGGGTGCGGGGTAAGTGTAAGTACTCCAAAGAAAGACGGGGAGTCGGACATCTCGGGGAGCAGGAGGGGGCAAGACAAGGAGAGGGTGCAAGTGGCAGGAGCCTTAAAGGGGCAGCAGGACGGGAGCGGGGAGACAAAGATGCCAGAAGGGAGCAAGATAGGTGCAGATGCGCCATTGTCCCAGAGAGAGAAGAAACGGGGAGCAAGGGTCAGCGGTGGAGATGAGGCCGAAGGGAGCGGCATTGTTGGAGAAACCATGATAGCAGGAAGACTCTCTAAGGGAGATTATATATCTGACGGGGAGCAGGGACGGGAGGTCACAGAAGAGCTCGAGAGTGAGGAGTCAGAGGGGGACAGAGACATGGCAGTGGGGGGTGGGGTGGCATCGTGTGGAAAGGGAAAGGTTGGTGAGGGGCGGAAGGAGGGAGAAGGGGCAGCCCCTTGGCCCAAACCTAATGTAAGGAAGAGGCTGAAACTGCAGGGAAAGTTCAAACAGGAGGTGAAAAAGAGCCGGAGGCTGCAGGAGAAAGCAACAGCTGCCCGAAAAGTTGGGAAGGAGCATGAGAGGAGGGAAGGGCCGGAGATTAAATGATGGGAGGATTATCAGGCACACTTCCCTTATTCGGAGCCATGATTACATTGGTCTCGATTAATGTGAACGGACTGAGGGGTGAGAAGAAATTGCAGCAGTTGTTGCAGGGTTTTAAAGGCACTGACTTGTTGCGTCTGCAAGAAACCGTTTGGGATGAGGATATCCGAGAAAGAGTTCGGAAGGTTTGGAAGGGAGAGATGTTTGCAAGTTGTGCAAACAATAACCGTAGAGGGGTGGCTGTTTTGCTGAGTCTGTCCATAAAAGAGAACGTTGCCTTGGTGGACAAGGACACTGAGGAGATTTTTACGGCTAAGGGTAAAAATGGAGGAATTTAATTGCGATCTCTTTATTATCTATGCACCGAACGACCATTGCAAGCGTCGCGAGTTTTTTCGGGGGTTATTCACTGAAGTGGCAGAGGTGGAAAACCCTTGTATAGTGGGGGATTTTAATGTATTTTTATCTCGGATGGACATTTCAGCCCAGATGACCTTTAAGGATGATAACTCCAGAGGGATGATTGTTAAAATGATGGCAAATTTAAATTTGAGAGACTTATGGAGGGATTGGAACCCCATAAAAAGAGAATTCTCCAGAACAGGTTGGGTGGGTGATTTTTAAAACAGAGCCGAATAGATTTTGTGTTAATGCGGGAAGGGTTAAGTTCTGAGGTGATGGAGATTTATTAGAAAAAAGTATTTTTTAGTGACCACTCGGCTTTGGTTCTTAGAATTAGGAACAGCAGAGTTAAGATCTGTCCAGGGGTGTGGATTTTAAACAATCAATACCTGAAAGAAATTGCTTTTAAAGAAGGGATTTTAAATATAATAAAGAATGCTCAGAAGGAACCTTTGTTCTTGAAAGAAAGAAGCGTTTGGTGGGACAATTTCAAATATGAAGTAAAAGTTTTTTCGGTACGTTGTGGGAAAGAGAGAGCAGCAGCTAACCGGCGTCGAGAAGAGAATATAAACAAAAGGTTTACGGATGTCTGTAAAGCAGTTGACGGAGGGGATAAAGGAGCTGAGACTAAGCTCCGGGTTTTAAAGGAAGAGTGGGAATTATTGCAAGCTGAAAAATGCAAGGGGCCATTCTCTGGGCAAAGGCTAAAGATGCATTGGAGGGCGAAAGATGCACTAGATATTTTCTAGCGCAAGAGAAGCTGCGACAGAGATTATCATTAATTGGAGAGTTGAAGGTTGGGGAGAAGATCATTAATGAAAGTGGGGAGATTGTAGAGACGGCTAATAGCTTTTATCAAGAGTTATATACAAAAGAAGACATTTCCAATTTGACGATGGAGAAGGTTAGTGCTTTTAATGAAGAGGGTTTAAAGGAGGATGAGAGAAGCATGTGTGACAAAGAAGTAGGATTAGCGGAAATAAAAGTAGCAATAAGTGGAATGAAGGGGGGGAAAGCCCAGGGTCCGATGGACTAAGCGCAGAATTTTATAAAGAATTTTTTGAGATTTTAAGTCCATTGCTCTTCGAGGTTTTTAAGGAAATTAAAATTGAGGGAAGCCTAGCCCCATCTATGAGGAGAGGTGTCATAAGCTTAGCTTATAAAAATAAAGGGGATAGAAGGGATCTAAAGAATTGGAGGCCCATTACATTATTAAATGTGGATTATAAGGTCTTGGCGAGGGTTATGGCAAATCGTATGAAGGAGGTGTTGCCGCAGATAGTTTTTCCCTCTCGGTCCTATGGAGTCATAGGCCGGGACATCGCAGACTCTGTGGTCTCAATCCGAGATGCGATAGAGCTCATGGAAGAGAGTGGGAGGGAAGCTTATGTATTAAAGATAGATCAAGAGAAAGCCTTTGATAGGGTCTCTCATGGGTTTTTATTGAAGGTTTTGGAAGCATTTGGTTTCGGGGAAAATTTCATTGAATGGATAAGGAAATTTTATTCAAACATATTTAGCTGTGTTAAATGTAATGGTTTGTTATCCAAGTATTTTCCGATACAGAGGTCAGTGAGACAGGGTTGTCCCCTGTCCCCATTGTTGTACACATTGGTAGCAGAACCATTAGGTTACATGATGCGAAAGAAACAAGATGTAGTTGGGATTGCGGTTCCCAGTTCCGGGCTGGTGTCGGTGATACACCAATATGCAGATGACACAACCTTAACATTGAGAAATGGGGAGTCAGTGAAGAGAGCTATGGACGTAGTGGAGGAATATTGTAGAGCTTCAGGAGCCAGAGTGAATTATAGTAAGTCCCAATGCCTGGTTGCAGGAAGGGGTAGGGGGGAATGGTTGGAGGAAAGTCCCTTTAAGGTGGTGGAGGTTTTGGAAGTTCTGGGGGTGCATATGGGGTGCAAGAAAGACAGGGATGAGGTGGATCAATTAAATTGGGAACCGAAGGTTATGAAAATTAAAAAGATTTTGGGAAGATGGGAAAGAAGGTGGTTGAAAGTGCAAGGAAGAGCGACAGTGGTGTCCACTCTCCTGTTATATAAGCTATGGTACTTATTGACGGTGGAGGATATTCCTGAGTGGGCGGAAAAGTCCATCCGAGAGGCTTGTGTGAGGCTTTTATGGGAAGGGAAACCAGCCTTGGTTGCTTACAATACCATTATTGGACGGAGAAATCAGGGAGGACTCAATTTCCCAGATATTGATTTGAAGAAAAAATCCTTTAGAATCAAATGGGTGAAGAGATTTCTTCAGAAGTCAAATACAAGTTTTTGGAAGAGTTGTTTCGAGCATTTTTTTAAAATGAAGTGGGATAGGAGGGCAGGGGATATTGCATATGGAATACAATAATATGTTTTTGAAATCGATTAAACCTCTCCCTAGGTTTTATAAGGGGGTTGTAGAGACTTGGGCCCAATTTTTAAAAAGTGTGCAGTTTATGCCCAAGGGGGCTGAGGAATTTTTAGAACAGCCCTTATTTTTGAACAGGTGGGTCAACATTGAAGGAGAGGTATTATTTAATCAAGCTTTTATAAAAGCTGGTATTATATGTGTGAAAGATGTATTATATGAGGTAATTCCAGGTTGGTTGCCGGAAGCGATAGTGAGGGACATGGTGTGGGAGGAGGATCAGGAGGTAGAGGAAAAAGCAATAGAGATCATGTATGAGAAGATTGTGAGGGCAATGCCACAGAATTGGATGGAAGAAATAAATGCGGAAATCTCCAAAGGAAGTAAAATGCGTCCCGCTTTTCCAAGCTTTCTGCTGGAGAAAAGTGGAGAGCTGGTTCAATTTGACAACTGCAATACTCGAGATTTCTATGAGGTATTTAGAGAATGGAGATTCAAGACACCTGCTGGTCAGGAGTTTTGGCAGAGTATATACCCACAGCTGGACTTCAACAGGATTTGGAAGGGAATGTGGGCCAATTTTAAATGTCCAGAGTGGATTGAACTGGATTTCAAATTGTCTCAGAACCGGATTTTTACCCTGACGGTCTTGTGTGAGATTGGGCGAGTGGAGGGGGCAACTTGCCCAGTGTGTGGGACACGGGATGAGACTCTGTCCCATTTACTGGTGTTATGTCCGCAGTTAAATGATTTTAAATACTATGTACGACAGTTGTGTGAGGTTTTTTTACTGGGTGGGGACCGAAGAGCGAGAATGGGAATCCCGTGGGATTCAATTTTGAGATGGGGAATGCAGGAGAGTCTGCCCGAGTCTAGCGGAGCGGCAATTAATTTAATGTTCAGTTTGGCGAGATTCGTGATTGTGCAAAGAAGGAAGGCTCTGGTTTTAAGGGGAGGAGAATCAATCTAACAGAGTATTTTAAATATAAGCTAAAAGATCATTATATTTATTCAGAAAGGAATTTAAAGATAGTATATTACAATCAATTTTTAAAGTACAATCGATTAAAATATGTCACGGGAGACAAATTAAATTTTGATGTTAATGTGTGGGGGAGGAATGGCTGTGCAGAGCGGCGGAATGGATTTGAATGATACAATGGAATGATCACAATGTTGTAAATGTTCTTAATGTTCAATAAATAATATAACAATCAAAAAAAAAATTGGGCAGCACTCTCGCCTCTGAGTCAGAAGGAGTGTTGTGGGTTCAAGTCCCACATCAGAAACTTGAGCACAAAAATCTAGGCTGATCCTCCCAGTGCAGTGCTGAGGGAGCGCTGCACTGTCAGAGGTGCCGTCTTTCAGATCAGACGTTAAACTGAGGCCATGTCTGCTCTCTCAGTTAGATGCAAAAGATCCCATGGCACTATTTCAAAGAAGAGCAGGGGTGTTATCCCCGGTGTCCTGGTCAATATTTATCCCTCAATCAAAATCACTAAAAAAAACAGATGATCTGGTCATTATCACATTGCTGTTTGTGGGAGCTTGCTGTGCGAAAATTGGCTGTCGCGTTTCCCACATTACAACAGTGACTGCACTTCAAAAAGTACTTCATTGGCTGTGAAACGCCCCGAGATTTGTGAAAGGCGCTATATAAATGCAAGGGGGAAAAATTCAGTATCGTCCCATTTGGGGTGCAATTATCGGCCGAACGCAAAGATTATCGCCTGGCGCTAATTATCGCCTCCGACTGCAAACTTGACTTTTATCGCCCCTGGAGGTGATTGGAGCGCTAAATCAGGTGCTTCACACCTGTCTTAAGGCACAAAGGCCGAGGAGCGAGGCGCTACCTCAGAGCGCTGGTGAAGCTCATGTAATGTCAGTCAGCAATGGAACACACACACAATGGCACCGGCCAGTTCTTAAAGGGGAGGGTTGATCTTGCTTTCCATCCACATCCTGCTCATTGCAGCCTTGAATCTCGGCCTGGAGAGACCTGTACATCAAATCTGCAGGAAAGAAAAATGGAGAGGCCCAGGGAAAGAGCTCATACTGCAGCCCCCACAGTCTCTTCTAAATCGAAACAAGGAAGGGCAAATCAAAATGAACCTGCAAAGTGCTGCTCAGTACCCAAAACTCCTTCACACAGCATTGAATCTCTCCAGAAGTCTCTCTCTCTCTCTCTCTCTCTCTGACTGCGTGGTTAAAAAATGTCACCAACAATAAAAGGCAGGAAGCGGTTGCCTTTAAATAGCGCTCCCCCAGTCCCTTCCTGACTGCAAAATGCTCCCCTCAACCTGTCGTTGCTAGCGGCAGGCGGTAAGGCAGGGGGCGCCACTCAATATCTGGTCCGGGGCGCTACCGGGGCGTTGCGCACTCGGCTGACGTCACGATCTGCCGGTGCAGGAGATCGTGGCGGTAGTGTTTAGTGCCAGCGCAAAATGTCTAGTTAATTTCGCGAGCGGCGTAAACATCGTTGCGCCCGGGTGCTAGTTGCTTTGCGCCCCATTAGTGCCCTCTTAAGGCGCTAACGGGAGACGCAACCAACTGAATTTTCCCCCCCCCCAAGTTTTTTTTTGTGCATCCCACTATGAGGTGCCGTGGTGGGATTTGAAATACATTGGGGGAAAAATTCGGTTGGTTAGTGCCTCCGTGGGGCGCTAATGGGGTGCTAGGAACTTAGCGCCTGAACACGGCGATTTTAGTGCTGCTCGCAAAATTGACCAGTCGTTTTGCGGCGGCGCTAAACACTACCGCCATGATCTCCTGCGCCCGCAGATCGTGACGTCAGTCGAGCATGCAACGCCCCAGTAGCGCCCCGGACCGGATATTGAGTCGCGCCCCCTGCCTTAGCGCCTGCCGCTAGCAACGACAGGTTGAGGGGAACGTTTTCAAGTCGGGAAGGGGCTGGGGGAGCGCTGTTTAAAGGCGGGCACTTCCTGCCTTTTCTTGTCGGCAAAATCTTTGGTTTTAACGCTGTCCTAAGGAGTTTTGGCCCTCAGCACCACTTTTGAGGTTTCTAAGTGCTGAGCTCTTTCCCTGGGCCTATCCATTAGTGTTTCCAACACAATTGCTTTCGAGGTCTCTCCAGGCCGAGATTCAAGGTTGTAATGAGCAGGGTGTGGCTGGCCAGCAAGATGGCCCCTACCCTTTAAGAACTGGACGGCGCCAGTCTGTCTGGCTTCCATGGGAACGGACATCGCCTGAGCTTCGGTAGCGTTCTGAGGTAGCGCCTCGCTCCCTGACGTTAGCGCCTTAAGAGAGGTGTGTAGCGCCTGATTTAACACTCAAATCACCTCCAGGGGGCGATAGAGGAGAATTTTGCAGTCGGAGGCGATAATTAGCGCCGGACGCTAAACTTTGCGCCCGGCCGATATTAGCGCCCCAAAATGGGCGATACCCAATTTTTCCCACTAGATCTGTATCATTAAGTCGCGAACTCAGGATTACTCGCCCAGTAACATAACCACTATGGTGCCGCACCCCTGGGCACATAGCAGATGAAATTTAACGCAGAGAAGTGTGAAATCATTTATTTTGGTCGGAAGAATGAGGAGAGGCAACATAACCTACAATTTCAATGGAGGGTGTAGGAGGAGAGAGACCTGGGGGTGTAAATACACTAATCTTTGAAGGTGGCAGGACAAGTTGAGAAGGCTATTAAAAAAGCATACAGGATCCTTGGCTTAATTAATAGAGGCATAGAGTACAAAAGCAAGGAAGTTATGCTGAACCTTTAAAAAACAATGGTGTGTCAGCTGGAGTATTGTGTCCAATTCTGGGCACCACACTTTAGGAAGGATGTCAAGGCCTTAGAGAGGGTGCAGTGGAGATTTACTAGAATGAGTCCAGGGATGAGGGACTTCAGTTACGTGGATAGACTGGAGAAGCTGGGGTTGTTCTCCTTGGAGCAGAGAAGGTTGAGAGGAGATTTGATAGAGGTGTTCAAAATCATGAGGGGTCTAGACAGAGTAGATAGAGAGAAACTGTTCTCATTGGTGGGAGGGTCGAGAACCAGAGGACACAGATTTAAGGTGATTGGCAGAAGAACCAAAGGCGACATGAGGAAAAACTTTTCATGCAAAGAGCTGTTATGATTAGGAGTACACTGTTTGAAAGGGCGGTGGAAGCAGATTCAAGAGTCATTTTCAAAAGAGAATTGGATAAATAATTGAAGGGGAAAAATTTGTCTGGGCTGCAGGGCAGAGGAGCGGGACTAATTGGAGAGCTCTTTCAAAGAGCCGGCGCAGGCAGGGTGGGCCGAATGGCCTCATTCTGTGCTGTATGGTTCTGTGATTCTAAAGACGTTATACGAATGCAAGCAGCTGTTGTTGTTGTTTGAATCGGAAGAGGTGAAAGGCTGGCCCACTGCAGGTGTTACTCAGCCTCCGATCAGGATAACTAGATTCAGAAAAACCATCACAAATTGACCTCAATTGTTGCTGTGCATATGCAGCATGACCTAGAAAACATACATTTCCTTCATCGCTTCGATGCATCACTCATCTAGAAAACATGAGCTGAAATGTTTGCACACTGTCTTCGGTTCCTCTACTCCTGCGTCAAACTGCGTCTTATCTCTCTGTCAGTCCGTCCATCACTGCCAGTCTCTCACTCGCTCTCTCTGTCTCTGTCCATTTGTGGGCAACTCTCTTTCCTCTGTCACTCAATGGGGAAGATTTCTACAGCAGTGCTTGAGTTTCCAGCTGTAATGTATTATCACATGGTTTGTCACATGGTTTGTCACGTGGTTTGGAATGAGCATGCTCAGTTTGCTCTGGCCTAGTAAAGCAAGCACATGGACTAGCAACTCATCGTTTCTCTGTCCTTCATTTGTTCTACCCAAGTATATTATATTTTGGCGATGAGGATGGGATTCCCAAGCCATTTTTAGGGATCATGGAAGAAAGCAATTTTTCTAAGGGAGATCGGGCCAGATGTCTACGGAACGTTGACAAACCTACTCGCGCCAGGGAAAGCGAAGGATGCGTCGTTTTAAGACATTGTCGAGAAACTCGAGGACCATTCCGACCCAAAGCCATTAGAAATAGCAGAGAGCTATAAGTTTGGTACCAGAAACCAAAAACAGAGTTGAAACCATTCCATAACCGTTGTACTGAATTGTCCTGTGAGCAAGGTTGTACCAAGTGGGGAAACAGAGTGGTGGTACCTACTTCTTTGAGAGATAGAATTCTGGCCGAACTTCATACTGAACATCCAGGGATTGTCAGTATGAAATCAATTGCAAGAAGCTTTGTTTATTGGCCTGGATTGGACAGTGATCTTGAATCATTTGTCAGCAAATGCAGCGTTTGCCAAAATTGCAGAAACAAACCACCCAAAACTCCACTACAACCCTGGTCATGGCCAAGTAGACCTTTTCAGAGAGTACATGTAGACTTCTGTGAGAAAGCAAATGATTATTTCCTGCTACTTGTAGATAGTCTCTCAAAATGGATTGAAGTGAAACACATGGGTTCAAATACTACAACTGAAAGTACCATCGATGAGTTGAGGTCTATCTTCGCATGTCACAGCTTACCTGAAGAGCTTGTTTCTGACAATGGCCCTCAGTTCCGTTCTGTTCTATTCCAAGAATTCATGAAACAGAATGCTATCAAACACAATCTTGTTCCACCATGTCATCCAGCTTCAAACGGAGCAGCCGAAAGATCAGTCAGAATAGTGAAAGAAGCTCTCAGAAAGCAAGTGTTGCAGCGTTGTTTGGGACTCCGCATGAAACAACTTTTGGCAAATTTCTTGCTGAAGTACAGAACTGCTCCGCACACTACAACTGGATATACCCCAACAGAACTCTTGATGAAGAGGAGATTGAGAACACGATTGAGTCTTGTTCAACCGAATTTGGCCTCAAGAGTTGAACAGAAACAGTTGAGTCAGAAATGTTATTATGACAGCAATCAGAAAGAACCCAGTTTCAGACAAAACGAGTGTGTTCGTGTTCTCAGTCCCCCTGGCAAGTCAAGTTCACACAAGTGGGATATAGGAACCGTGGCAGAGGTTGGTGGAACCAAGAGATACTTGGTTGAAATTGGTGACAACATCCAAAGTGCTCATGTAGATCAAACTGTTCAAGGAGATTTACAAGGATGTTGCCGGGAGTAGAGAATCTTAGCTATGAGGAAAGACTGGATAGGCTGGCTCTGTTTTCCTTGGAACAGAGGAGGCTGACGGGAGACCTTATTGAGGTGTATAAAATTATGAGGGGCCTAGATAAAGTGGATAGAAAGGACCTATTTCCCTTAGCAGAGTGGTCAAAAACCAGGGGGCACAGATTTAAAGTAATTGGGGGAAGGTTTAGAGGGGATTTGAGGGGAAATTTCTTCACCCAGAGGGTTGTGGGGGTCTGGAACTCGCTGCCTGAAAGGGTGGTAGAGGCAGGAACCCTAACCACATTTAAAAAGTACTTGGATGTGCACTTGGGATGCTCTAACCTGCAGGGCTACGGACCAAGAGCTGGGAAGTGGGATTAGGCTGGATAGCTCTTTGTTGGCCAGCGCGGACACAATGGGCCGAAATGGCCTCCTTCCGTGCTGTAACTTTCTCTGATTCTATGAAATGATCTCTGCTAGAGATGAACCAAGAAGTGATCTTGAACCACTTGATCATGAACACATACATGAGTTTGACTCAGTTCAGACTTCAGTAACTGAAGTACCAGGTTCAAACAAGTCTGAGATAGAAACAGAATCATCTTTGAGTTCAGAACCAGAACAAAACAGCCCGAAAACTGGTTCAACACCAAAACCTTCTGTGAGGAGATCAAGCAGGCTCTGCAAACCTGTTATTAAACTGAATTTGTAGTTCATTTCAAAGAGAAAAAGCCCGGAGTTTTTGTTATGTGGTACGTGTAATGTTGGGAAAGGTGGGACCGTAGTTTTGTTGTATTTGAGAGGGGAATAGGTACATTTTGTTTTAAGAGGGAAAGCAGTGTAATGTATTATCACATGGTTTGTCACATGGTTTGGTATGAGCATGCTCAGTTCACTCTGGCCAAATAAAGCAAGCACATGGACTAGAAACTCATCATCTCTCTGTTCTTCATTTCTTCTACCCACATATATTACACCAGCCAACCTCACTACCCACCCAACCAAAAACCAAAAACCACCCGGAGTTAAAGTCAGGTTACGGATTTGTTCTCTCTTTCCTTCACTCTTTTTTTTTCTCTGCTCTTGCTCTCCCTCTCTCCATCTTTGTGCTCTCTCTCTCTGCATCTCTACCTCTCTGTCTTCTCTCCGTTCCTCCCCATCCTCTCTCTCTCTTTCCATCTTCCTCCACTCTATCTTCCTCACTGTCTCTGTCTTCTCCTTTCTCTCTCTCTCTCTATATCTTCCGAGGTCATAGATTTAAAGAACTAGAGGGGAAATGAGGAGAAATTTCTTCACCCAGAGGGTTGTTAAGATTTGGAACGCACTTCCTGAAAGGATGGTGGAAGCAGATTCCATAGGAACGTTTTAAACTTGGACATGTACTTGGGGACTAATTTGCAGGGCTATGGGGAAAAAGCTGGGGTGTGGGACTAAATTGGAGAGCTCTTTCAAAGAGCCGAATGGCCTCCTGTACTTTACGATTCTATGAAGATCTTGACTTTGTGGGATGGTGTTAAACGGGTGATAGCGAGTCTATGGAAGTTAATGTAAATATAACAGAGGGTGGGCGGCGGGGGGGGGTGTAAAACGGGCTGCCGACTCACGATCACCCGTTTAACACTCTCGCTATTGCACAAAGTCAAGATCTACCCCTTTCTTTGCGGAACACCTCCGTTCAGTCCGTAAGCATGACTCCCGAGCTTCCGGTCGCCTGTGACTTTAATTCTCCGCTCCACTCCCACTCTGACCTCTCCGTCCTCGGCCTCTTACACTGTTCCAATGAAGCTCAATGTAAGCTCGAGGAACAGCACCTCATCTTTCGATTAGGCACTTTACAGCCTTCTGGACTCAACATTGAGTTCAACAATTTCAGACTATAACCTCGGCCCCTATCATTTTTTTCTCTCTCATGGCAGCTGTTGATGATTCTGCCATTTACACTTCATTTAGAGTCATCCTTTGTTTCTTAACTTGTCCCATTACCATCTCCTTTTGCTTTGCACCATCATCCCTTTTGTCATTTAATCTCTCCTGCCTTCCATCCTATCACAGACCTTCCCTTTTGTTCTTTCCTCCCCTCCCCCCTTTCTCTGCCCCGACACTTGCTTAAAAACCTGTTCCATCTCCAGCATTTTCCAGTTCTGACGAAGGGTCATCGACCTGAAACGTTAACTCTGTTTCTCTCTCCATAGATGCTGCCTGACCTGCTGAGTATTTCCAGCATTTTCTGTTTTTATTTCAGATTTCCAGCATCTGCAGTATTTTGCTTTTCTACCCCTTTCTGTCTCATTAGGGGCTGATTTTAACATAACTGGCAGGAAACTGACGGGATCAGATGGATCTCCTGTTTAACACTGCGTCCGGTTCTATTTCCCATGGTCATGGTGTAAAACAGGTCCGATCCTGCCAGTCTCACGCCCGGAGAGAGAGGTGAAAAGGACCCCTCTCTGTCTGACAGTCTTTCTGAGTTTTATAGATGCAGCCTGCCCTTCTCGCAACTCATTTGACTCAAATTATTGGATAGCACGGAATTGTTTGGTACTAAATTCTCACTTTGAGTGTTACTGATATTGCTCAATTCAAATTATTGGCCAACGCAGATTTTATTAGCATTGCAAATGACAGAATCATCACAGAATCATAGAAATTTACGGCACAGAAGTAAGCCATTCAGCCCATTGTGTCCGTGCCGGCCGACAAAGAGCTCTCCAGCCTAATCCCACTTTCCAGCTCTTGGTCCGTAGCCCTGTAGGTTTCGGCACTTCAAGTGCATATCCAAGTACTTTTTAAATGTGATGAGGGTCTCTGCCTCTACCACCCTTTCAGGCAGTGAGTTCCAGACCCCCACCACACTCTGGGTGAAAAAAGTTCTCCTCAACTCCCCTCTAATCCTTCTACCAATTACTTTAAATCTATGCCCCCTGGTTATTGATCTCTCTGCTAAGGGAAATAGGTCCTTCCTATCCACTCTATCTCGGCCCCTCAATTTTATACACCTCAATTAAATCTCCCCTCAGCCTCCTCTGTGCCAAAGAAAACAACCCCAGCCTCATAGCTAAAACTCCCCAGTCCAGGCAACATCCTCATAAATCTCCTCTGTACCCTCTCTAGTGCAATCACATCCTTCCTGTAATGTGGTGACCAGAGCTGCACGCAATGATCAGGAGCAGACTGTGGCTGGTTTGCAAAGTTCACAGAGCTCGCACATGGACTTTTGCAACCCACACGCTCTCCTCACTACACAGCAATGCTGAGAAATAAACAAAGAGGTCTTGCTGCGGCCTGCTGAGACTTGCCTGATTGAGGCGAAGTGGTACGTGGATCGGTTTGTGTGCAGGCGATGGCAGCTTCCTGTGGTGGTTCTGCTCTGACTTGCGTCTGACGAGCAGTGCCATCAGCAGTTTGGATCACAAGCCTGCAAAAACAGCAGGCAGCAAGGATTCCGTGTTTGCAACTGAGAATATAGATCGAGAGCTGCTCCTCGCCTCCACTCCCTGCTCACCCGACTCTTCCTGCTGCTCTTACTGTGTCTCTCTCTCTCGCTCGCTCTCTCTTTTCGTATCTGTTTCTGCCTCTGTCACTCTTGCTCTTGGTCTCTCGTTCTCTTCTCTTTCAATCACATCTTTGTCTCTCTGCCTCTCTCTGTTCCTCTATCACTTTGGATGTCAACCTCTCTGATTCTGTGTGTCTTTTGTTTAGTCTCTGCCATGCCTGCGTAACCTGAATTCCCTCTGTGATCATTCGCGTGCACATTTTGTCTGCCGCTCCGGACCCGAAACATTACTTTTACCTCCCTTTTTCCTCTCTCAGGCTTTTCTCTCCTGTCCCTTCCCCTCCCCTCCCTGTCGCTCGGACATGCCCCTTTCCCCCACCATCCATACCCCAGCCCATCACTAGTCATAACACCATAGAATAATTGAGCACAGAAGGAGTCGAGTCTGCGCCGGCTTTTTGGAAGCACAATCCAGTTAGTCCTTCATACCCTCCTGCCACTGTCCCAGGCTTGAATCCCCTTTCAATTTGGATAAAAATAAGCAGAGTGTGACAGGAAGGGACAGAATATTAATCAAGAAATAGTAGGAGCTTGTAACAAAGGTAATGCAATAATCGTGGGGGGCTTTAATCTTCATATAGACTGGACAAATCAAATTGGCAAAGGTAGTCTGGAGGACAAGTTCATGGAATGCATTCAGGACAGTTTCCTTGAACAATACATCATGGAACCAACCAGAGAACTTGTATTGTGTAATGAGATAGGGTTTACTAGCAATCTCATAGTAAAGGATCCTCTGGGGGAAGAGTGATCATAATATGATGGAATTTCACGTTAAGTTTGAGAGTGACTTGCCTAAGTCTGAAACTAGAGTCTTAAACTTAAATACATAGGTATGAGGGGCGAGTTGGCTAAAGTAGATTGGAAAAATAGATTAAAAGGTATGGTGGTAGATAAGCAGTGGCTAGCATTTAAAGAAATATTTTATAATTCTCAACAAAAATACATTCAATTGAGAAACAAAAACTCCATGGGAAAAGTGATCCATCCACGGCTAATTAAAGAAGTTAGATTGAAAGAAGAAACTTATAATGTTGCGAAGAATAGTAGTAAGCCTGAGGATTGGGAGAGTTTCAGAAACCAGCAAAGGATGACCAAAAAATTGATAAAAAGGGAAAAAATAGAATATGAGAGAAAACTAGCAAGAAATATAAAAACAGATTGTAAGAGCTTCTACAAATATGTAAAAAGGAAGAGAGTAGCAAAAGTAAATGTTGGTCCCTTAGAGGCTGAGACAGGAGAAATTATTATGGGGAATAAGGAAATTGCAAGAGCTTTAAACAAATATTTTGTATCTGTCTTCACAGTAGAAGACACAAAAAGTATACCAAAAATAATGGGGAACCAAGGGGCTAATGAGAGCGAGGAACTTAAAGTAACTAATATCATTAGAGAAAATGTACTAGAGAAACTTATGGGACTAAAAGCCAACAAATCCCCTGGACCTGATGGGCCACATCCTAGGGATCTAAAAGAGGAGGCTGCACAGATAGTGGATGCATTGGTGGTGATCTTCCAAAATTCCCTAGATTCAGGAACGGTCCCAGTGGATTGGAAGGTAGCAAATGTAACCCCGCTATTCAAGAAAGGAAGGAGAGAGAAAACCAGGAACTACAGGCCAGTTAGCCTGACATCAGTCATCGGGAAAATGCTGGAATCCATTATTAAGGAAGTGATAACAGGGTACTTAGAAAATCACACTGGGCCAAAAATTCGGCCCTTCCGGGGTGAGTACACAATCCGTACTCACCCGTAATACGTCCCGAAGTGCCGGTTTCCTGCATGCACTGCGCATGCGCGGGAAACTGGAACTTCCGGTATGGCGAAGGGGGCGGTTCCTAGGTGAATCGCTGTGCGCGGTAGAGGCTGCGCGCACGCAGCACACTTAGATTTTTTTTCAGGTTTCTCCGGGAGGGTAAGTATGGAAGTACCTACGCTTATAAAAAGGAGGCGTAGGAGCCGTTTTCAACAAGGTAAGTGGTTAATTAAGTATAATTTAAAAAATTTTCAACAGGTTTATCGTTTTTAGATACTTTAAAGAAAGGTAAGTTTATTTTTATCACTTTTAAAAAGTATTTTAATTTTTTCAAAAATTTAAATTTTTGTTTAAAGTGGTTAATTTATTTAACTATAGTTATTTTATAAATGTGATGGTTTTTTAAAACATTTATTTTAAGTTTAGCTGTTCTTTTGGGGCTGATTTCAATTCACAGATTTGACAGGTCTCCTGTCAAGTCTATGAATGAAAGATGGTCTGCTGCCATTGGCTCTTCATGGCCCACGTGATCCCAGGGGACGCATCGCACTAACTGCGCCCCTGGGACACGCAAGCACTGCGCGCCAGCACTTGGAGCAGGCCCAGGAGCTGAAGTTCCCGTGGGCCCAAATCACAACGGCAGGCGCGGTAGGTAAGTGCGCGCGCGATCCTTACCCCCGCGGCAAGCCGGAGAGGCGAATTTCAGGGCCAATATGATTAGGCAGAGTCAACATGGTTTTATGAAAGGGAAATCGTGTTTGACAAATTTATTTTTGAGGTTGTAACCAGCAGGGTAGATAAAGGGGAACCAGTGGATGTAGTATATTTAGATTTCCTAAAGGCATTCGATAAGGTGCCACATAAAAGGTTATTACACAATACTAGGGCTCATGGGGTTGGGAGTAATAAGAACATAAGAACATAAGAAATAGGAGCAGGAGTAGACCAATCGGCCCCTCGAGCCTGCTCCGCCATTCAATGAGATCATGGCTGATCTGATCCAACCTCAACTCTAAAGAACACAAGAAGTAGGAGCAGGACCAGGCCACTCGGCCCCTGGGCCCGCTCCACCACCCACAGGGCCTTGACCGATCCGAACTCAAACTCATGTCCAATTTCCAGCCCGCTCCCCGTAACCCCTGATTCCCTTTACTTCTAGGAAACGGTCTATTTCTGTTTTAAATTTATTTAATGAAGTAGCTTCCACAGCTTCCTGGGGTAGCAAATTCCACAGACCCACAACCCTCTGAGTGAAAAAGTTTCTCCTCATCTCAGTTTTGAAAGAGGAGCCCCTTATTCTAAGATTATGTCCCCTAGTTCTAGTTTCACCCATCATTGGGAACATCCTCACCGTGTCCACCCGATCAAGCCCCTTCACAATCTTATATGTTTCAATAATATCGCCTCTCATTCTTCTGAACTCCAATGAGTAGAGTCCCAATCTGCTCAACCTCTCCTCGTATGTCCACCCCCTCATCCCCGGAATTAACCGAGTGAACCTTCTTTGTACTGCCTCGAGAGCAAGTATGTCTTTTCTTAAGTATGGACACCAAAACTGTATGCAGTGCTCCAGGTGCGGTCTCACCAATATCCTATACAACTGCAGCAATACCTCCCTGTTTTTATATTCTATCCCCCTAGCAATAAAAGCCAACATTCCATTGGCTTTCTTGATCACCTGCTGCACCTGCATACTAACTTTTTGATTTTCTTGCACCAAGACCCCCAGATCCCTTTGTACTGCAGTACTTTCCAGTTTCTCGCCATTAAGATAATAACTTGCTCTCTGATTTTTCCTGCCAAAGTGCATAACCTCACATTTTCCAATATTGTATTGCATCTGCCAAATCTCTGCCCACTCACCCAGCCTGTCTATATCCCCTTGTAGGTTTTTTATGTCCTCCTCACTTTCTACTTTCCCTCCCATCTTTGTATCATCTGCAAACTTTGATATGTTACACTCGGTCCCCTCCTCCAAATCGTTAATATAGATTGTAAAGAGTTGGGGACCCAGCACCGACCCCTGCGGAACACCACTGGCTACTACCAACTCTCTGCTTCCTGTTAGATAACCAATCCTCCACCCATGCCAGAATATTACCCCCAATCCAGTGATTTTTTATCTTGAGTAATAATCTTTTATGTGGCACCTTGTCGAATGCCTTCTGGAAGTCTAAATACACTACATCCACTGGTTCCCCTTTATCCACCCTGTACGTTATGTCCTCAAAGAACTCGAGCAAATTTGTCAGACATGACTTCCCCTTCATAAAGCCATGCTGACTTTGTCCTATTAAATTATGTTTATCTAAATGTTCCGTTACTGTCTCCTTAATAATAGACTCCAAAATTTTACCCACCACAGATGTTAGACTAACTGGTCTATAATTTCCAGCCTTCTGCCTACTACCCTTTTTAAATAAGGGTGTTACATTAGCAGTTTTCCAATCTGCCGGGACCTTTGCTGAGTTCAGGGAGTTTTGGAAAATTATTACCAAAGCATCCACAATTCCTACTGCCACTTCCCTCAAGACCTAGGATGTAAGCCATCAGGTCCAGGGGATTTATCCGCCTTGAGTCCCATTATTTTACTGAGTACCAATTCCTTAGTGATTTTAATCATATTTAGCTCCTCCCCCACTAGAGCCCCCTGTTTGTCCAGTGTTGGGATATTCTTAGTGTCCTCTACCGTAAAGACTGAAACAAAATATTTGTTCAGCATTTTTGCCATCTCCATGTTTCCCACCATTAATTTCCCGGTCTCATCCTCTAAGGGACCTACGTTTGCCTTAACCACCCTTTTTCTTTTTATATAACTATAGAAACTCTTGCTATCTGTTTTTATATTTTTTGCTAATTTATTTTCATAGTCTATTTTCCCTTTCTTAATCAATCCTTTAGTTACTTTTTGTTGTCTTTTGAAGACTTCCCAATCTTCTATCCTCCCACTAACTTTGGCTACCTTATATGTCCTTGTTTTTAGTTGGATACTTTCTTTAATTTCTTTACTTAGCCATGGATGGCTGTCATTTCTTTTTACCTCAGTGGAATATATTTATTTTGAAAGTTGTAAAATAACTCCTTGAATGAACACCACTGCTCATGTACCGTCTTACCCTTTAATCTATTTTCCCAATCCACTTTAATCAATTCTGCTCTCATGCCATCATAATCTCCTTTATTCAAGCTCAGTATGCTTGTTTGAGAACCAACCTTCTCACCCTCTAATTGGATATGGAATTCAACCATGTTATGGTCACTCATTCCAAGGGGATCCTTAACGAGGACATTATTAATTAATCCAGACTCATTACACAGTACCAGGTCCAAGGTTGCTTGCCCCCTTGTAGGATCAGTTAAATACTGCTCAAGAAATCCATCCCTAAGACACTCAATAAACTCTTCCTCAAGGCTGCCCTGCCCAATTTGATTTGTCCAGTTAATATGATAGTTAAAATCCCCCATAATTATAGCTGTTCCCTTATTACATGCCCCAACTATTTCCTGATTAATACTTCTTCCAACAGAGTTGCAACTATTAGGAGGCCTATATACTACACCCACCAGTGTTTTTTTCCCCTTATTATTCCTTATCTCTACCCAAACTGTTTCATTATCCAGATCTTTTGACCCAATATCATTTCTCTGTATTACAGTGGTTCCTTCCTTTATTAACATAGCCACCCCCCCTCCCCTTCCTTCCTGCCTGTCCTTCCTGATTGTTAAATACCCTGGCATATTTAATTCCCAGTCGTTGTCACCCTGCAGCCATGTTTCTGTAATGGCCACAAGATCATACCCATACATAGTTATTTGTGCCGTTAACTCGTCAATTTTGTTACGAATGCTACGAGCATTCAGATAAAGAACTTTCAAATGTGTTTTGCGACACTTACTTCCTGCTTTTTCCTTATTTAACACTTTGGGGTAAAAATTCAGTTGGTTGCGCCTCCCGTTAGCGCCTTAAGAGGGCGCTAATGGGGCGCAAAGCCGCTAACGCCCGGGCGCAGCGATGTTTGCGCCGCTCAGGAACTTAACTTGACATTGTGCGGCGGCGCTAAAACTTACCGCTGCGACCACCTGCGCGCGCAGATTGTGACGTCATTCCATGGTGCAACGCCCTTGTGGCGCCCCGGAGCGGAAATTGAGTGGCGCCCCTTGCCTTACCGCCTGGCGCTTCCAACGACCGGAAGACTGGAACGCTATCAATCGCTGTGGGGCTGGGGGGGGGCACTATTTAAAGGGGGCCTCTTCCTGTCTTTTTCTGTGGTCGACATTTTTGCACCACTCGTTCTGAGAGAGAGAGAGAGATTCGGAGAGAGAGAAAGAGAGACTTCTACATTGACTCAACGCTTTGTGAGGTAGTTTTGCCTATTGATCCTAACTTTGCTGCTACTTTAGTTGCTGTTCTTCATTACTTTGCTTGCAAAGAGAATATGGGGGCTGCACTGATTGGGGGCGTCGTCCTGCTCCAGCTGAATCGGAGGATACAGAGACGCAGAGAGAGAGTGGCAATGATGGCCAGACGGAGGAGGGCCATCAGGCGCATGTACAGGAGAGCTTACCCTCCCAGGGTATATCGTGAACAGCTCTCCTACATCCATATGTCCGAGGAGCTGTGTTTGCGAAGGCTGCGATTCAGCAAGGAGGTGGTCACTGAGCTCTGCCACCTGCTGCAGCCAGATCTGCAGCCTCAACTGAGGTCCAGGACGTCTCTGTCGGTGGCAGTGAAGGTCACAGTGGCTTTGAACTTTTACGCCACTGGCTCATTTCAAGCTGCTGCTGGGGACCTCGCCAATATCTCCCAGTTCGCGGTGCATTGCTGCATCCGGCAGGTCACCAATGCCCTCTTCAGAAGGAGACGAGAGTTCATCTCTTTCCCCATGACCCCAGACAAGCAGCGTGACTGCGCTCTGGGCTTTGCGAGGGTAGCGGGCTTCCCCATGGTGCAGGGCGCCATTGACTGCACGCATGTGGCTTTGCGTGCTCCGCGTGAGAATGCCGAGGAATTCAGGAACAGAAAGGGGTTCCATTCCTTGAATGTCCAGTTGGTCCGTGACCACAGACAGCTGATACTCGCTGTCAATGCCCAGTATCCTGGCAGCTGCCACGATGCTTTTATCCTGCGCCAGACTACTGTGGCAGAACTTTTCGAGGCACCGCATCAGCCAGTTGGTTGGCTTCTCGGGGACAAGGGGTATGCATTGAGCACCTGGCTGATGACACCGCTCCGTACGCCCAACACCCCTGCTGAGCTGCGGTACAATGAGAGCCATCAAGCTATCAGGAACATTATTGAGCGCACAATCGGCGTGCTGAAGCAACGGTTCCGCTGTCTGGACCATTCCGGAGGAGCCCTGCAGTACTCGCCTGAGCGAGTATCGAACTTCGTAGTCGTGTGCTGCATGTTGCATAACATGGCAATCCTCAGGACCCAGCCAATGCCACCAGGCCTTGGAGCACCACCAGAGGAGGAGGAGGAAGAGGAGGAAGAGGACGAGGACGATGATCATCAGAAGCACCAAGGCAGGAGGGCGGCCCACAATGGTCAAACTGCAAGGGCCGTCCGTCAACGGCTAATAGCAAGCCGCTTCTAGGGCCCCTGCCATTGCTACCAACATTAATGAACCCAGCATGCAACCCCTAAGCCGGCCAAGGCACCAATAATTCCAACCACCAACCATGTATATTTTGAATACAGAAACTTATTTATTTTACAAACTCTGTGTGTGTCAATTCCTCATGACAAACTCATAGAAATAAACACAAAAAAACAGTCAATAACATAACTGGTTCTCACAACCTGGAGATAATGTCCAAAACACTAAACAAAAGTTGGACCACGAACCTCGACCTTTAATAAAAAAATGACCAGCATTTTGTCACACCTCCTACTTTTTGCCTTTCGAGGGTGATCTCCTTCCCTTGCGCACTTCCCCCCTTCTAACCCTACTGCTCCTCCGTAATGGGACCTCAGTGGCTGCAGCAAGGCTGGTGGAAGGCTGCTGCTCGTCAGACCCTGACACTGCAGATGCCCCTGAAGGACGGCCTCGACCAGTTCTGGGCCTGGAGGGCCCGGCTGCAGACTGCACCAACTCTGCATGGGCGGCAGCAGTCTGTCCTACAGGCGGTGGCAAGTGCAGTGGAGAAGTGACAGTGTTGGCAGCAGGAATGCTGTCATCGTGAGAGAGGACAGCAACTCCCTGCTCGCCCGACACACTGGCACTCCCACGGGGCAGCCCTTCAGCATCCGGAGCAATCTGCCGGAGAACAGATTGCTGGCCTGCTGCGGCGCGGTGACAGCCCCGGGGACATGTGCACGAACCATCGAGGTTGGCAGCAGTCTGTGCTCGCGTGGCCTCAATCTGAGTTTGTATGAGAGCAGTCAGAGATGGGATCACGGCAGCCAGTGACTGAATTGCAGCACTAAGCGTTAGTGTGGCATCCGCCTGTGCTACAGCGAAGTGCTCCACACTCCTTGCCAGTGACTCAATGCATTCGGGCACCCTTCCCACTGCACCCATGAGCTCAGTGTGCATGCCCACCGCCTGGGTGTTCATTTCTGCAATCAGCCGCTCCTCCTCTGTGTCCATTGCAGTAGGAGTGTCTGGCATACTCTCCCTCTGGGGAGAAGGCCCCCGTTCTTCCCTACCCCCCCCCCATGGCATTGCTGCAGCCCGCTGGGTCCTGGAGCTTCACCCTCATCAGACCCTTCCCCCTTGCTCCCCTCCAGGGAAGGCGTGTTCCCAGTGTGGGCATGGGCTTCCTCGGGAGAGGGTGGCACTGATGCTCCGGCTTCCTCTTCCTCCTCAGCTGCAGCATCACTCCCAGTGGCAGCTTCAGGGCCCGTCTCCTCAGCTGGTGAATCACCATCTGAAAGCAGGGAGGTACAAGAGTGGCTTTAGCGTGAGGACAGGGTGGCAGTAAGGGAGGAATAAGTGCAGCGAGTTAGCAAGTTGGATTGAAAGTGTCAAAGGCTGGTGTTGTGAGGGACAAGTGGAAGGACAGAGGACAAAAAGGTGATGACCTTACCATTGCTGTCCAGAACGGGGTCGGCGTCTCCAGTGGCGACGGGACCGATCACCCGGCTTGCCACAATCCTGTGGACGCGCTCCTCCAGATCGCTGAGGGGTTGCAGCTGAGGCCGCCCTCCACCTGTCCGTTGCTGCTGTCTCCTATTATGCGCCAGCTTGGCCTGCAAGAAAAAGGACAGCATCTGAGTAAATATACAGCCATGGTCTTGCCTGATGTGCCTCCCATAGGTGAATAGCCCTTACTGTATGCAGCCATGGTCTTGCCTGATGTGCCTCCCATAGGTGAATAGCCCTTACTGTATGCAGCCATGGTCTTGCCTGATGTGCCTCCCATAGGTGAATAGCCCTTACTGTATGCAAAGTGTGGAATGTGTGTGTGTGTTTCATGAAAGGGCCATAGGTGTTGGATGAGTGTTGTGCATTGGGGTTTTAAGACCCTCTGGCCATAGAGTGAGGTTGAGATGGAGGGATGGAGAGGTATTGAAAAAAAGCCACTCACCCTGACGACCCGAGTGAGGTCGTTGAACTTTTTGCGGCATTGAGTATGGGTCCTGGGCACCATGCTCCTGGAGGAGACGCTCTGAGCCACCTCCCTCCACACTCTTCTGTAGTCGCGTGGCAAAGGCCTCCTGCCACTCTCAGGGAAGAGTATACATCTTCTGCGCTCCACCGCGCCAACCAGAGCATCCAAGGCCCGCTCGGTGAAGCGATGAGCTCGTTCTCTCACCCTCTCTATCCTTGGCAGCAAAATGGATTCACAGGTCTCTCCAGGCCGAGATTCAAGGCTGCAATGAGCAGGGTGTGGCTGGGGAGCAAGTTGGCCCCCCCCGTTTAAGAAGTGGCCGGCGCCAGTGTGTCTGTGTTCCCTCGCTAACTGGCAGCAGCTGCGCTGCGCTCGCGCGCTGAGTTAGTGCCTCACTCCTTGGCCTTTGCGCCTTAAGACAGGTGTGCAGCGCCTGCTTTAGCGCTCCACTCACCTTCCGGGGCGGTAAAAGTGAAGTTTCCAGTCAGTGCCGATAATTAGCGCCAGGCGCTAATATTTGCGTCCAGACGATATTTGCGCCCCAAATGGGGCGCGACCTAATTTCTACCCCTTTACCTTTTACTCCACACCTTCTGTCCCTTCCTGACATGCTTTCCTCTGTCTCCCTGCTCAGGTTCCCAACCCCCTGCCACATTAGTTTAAATCCTCCCCAACAGCACTAGCAAACACTCCCCCTAGGACAGTGGTCCCGGCCCTGCCCAGGTGCAGACCGTCCGGTTTGTACTGGTCCCACCTCCCCCAGAACCGGTTCCAATGTCCCAGGAATTTGAATCCCTCCCCCTTGCACCATTCCTCTAGCCACGTATTCATTTGAAATATCCTCCTATTTCTACTCTGACTAGCACGTGGCACTGGTAGCAATCCTGAGATTACTACCTATGAGGTCCTATTTTTTAATTTACCTCCTAACTCCCTATATTCTGCTTTTAGGACCTCATCCCCTTTTTTACCTATATCGTTGGTGCCTATGTGCACCACAACAGCTGGCTGTTCGCCCTCCCCCTCCAAAATGTTCTGTAGCCGCTCCGAGACGTCCTTGACCCTTGCACCAGGGAGGCAACACACCATCCTGGAGTCTCGGTTTCGGCCGCAGAAACGCCTATCTATTGCCCTTACAATTGAGTCCCCTATCACTATAGCTCTTCCACTCTTTTTCCTCCCAGCCTGTGCAGCAGAGCCGCCCATGGTGCCAGGAAGTTGGCTGCTGCTGTCTTCCCCTAAGTCATACCCCCCAACAGTATCCAAAGCGGTATATCTGTTTGAGAGGGGGATGGCCACAGGGGACCCCTGCACTACCTGCCTGCACCTCCTACTCTGCCTGGTGGTCACCCATTCCCTTCCTGCCTGTACACCCTTCACCTGCGGTGTGACCAACTCACTAAACGTGCTCTCCACGAGGTTCTCAGCATCGCGAATGCTCCAATATGCATCCAGCCGCAGCTCCAGCGCCGCAATGCGGGCTGTCAGTAGCTGCAGCTGGATACACTTCCCGCACACATGGTCGTCAGGGACACCGGAAGGGTCCCTGATTTCCCACATAGAGCAGGAGGAGCACAACATGGGGCTGGGCTGTCCTGCCATGACTTACCCTTTAATTAATTGATCTTTAATTAAATCAAATCAATACCACCAATTTCACTCAATTAAATGAATTACTCAAGGGCCCTTGGTTACTAGCACTAGAAATTATAATCACAAAATTAAGATCTTCGAAACTTTATAAACTATGAACCTTAACTATCAAACTATAAAGTAGTATAAATACTAACCTGCCGTACTCACCCAATCAGCCGCTCCCTCCTGCCCACGTCACGTTTTGAATCGTAACGTGGCTCTGGAATGCCGCCGCCGGTCTGAGATTGGTAAACCTCTGCAAACAAAAGCCCGCGAAAGTGAGTTTAGATACTCACCGGACCTCGGCTCTCTCCGCCCCTGACACCAGCCTCTGTAAACAAAAGCCCGCGAAAGTGAGTTTAGATACTCACTGGGCCTCGGCTCTCTCCGCTCCCGACACCAGCCTCTGTAAACAAAAGCCCGCGAAAGTGAGTTTAGATACTCACTGGGCCTCGGCTCTCTCCGCTCCCAACACCAGCCTCTGTAAACAAAAGCCCGCGAAAGTGAGTTTAGATACTCACCGGGCCTCGGCTCTCTCTGCTCCTGACAGCAGCCTCTGCAAACAAAAGCCCGCGAAAGTGAGTTTAGATACTCACCGGGCCTCCTGATATACACTCACCCCCTTTAGGTTAGAGGAGGTGGAAGGGTGGGGGACACTACAAGTGTAGTGTCTCGGGTTTAGAAACCGCCAACTTATATACAGGTAAAAAAAAACTTACCCAGCAACCACTGCGACCCGCACTATTAAAGCAATCACCCTGTATAGCTTTTTAGCCTCGCTGCTCCACTCACTTCTCGCCCAGGACCGCCGCTGTAAAAGAGGGGCCTACCTGGATACCGCAGGCTTTTATAGCCTCGCTGCTCCACTCACTTCTCGCCCAGGTCCGCCGCTGTAAAATATAGTAACATGGATAGAGGATTGGTTAACGGACAGAAAACAGAGAGTAGGGATAAACGAGTCTTTTTCATGTTGGCAGGCTGTTACTAGTGGGGTGCTGCAAGGATCAGTGTTGGGGCCTCAGCTATTTACAATCTATATTAATGACCTAGATGAAGGGACCGAGTGTAATGCATCCAAGTTTGCTGATGATACAAAGCTAGGTGGGACAGTAAGCTGTGAGGAGAACACAAAGAGTCTGCAAAGGGATATAGATAGACTAAGTGAGTGGGCAGTAAGGTGGCAGATGGAGTATAATGTAGGGAAATGTGAGGTTATTCACTTTGGTAGGAAGAATAGAAAAACAGAATATTTTTAAAATGGTGATAAACTTTTAAATGTTGGTGTTCAGAGAGATTTGGGTGTCCTTGTGCAAGAAACACAGAAAGCTAGCATGCAGGTACAGCAAGCAATGAGGAAGGCAAATGGCACGTTGGCCTTTATTGCAAGGGGTTTGGAGTATAAGAGCAAAGAAGTCTTGCTACAATTGTACAGGGCCTTGGTGAGACCACACCTGGAGTACTGTGCACAGTTTTGGTCTCCTTATCTAAGGAATGATATACTTGCCTTGGAGGCGGTGCAACAAAGGTTCACTAGATTGATTCCTGGGATGAGAGGGCTGTCCTATGATGAGAGATTGTGTAGAATGGGCCTATACTCTCTGGAGTTTAGAAGAATGAGAGATGATCTCATTGAAACATACAAGATTCTGAGGGGGATTGACAGGGTAGATGCTGAGAGGTTGTTTCCCCTGGCTGGAGTGTCTAGAACTAGGGGCATAGTCTCAGGATAAGGGGTTGGCCATTTAAGACTGAGATGAGGTGGAATTTCTTCACTCAGAGTGTTGTGAATCTTTGGAATTCTCTGCCCCAGAGGGTTGTGGATGCTCAGTCGTTGAATATATTCAAGGCTGAGATCGATAGATTTTTGGACTCTAGGGGAATCAAGGGATATGGAGATTGGGCGGGAAAGTAGAGTTGAGGTCGATAATCAGCCATGATCTTATTGAATGGCGGAGCAGGCTCGAGGGGTCGAATGGCTGACTCCTGCTCCTATTTCTTATGTTCTTATGAATAAGCTCACAGCCACACACTGTTGGCATTCCCTGAAGGCCCCATCGAGTCACTCTTTGCTGCCTCCTTATGATTAGCGTTCCCACCTGCATTTCGCACTGACCCGTCGCACCCAGTGTGGATGACTTCAACAATTACCTTTTCATCCTACCCACCACTGCCCCCTTGGACTCTTTGCATTTCCCTCCAGAATGCTCATTCACTCACAAACAAGGCCCTTGCCATCCATGACCCGATAGTGAATGATAGCATTGACATCACAGTGTTGACTGAATCTTGGCTGACATGTGGTGACATTTTGCCCCTTACTGAAGCTTCCCTGCTTGGCTAACCCTTTCACCACCAACCCCACACAAACCTCCACACACACAGTGTGGCGCTTATCACCAAATCTGCTCTTGGTCTCTTCCCCTCCTCCTCTGTGTAAGATTTGGATCACAGGTCACACACAGATTACCCAAAGGGTCTTTGGAGTCATAGGTCACTTTATTAAGGAGCGGCCGTTCAAATATAGTTAAATCAGGATAGACATAGTCGACATACAACCCGTAACAGATGAGAACGGTTTACCGGCCCCGGAATGGACGGACGGACGGGCGGACGGATGGGGGTTGAGGCAGAATGGTGGTCTCGGATCCCTGCAGCCTGCGGCAGTGATCCCTTCCTCTTTGGTCGTCTCCCGAGGCTGGCGGAGGTGTTAAGCTGAAGCCAGCATGAGATCCACCTCAGAGGTTGAGTTTGAACAAGGTGTTAGGCTGAAGCCAGCATGAGATTCACCTCAGAGGAAGCCCTTTTTCTCTCTGCCTCCCCGGGGAAGCTCTTGCCCTCTCTGCCTGTTTTTCCCTTTCGGCTGCCCGTTTATATACCTCGTGTCAATCATTTGTTACCCATTCAATTGTCCAATTACAGGGGAATAGGTCCCTATGGCAAACCCCTCCCAGACTCGTGAGGTCATTCCTCTGCTTATCTCCTGTTTGGACATCTTGCACTTTCTCCTAGACAGTTTGTTTATCATAAGGCTCCTTACCAATCCTCTTCTCAGGCCTAGCTGAGCCTACATGAATGCCGGTTTCTGCGTTCTGCCCTTGTAAATTACCTCAGCTCTTTGTGCAACTCCTTATCTGACATGATTGGTTTCTTCTGTGTCATCAGCTTATCCTGGCTGCTGAGCTCCGCAAACCCATTTCCTTTATAAAACCATTATTCCTTTCACAATTCACAATTTCTTCCAGTTCACGATTTCTTACACCTGGCACCTGCTCCTCCTTCGAGTGCCTCACCTTGTTCCACCCCTCTCGCCTCTCGTTTAAAGTCTTTGGGGGAAAAATTCAGTTGGTTGCGCCTCCTGTTAGCGCCTTAAGAGGGCGCTAATGGGGCGCAAAGCAACTAGCGCCCGGACACAGCGATGTTTGCGCCGCTCGCGAAATTGACGAGACATTTTGCGGCGGTGCTAAACACTACCGCCATGATCTCCTGCGCTGGCAGATCGTGACGTCAGTCGAGTGCGCAACGCCCCGGTAGTGCCTCGGAGCAGATATTGAGTGGCGCCCCCTGCCTTACCGCCTGCCGCTAGCAACGACAGGTTGAGGGGAGCGTTTAGCAGTCAGGAAGGGACTGGGGGAACGCTATTTAAAGGCGACCTCTTCCTGCCTTTTTTTGTTGGTGAAATTTTTGAACCACGCATTCTGAGAGAGAGAGAGAGAGAGACTGCAGGAGAGATTCAACGCTGTGTGAAGGAGTTTGTGTACTGAGCAGCACTTTGCAGGTTCATTTTGATTTGCCCTTGTATCGATTTAGAAGAGACTGTGGGGGCTGCACTCTGAGCTCTTTCCCTGGGTCTCTCCATTGTTCTATCCAGCAGATTTGATGTATAGGTCTCTCCAGGCCGAGATTCAAGGCTGCAATGAGCAGGATGTGGATGGAGAGCAAGATTAACCATCCCCTTTAAGAACTGGCCGGGGCCATTGTGTGTGTGTTCCATTGCTGACTGACATCACATGAGCTTCGCCAGCGCTCTGAGTTAGCGCCTCGCTCCTCGGCCTTTGCGCCTTAAGACAGGTGTGAAGGGCCTGATTTAGCGCTCCAATCACCTCCAGGGGCGATAAAAGTCAAGTTTGTGCCCGGCCGATAATTGCGCCCCAAATGGGGCGATACTGAATTTCTCCCCCTTTGTTCTCTACCGCTCCGAGATATCTTCCTTCCTTTCCTCCCTCAGCCTCTGCACTGAGAGACTCGTCTTCCTTGGTGATTTCAATCGCCATTTCATCTCCTCTTGGCCTCTCTCCTCTGGACTCACTGCCCTCCTGCCCTCCTACCCATATTCATACCCAGCTCTACCCCTCCACTGCCTCGGTGTTGTCCGACTGCTTGTCCGACATCAGTCCTGGAGGAGCCACAATGTCCACCAGTTAAACACTGGGAAGATTAAAACCATTGTCTTCAGCCCAGTCCAAAAACTCTGTACCCTTGCCCTCCCTGGCCACCGTCTCAAGCTGACCCTAACCATTCGCAACCTTGACATCCTATTTGGCCTTGAGTAGAGCATCCATAGCCTCCCTGTCACAAAGACTGCCAATATCCATCTCCATAAAATCACCCCCCTGAACCCGTCTACGGCTGAAATCCCCATCCGTGCTCTTGTTACTTCCAGTCTCGACTATTCCAAGGCACTCCTGGCCGGCCTCCCATCCCCCACCCTCTGTAAACTTCAGCTCATCCAAATTCCCGTTAACTGTCTCCTCAATAATGAGCATCGTCACATCATGGGGCACTCAACTGCTTCTGTTTACACCCAGATTCTGCCTGCCCCGTGTCCACTTCCACTTCAAAAATGAACCATCCAATCCAGACGTGCATTTCTACAACGTCTTTCACGACCTCAGGACATCCCAAAGTTCTTTACAGCCAATGAAGTATTTTTTTTTGGAAGTGTAGTCACTGTTGTAATGCGGGAAACGCGGCAGCCAATTTGTGCACAGCAAGATCCCACAGACAGCAATGTGATAACGACCGCATCATCTGTTTTTAGTGATGTTGATGTTTTAGAGGCAAAAAAGACAGATAAAAAAACCCAGGCCAATTTGGGGGAAAGAAATCCGGGAATTCCTCTCCGACCCATCGAGGCGATCAAAGAATCATAGAATCATCGAGGCGATCAAAACTGGTCCAGGAGATCAGAGTGGCCCTGAATTCCCTGCAGTACCTGCCCTTGTGTAAGGTGTTGGGTACAGACTGTGTGTTGTCAGGGTGGTTGAGGGGTGTTGGCTGATGTTCAAGTAGCTCGGTATCACTAACAGGAAGCAGTTGCACTGAGGTGTCTGTACCGCCTACACTTTCACACAGTGCAGTAGCAGAGAGACGGAGGGCACACACAGGTTTCATATCTACTCGGGTTAACCATAGACGACAACAACAACAACTTCTATTTATATAACGCCTTTGAGGCAGAAAAACCTCCCAAGATGCTTCACAGACAATCAGACAAACATGGACTTCGAGCCAAAAAATAGATCTGAAGAGATATGACCGAAAGCTTGATCAAAGAGGTGGGTCTTATATGAGAAGAAAAGAAAGAAAGACTTGCATTTCTATAGCGCCTTTCACAACCTCAGGATGTCCCAAAGCGCTTCACAGCCCATGAAGTGCAGTCACTGTAGTAATTCAGGAAATGCAGCAGCAAAATTTGCGCACAGCAAGCTCCCACAAACAGACAATGAGATAATGACCAGATCTCCTGTGTTAGTGATGTTGATTGAGGGATAAATGTTGACCCAGGACACCGGGGAGAACTCCACTGCTCTTCTTGAGATTGAGGTGAAATTCCAGAGCATGTTTGAGGACACGGTCGGTAGCATGGTGGATAGGCGAGTTGCCTACATGGACTTCAAGAGGCATTTGATAAGGTCCCGCACAAGAGCTTGCTAGTGAAAATGAAAGCGTGCAGAACTGGAGGTAAGTTCTGTAACTGGTTGGGAGCTAGCAGACAGAAGGGAAAAGGGGTTCATTCTCTGCTTGGTTGGATGTGACGAGTGGCGTTCACCAGTGATCTGTACTGGGGCCTCAGCTTTTCCCCATGTATATAAATGACTTAGATGAATGAATGGAAAGTTGTACAGTCCCCACCGCTTACACCGTCCCTGCCTATCCCGGGCAAAGCAAAGGGTGCTAACTGTTTGCTCTCACCATGGGCGTCAATTACAAAGGTACTGCTTAAGCCTTATTAAGCACGCCAACTATTTCAGGCAGTTCAAGCAGCTGTCCCCACCTTGTTAAAGTGCCATTAAGTCCTTTCAGGCACTCCGCTGCTGAATTGAGTCACAACCGCCGCCTGCGATCGCTCTTTACAAAGATGAAAGACCAGAGGTGAGACTGAGCAGACCACCGCGGACTTCAGCCCCATCCAGCTCAGATCAAACAGTCCCTTCATTGATTGACCGCTTGTTCATTGCAGACACTTTGGGCCCGTTAATAATGTATTGAGCGGGGCGGGCAGTGATAGCCAGAGTCAAACGCGGAAGATCATGGGACACGTGGGAATATCTGATTTCAACAGGCAACGCTCATGACCGTTTTACTTCACTGTTTCGCATCTCCAACGTGCGTCGGCCCACGATCTCACCTGGATTATTTCAAGGAGGTGGGAGCATTTCAAGGGCGGGTCAAAGGCTGCGCCCCGCTTCAATGACGCGTGACTTGATGCACTGCTGGGTGGGGTAAGGAGCAGGAAGAAGGTACTCTACCCAAGCAATGACAAGAAGAAACCTGCTGCTGTGACCAAGGTGGTGAGGTTAGAGGTGGCTGAGGAGGTGAGCAGCAGGAGCATTGTGCCCAGTACCTGGATCCAGTGCAAGAAGTGCTTTAATGACCCAACCAGGTCCAGAAGGAGTCATAGAAAGTTGCCAGAAAACGTAGCAAGCCTGAGGATTGGGAGCAGTTTAGAATTCAGCAAAAAAGCACCAAGAGATTGATTAAGAGGGGAAAAATAGAGTATGAGAGTAAACTTGCAAGGAACATAAAAGCAGACTGTAAAAGCTTCTACAAGTATGTAAAATGAAAAAGAGTAGTGAAAACAAATGTAGGTCCCTTACAGGGAGAATTTATAATGGGGAACAAGGAAATGGCAGAGCAATTAAACAAGTACTTTGGTTCTGTCTTCACAGAAGAGGACACAAATAACTTCCCAGAAATGCTAGGGCACCAAGGGGTAAAAATTGAGTCGCGCCCCATTTGGGGCGCTAACCTCGCCGGGGCGCGACTTTTAGCGCCCCGAAAAAATTAGCGGCCCCGCGCCGGAACTTCAGTGGTTGCGCCCCAAGAGGGAAGCGGGGCGCCACTGGAAGCACCCCGCATCCCTCTTGGGGCGCTGCGAGGGAATATCCTGGCGCTACGTGCCGCAGCGCCATGCGCTGCGGCACGTCGCGCCGCGGTATTGCAGGCCTTCCTCCCCTTCTTAAAGGGGAGGGACCCTGCACAGCGCGAACCGGGGCCCAGCTGGGCCCCCAGGGATCGGGAGTGCCGGCAAAAGAGCCCGGCACTCAAGAGAAGTGCCGGGCTCTTGGAGCGCAGCCGGCACTTCACGGTGGGGGGGCTTCACGGGGGCCGGGGACAGCAACGGGGGCAGGTGCTGGCAGGCGGCCAGCAACAAAAATGGCCGCCTGCCACCTCCCCTTTAAATATCGCCGCCCCGGCCGCACGTACGCCTCCCTGAACCCGTCGGACATAGCGTCTGGCGGTAAATCAGGGGGCGCGACTGAAGATCACGGCCGGGGCGCGAGCGGGGAGCTGCGCACGGCGATGACGTCATCGCCGGCGGCGCAGCGCCACAGGGCGCTACCGGCTGCCGCCGCCGCTAACCTCCCGCTGAATTTTTCGGGAGGCGTGGGCGGCGCTGCGCCCGGGCGTTAGCTGCTTTACGCCCCATTAGCGCCCTCTTAAGGTGCTAACGGGAGGCGCAAGCAGCTGAATTTTTCCCCCCAAGGGTCTAGTGAGAAGGAGGAAATAAAGGAAATTAGTATTAGTAAAAAAATAGTGCTGGAGAAATTAATGGGACTGAAAGCTGATAAATCCCCAGGGTCTGATAATCTGCATCCCAGAGTACTAAAAGAGGTAGCCATGGAAATAGTGGATGAATTGGTTGTCATCTTCCAAAATTCTATAGATTATGGAATGGTTCCTGCAGAATGGAGGGTGGCAAATGTAACCCCACTATTTAAAAAAGGAGGGAGAGAGAAAACAGGGAGCTACAGACCTGTTAGCCTAACATCAGTAGTAGGGAAAATGCTAGAGTCCATTATAAAGGATTTGATAACAGGACACTTAGAAAATATCAATGGGATTAGACAAAGTCAACATGGATTTATGAAAGGGAAATCGTGTTTGACAAACCTACTGGAGTTTTGTGAGGATGTAACTGGTAGAATAGATAAGGGAGAACCAGTGGATTTGGGGTATTTGGATTTTCAGAAGGCCTTTGATAAAGTCCCACATAAGAGGTTAGTGTGCAAAATTAAAGCACATGGGATTGGGGTAATATACTGGCATGGATTGAAAATTGGTTAACAGACAGGAAACAGAGAGTAGGAATAAATGGGTCTTTTTCAGGGTGGCAGGCGGTGACTAGTGGGGTACCGCAGGGATCAGTGCTTGGGCCCCAGCTATTCACAATATATATCAATGATTTGGATGAGGGAACCAAATGTAATATTTCCAAATTTGCTGATGACACGAAACTAGGTGGGATTGTGAGTTGTGAGGAGGATGCAAAGAGGCTTCAAGGCGATTTAGACAAGTTGAGTGAGTGGGCAAATACATGGCAGATGCAGTATAACGTGGATAAATGTGAAGTTATCCACTTCGGTAGGAAAAACAGAAAGGCAGAGTATTATTTAAATGGTGATAGATTGGGAAATGCTGATATACAAAGGGACCTGGGTGTCCTTGTACACCAGTCACTGAAGGCAAACATGCAGGTGCAGCAAGCAGTTAGAAAGGCAAATGGTATGTTGGCCTTCATTGCAAGATGATTTGAGTACAGGAGCAAGGATGTCTTATTACAGTTATACAGGGCCTTGGTGAGACCACACCTGGAGTACTGTGTGCAGTTTTGGTCTCCTTACCTAAGAAAGGATATACTTGCCATAGAGGGAGTGCAGCGAAGGTTCACCAGACTGATTCCTGGGATGGCAGGACTGTTGTATGAGGAGAGATTGGGTCGACTAGGCCTGTATTCACTAGAGTTTAGAAGAATGAGAGGGGATCTCATTGAAACGTATAAAATTCTGACAGGGCTAGACAGACTGGATGCAGGGAGGATGTTTCCCCTGGCTGGGGGGTCTAGAACGAGGGGTCACAGTCTCAGGATACGGGGTAGGACATTTCGGACTGAGATGAGGAGAAATTTCTTCACTCAGAGGGTGGTGAACCTGTGGAATTCTCTACCACAGAAGGCTGTGGAGGCCAAGTCACTGAATATATTTAAGAAGGCGATGGATAGATTTCTAGATACAAAAGGCATCAAGGGGTATGGGGAGAGAGCGGGAATATGGTATTGAGATAGAGGATCAGCCATGATCATACTGAATGGCGGAGCAGGCTCGAAGGGCCGAATGGCCTACTCCGGCTCCTAGTTTTCAATGTTTTCTATGTTTTCCAAGAAAGGTGAGCACAATTGCTGACTCACTTCCATTCTGTAGTGTCCCCTGCCCCCACTCTGCCTTGCCAAGTGTACTCCATCACATCACTCCTCACAGCCACTTATGTGATGGAATACTCCCCACTTGCCTGGATGAGTGCAGCTCCAACAACACTCAAGAAGCTCAACACCATCCAGGACAAAGCAGCCCGCTTGATTGATACCCCATCCACCACCTTAAACATTCACTCCCTCCACCACCGGCGCACCGTGGCTGCAGTGTGTACCATCTACAAGATGCACTGCAGCAACTCGCCAAGGCTTCTTCGGCAGCACCTCCCAAACCCACGACCTCTTCCACCTAGAAGGACAAGGGCAGCAGGCGCATGGGAACACCACCACCTCCAAGTTCCCCTCCAAGTCACACACCATCCTGACTTGGAAGTATATCGCCGATCCTTCATCGTCGCTGGGTCAAAATCCTGGAACTCCCTCCCTAACAGCACTGTGGGAGTACCTTCACCACACGGACTGCAGCGGTTCAAGAAGGCAGCTCACCACCACCTTCTCAAGGGCAATTATGGATGGCAATAAATGCTGGCCTTGACAGTGACGCCCACATCACGTGAATTAATACATTTTTTTTTAAAACAGCAGCAGCCATCGTTCACGTTCTATGCACTTCCCCACCTCCCCATGTATCCATCCACCACTGACACTCAGCCCAATCCTTATGCAATGTGATCCCACCTCAGTCCGCTCACCGCATTCTAAACACGTCCTCAAATGCTGCCAGTGCCACTCGTGATGCATCTGCCTGATAGTCACCCTCACCGACTGCACTGCATCCATCGGATGCACACACATAGATACATAGATACATAGAAGATAGGAGCAGGAGTAGGCCATCCGGCCCTTCGAGCCTGCTCCGCCATTTAATGAGATCATGGCTGATCCTCCAATTCAGTATCCCGTCCCCGCCTTCTCTCCGTAACCCTTAACCCCTTTTGCCTGTAGAAATATATCTAATTCCCTCTTAAATATATTTAATGAGCTGGCGTACACTGCCCTCTGTGGCAATGACTTCCACAGGTTCACCACCCTCTGAGTGAAGAAATTCCCCCTCATTTCTGCCTTACAGACACTCATAGGTCTGTCAATTACCCCATTGCAGGAGAGGAGAGCACAAAATACAAGGGAGAGGGAGAGAGGACTGGAGGCGGCCCGCCACGGAATGCGCCGTTGACAGACCTGTAAGCCTTACATCAGTTGTGGGCAAAATGCTGGAGTCCATCATTAAGGATGAAATAGCGGAGCACTTAGCAAATGGGGACAGGATAGGACAGAGTCAACATGGATTTACAAAGGGTAAATCGTGCTTGACTAATCTATTGGAATTTTTTGAGGGAGTAACTGGTAAAATAGATGGGGGAGAGCCAGTAGATGTGGTGTACCTGGACTTCCAAAAGGCCTTCGATAAGGTCCCACATAAAAGATTAGCAGGGAAAATTGAAGCTCATGGGATAAAGGGGAAAGTATTGACGTGGATAGAGAACTGGCTGTCAGATAGAAAACAGAGAGTTGGAATAAACGGCTCATTTTCTGAATGGCAGGCAGTAACAAGTGGGGTACCACAGGGATCTGTCCTGGGTCCCCAGCTGTTCACAATTTACATTAATGACCTGGATCAGGGAGTCGGATGCAGCATTTCCAAATTTGCAGACGACACTAAACTAGGAGGGGGGGTGGGCTCAGAGGAGGAGACCAGGAAGCTCCAGAGCGATTTGGACAGACTGGGTGATTGGGCGGATAAATGGCAGATGCACTATAATGTGGACAAGTGCGAAGTTATCCACCTTGGGTGCAGGAACGGGAGGGCAAATTATTATTTAAATGGCAATAAATTGGGAGAGGGGGAAGTACAGAGAGACCTGGGTGTTCTTGTACACCAGTCACTGAAGGCGAGCATGCAGGTGCAACAGGCGATCAAGAAGGCAAACGGTATGCTGGCCTTCATAGCAAAAGGGTTGGAATACAGGAACAGGGATACCTTGCTGCAGCTGTACAGGGCACTGGTGAGACCACACCTCGAGTACTGTGTACAGTTTTGGTCGCCTCATCTGAGGAAAGATGTTCTTGCCATGGAGGGGGTGCAGCGGCGATTCACCAGGCTGATACCAGGAATGGCGGGATTGACCTATGAGGAGAGACTATGTAGTTTAGGGATGTACACACTGGAGTTTAGAAGATTGAGAGGGGACCTCATAGAAGTGTATAAAATTCTGACAGGTCTAGACAGACTAGATGCAGAAGGGATGTTTCCCTTGGCGGGTGAGAACAGAACTAGAGGACATAATTTAAGGATAAGGGCTAAACCATTTAGGACAGAAATGAGGGGGAATTTCTTCACTCAGAGGGTGGTGAACCTGTGGAACTCATTGCCACAGAGGGCAGTGTACGCCAGCTCATTAAATATATTTAAGAGGGAATTAGATATATTTCTACAGGCAAAAGGGGTTAAGGGTTACGGAGAGAAGGCGGGGACGGGATACTGAATTGGAGGATCAGCCATGATCTCATTAAATGGCGGAGCAGGCTCGAAGGGCCGGATGGCCTACTCCTGCTCCTATCTTCTATGTATCTATGTATCTATGTATCTATGACATCTGCAGAGGAGGAGGCGATGGAGATTTCAGCGTCCCTGACCATCGGAGATGGAGAGACTGGGACGTCGCTGCTGCATGGTGACAGCATTAAATATCTCCAGGCCACATCTCACACAGGACTCAGTCACATTGACGTGATTTCAGCACCGTGTGAAATATTGCTCAATAGTGATAGTTACTTTGGTTCAGCCTGAATGCCTAACTGAACCTTCGAGCTATTAGGGCATCCCTGGCATCCCGATCAGCAATGTGAGTCTGGTGTTGGGGGTCTCATCTTCATCTTCCTCCTTGTCCTCCCCTCCATTGCAATCTTCATCAGTTGAGGAGTATTGAGCAGCTTGTTCCTCATCCACCTCTAGTCCTCGCTGCTGCGCTAAGTTGTGCAGAACGCAGCACACCACAATTATCCTAGAGAACCTCTCTGGCAAACACGTAAAGGGTCCAGACCGGTCCAGGCATCTGAAGCGCATCTTGAGCATGCCGATGGCTTGTTCAATGACACATCTGCTAGTCACATGGCTGGTGTGTATTGTTCTTGGGGTTCATTGGTGAGGTTCCTCAGAGGTGTCATCAGCCAGGTTTGAAATAAGTACCTTTTGTCACCGAGCAGCCACCCCTTCAGGTTGGTTCCAGGTACGAACAGGTCGGACTGCCGCAGTGTGCAAGCTTCACGGCAGCTCCCAGGGAATCTGGCACAGACCTGCATAAACCTCTTGATGGAATGAATCCCTTGCGGTTGACAAATTCTCTTGGCTTGATCCTGATTGCCACGTGTGTGCAGTCGATGGCGCCCTGTACCTGTGGGACTCCAGCCAGAGAGGCGAATCCAAGTGCCTGCTCATTTTAGCTATTGTCATCACAGCGGAAGTGATGACCCCCTCGGTCGCCCCCCTGTCGGTCAACCCCCCAGCCGTCGGTCGCTCCCCCCCACCACCCTCGATCGCTCCCCCACCCCCTCGGTCGCTCCCCCCTTGCTCACCCCGATCGGTCGCTCCCCCCCTCGCTGCCCCCCCCCTCGGGCACTCCCTCCCTCGCTCCCCCCCCCCCTCGGTCGCCACCCCCTCCCCCTCGGTCGCTCCTCCCCCCCCCCCCCCCCGCCCCTCGGTCGCTCCCACCACCCCCCTCAGTCGCCCCCCCCCTCGGTCGCTCACCCCTCGGTCGCTCCCCCCCACCGATCGCTCCCCCCTCGGTCGCTCCCACCCCGCCCCCCTCGGTCGCTCACCCCTCGGTCGCTCCCCCCCCGATCGCTCCCCCATCGGTCGCCTCCCCGCCCCCCTCGGCCGCCACCCCCCCCTACACTGTCCCATCAAACACTCCCAGGGCAGGTACAGCACGGGTTAGATACAGAGTAAAGCTCCCTCTACACTGTCCCATCAAACACTCCCAGGGCACGTACAGCACGGGTTAGATACAGAGTAAAGCTCCCTCTACACTGTCCCATCAAACACTCCCAGGGCAGGTACAGCACGGGTTAGATACAGAGTAAAGCTCCCTCTACACTGCCCCATCAAACACTCCCAGGGCAGGTACAGCACGGGTTAGATACAGAGTAAAGCTCCATGTACAATGTCCGATCAAACACTCCCAGGGCAGGTACAGCACGGGTTAGATACAGAGTAAAGCTCCCTCTACACTGTCCCATCAAACACTCCCAGGGCACGTACAGCACGGGTTAGATACAGAGTAAAGCTCCCTCTACACTGTCCCATCAAACACTCCCAGGGCAGGCACTGCACGGGTTAGATACAGAGTAAAGCTCCCTCTACACTGTCCCATCAAACACTCCCAGGGCAGGTACAGCACGGGTTAGATACAGAGTAAAGCTCACTCTACAGTGTCCCATCAAACACTCCCGGGGCAGGCACTGCACGGGTTAGATACAGAGTAAAGCTCCCTCTACACTGTCCCATCAAACACTCTCAGGGCAGGTACAGCACGGGTTAGATGATCTGAATTGTCCTCTTTGACTGTCTAGTGGGAGCTGCCCCTTTAATGTGTTTTTGTGTGGTTGTTGAATTGGGTTTTGTTGTCAGAGGCCACATTGATTGCTGGATGCTTCCAGGAAGTTGACTCTGCAGTTTTATTGTGTAGCAAGCCTAGCAGAAATATTCATGTGAACGAATGCCTGCTTGGTACCAGACCGATCAAATTCCAATTAACCATGTTCCTCTCGCTCCACTAGTAACAGCAACAGGTGGTAAACTGAGGTATGGAACCTCTGCCCGTTATACAACCCGCCCACTGTCATTCGTATTTTCATTACTCACTCTCGGGATGTGGGCATCGCTGGCAAGGCCAGCATTTATGGCCCATCCCCAGTGCCCTCAGAAGGTGGTGGTGGGCCGTCTTCTTTTTGATACATATGAATGCCACATAATAGGCTTGCCAGCAAAGTTGAAGCCCATGGAATAAAAGGGACAGTGGCAGCATGGATACGGAATCGGCAAAGTGACAGGAAACAGAGTAGTGATGAACGGTTGTTTTTCGGACTGGAGGAAGGTATACAGTGGTGTTCCCCAGGGGTCGGTACTAGGACCACTGCTTTGCTTGATATATATTAATGACTTGGACTTGGGTGTACAGGGCACAATTTCAAAATCTGCAGATGACACAAAACTTGGAAGTATAGTGAACAGTGAGGAGGATAGTGATAGACTTCAAGAGGACAGAGACAGGCAGGTGGAATGGGCGGACACGTAGCAGATGAAATTTAACGCAGGAAAGTGCAAAGTGATACATTTTGGTAGGAAGAATGAGGGGAGGCAATATAAACTAACGGGTACAATTCTAAAGGGGGTGCATGAACAGAGAGACCTGGGGGTATTTGTGCACAAATCGTTGAAGGTGATAGGGCAGGTTGAGAAAGCGGTTAAAAAAGCTTATGGGATCCTGGGCTTCATAAATAGAGGCATAGAGTACAAAAGCAAGGAAGTTGTGATGAACCTGTATAAAACACTGGTTCAGCCTCAACTGGAGCATTGTGTTCAATTCTGGGCACCGCACTTTAGGAAGGATGTGAAGGCCTTAGAGAGGGCGCAGAAAAGATTTACTAGAATGATTCTAAGGATGAGGGACTTCAGTTACGTGGATAGACTGGAGAAGCTGGGGTTGTTCTCCTTAGAGCAGAGAAGGTTGAGAGGAGATTTGATAGAGGTGTTCAAAATCACGAGGGGCCTGGACAGAGTAGATAGAGAGACACTGTTCCCATTGGCGGAAGGGTCGAGAGCCAGAGGACACAGATTTAAGGTGATTGGCAAAAGAACCAAAGGCGACGTAAGAAAAAACTTTTTTACTCAGCGAGTGGTTAGGATCTGGAATGCACTGCCTGAAAGGGTGGTGGAGGCAGACTCAATCGTGGCTTTCAAAAGGGAATTGGATAAGTAACTGAAGAAAAATGTTTTCAGGGCTCCGGGTAAAGGGCGGGGGAGTGGGACTAGCTGAAGTGCTCTTGCAGAGAGCCGGCACGTGCTCGATGGGCCGAATGGCCTCCTTCTGTGCTGTAACTATTCTATGATTCTATGATTCTGTGCGAGCAATGAAGAGTCAACCGAGTTGTGGCTCTCTTTGGCTTGAGCCTGCAAACAGCAGCCAAGGCTCACTCGTCCAGAGGGGAGGGGTGGTGCCGGTGGGAGGGAGGACTTGTAATTTATATTTTTAAAGAACATAAGAAACAGGAGCAGGAGTCGGCCATCCGGCCCCTCGAGCCTGCTCCGCCATTCAGTGAGATCATGGCTGATCTTTGACCTCATCTCCACTTTCCTGCCCTATCCCCATATCCCTTGATTCCCTGAATATTCAAAAATCTATCGCTCTCAGCCTTGAATATGCTCAACGACTGAGCCTCCACAGCCGTCTGGGGCAGAGAATTCCAAAGATTCACCACCCTCTGAGTGAAGAAATTTCTCCTCATCTCAGTTCTAAATGGCCGACCCCTTATCCTGAGACTGTGACCCCCGAGTTCCAGACACTCCAGCCGGGGAAACAACCTCTCAGCATCTACCCTGTCAATCCCCCTCAGAATCTTGTATGTTTCAATGAGATCACCTCTCATTCTTCTAAACTCCAGAGAGTATAGGCCCATTCTACACAATCTCTCATCATAGGACAGCCCTCTCATCCCATTCTCCTTTGATCTTCAGGGGACATCATACCCCTGGAACCACCCCCCCCTCCCCACCCGCTGTGGGCCCACTTCTGCTTTTGTCAGGGTACTACGTCTTGTCTGACCTCTGCTGACACTATGGCAGGGCGTTGGAGCTCTCGACCTCGGGAGATCATCCCCCGCACCCACCCCCACCCCCACCCCCATGTAGGAGCAGCTGGAAGGGGAATGAATGGGTGGCTTTTGACACACCAGAGTCCCTCCCATAAGCACCCTCCACCCCAGGCAGCAGGAGGTTGCTGCTCCATTCCCCAGGTTGCTGTCAACCACCACATCGGGATGCGGAAGCAATGCTTCCTTTATCTGTTGCTCTCCGGTCCAGCCACAGTCTCTGATTCCATCACCACCTGCTGTACTCACCACTCAAGGAGGGGTGAGCATGTAATGGGAGAGCTGAGATGCCAACCTGGGGAAGCTGCAACACAGGACTACATTCCTGCTAAACAGCGGAGGCAGCATGCTATAGACAGGGTTAAGCGATCCCACAATCAACAGATCAGATAAAAGCTCTGCAGTCCCGCCACATCCAGTCGTGAATGGTGGTGGACCATTAAACAACTAACGGGAGGAGGAGGCTCCATGAATATCCCCATCCTCAATGATGGTGGAGCCCAGCACGTGAGTGCAAAAGACAAGGCTGAAGCGTTTGCAACCATCTTCAGCCAGAAGTGCCGAGTGGATGATTCATTTCAGCCTCCTCCTGAGGTCCCCACCATCACAGAAGCCAGTCTTCAGCCAATTCGATTCACTCCACGTGATATCAATAAACAGCTGAGCACACTGGATACAGCAAAGGCTATGGGCCCCGACAACATCCCGGCTATCGTGCTGAAGACTTGTGCTCCAGAACTAGCCGCGCCTCTAGCTAAGTTGTTCCAGTACAGCTACAAAGCTACAACACTGGCATCTATCCGACAATGTGGAAAACTGTCCAGGTATGTCCTGTCCACAAAAAGCAGGACAAATCCAATCCGGCCAATTACCACCCCATCAGTCTACTCTCAATCATCAGCAAAGTGATGGAAGGTGTCATCGACAGTGCTATCATACCTAACACTAAGGCAGGTGGTTGTGATTGTTGGAGGTCAATCATCACAGCCCCAGGACATCGCTGCAGGAGTTCCTCAGGGCAGTGTCCTAGGCCCAACCATCTTCAGCTGCTTCATCAATGACCTTCCCTCTAACATAAGATCAGAAATGGGGATGTTCGCTGATGACAGTGTTCAGTGCCATTCGCATCTCCTCAGATAATGAAGCAGTCCATGCCCGCATGCATCAAGACTTGGATGACATTTAGCCTTGGACTGAAAAGTGGCAGGTAACATTGACGTCACACAAATGCCAGGCAACGACAATCTCCAACGAGAGATAGTCTAACCACTGCCCCTTGACATTCAACGGTATTACCATCGCCGAATCCCCCACCATCAACATCCTTGGGGTCACCATTGACCAGAAACTTAACTGGACCAGCCACATAAATACTATGGCAACAAGAGCAGGTCAGAGGCTGGGTATTCTGCGGCGAGTCTATCACCTCCTGACTCCCCAAAGCCTTTCCTCCATCTACAAGGCACAAGTCAGGAGTGTGATGGAATACTCTCCACTTGCCTGGATGAGTGCAGCTTCAACAACACTCAAGAAGCTCAACACCATCCAGGACAAAGCAGCCCGCTTGATTGGCACCCCATCCACCACCTTAAACATTCACTCCCTCCACCACTGGCGCACCGTGGCTGCAGTGTACCATCTACAAGATGCACTGCAGCAACTCGCCAAGGCTTCTTCGGCAGCACCTCCCAAACCCGCGACCTCTTCCACCTAGAAGGACAAGGGCAGCAGGCGCATGGGAACACCACCACCTCCAAGTTCCCCTCCAAGTCACACACCATCCTGACTTAGAAGTATATCGCCCTTTCTTCATCGTCGCTGGGTCAAAATCCTGGAACTCCCTCCCTAACAGCACTGTGGGAGCACCATCACCACACGGACTGCAGCGGTTCAAGAAGGCGGCTCACCAACACCTTCTCAAGGGCAACTAGGGATGGGCAATAAATGCTGGCCTTGCCAGCGACGCCCAGATCCCAGGAACGAATAAAAAAAATCACTTTCTTTCATCCCAAAGACTTTTTTTACATTTCTATTAATATTTAGTTTTCTGAAATTTTTTGTAACATTGGTTTTAATCGTGAAGCAACCTGAAGATGGAATTGCTGTCCACCAGCACAATGCTGTCCCAAATGAGCCACCCCCTGGCTCCGTCTTAGAGAGAGGGAGCTGGAGATAGACATACATTTATTCATTCACAGGGTGCTGGCAAGGCCAACATTTATTGCCCTTAACTGAGTGGCTTGTTACCCAATTTCAGAGGGCAGTTAAAATTCAACCACGTTGCTATGGGTCTGGAGTCACATATAGGCCAGACCGGGTGAGGACGGCAGATTTCCTTCCACTAAAGGACATTAGTGAAACAGATGGGTTTTTACACAATTGGTAGTTTCATGGTCTCTATTACTGTTACGAGCTTTTTATTTCTGATTAATTCTTTAACTGAGTTCAAATTCCCCAGCTGCTATTGTGGGATTTGAACTACACGTCTAACATAAGGCCTGCTTGGATTACTAGCCTAGTAACATAACCACGATGCTACCATACTATACATATAGAGAGAGAGACAAACCGAGAGAAACAGATAGACAGAAAGATAGAGCAATAGCGAGAGATAGAGAGAGACACGCAGAGAGAGAGAGAGAGCTGGGAAACTGGGAGGCAGAGATTAATAGCTGCACAGGAGACTGAACCTCGCAGTAAACTGCAATTTCTGTCGTGCCTCAGGGAAACGGCAGCTTTGAATAATTAAGATAAGACATTCCGGGATAAAGAAGTCTGTGACTTGACATTGGCACCAGGATTAAACCTCAGTGACCTCAGAATATTTGGATGTTGTTGGAAACAAGTTTGCCAAATTGGAAGAGAGAGCAATTCAAACAGATGTGTGGTGTGGCCAGTTCCTGCTTCACTACCATTCACAAGTTCCCAAGGTAATTCCAGATGTGGGACACCACTCGGTCCATGTGCTGTTGCTCAGTGGGTAGCATCCTCGCCTCTGATTCAGAAGGCTGTGGGTTTAAGTCCCATGCTAGAGACTTGCAGCACATAAAGCTAGGCTGACACTCCCAGTGCAATGCTGAGGGAGTGCTGTACTGTCAGAGGTGTCATAGAAGATAGGAGCAGGAGTAGGCCATTCGGGCCCTCGAGCCTGCTCCGCCATTTAATGAGATCATGGCTGATTATCCAAATTCAGTACCCTGTCCCTGCTTTCTCCCCATATCCCTTGATCCCTTTAGCCTTAAGAAATAGATCTAACTCCTTCTTGAATATATTTACTGAATTGGCCTCAACTACCTTTTGTGGTAGAGAATTCCACAGGTTCACCACTCTCTGGGTGAAGAAATTCCTCCTCATCTCTGTCCTAAATGGCTTACCCCTTATCCTTAGACTGTGACCCCTGGTTCTGGACTCCCCCGCCATCGGGAACATCCTTCCTGCATCTAGTCTGTCTAGTCCTGTTAGAATTTTATAAGTTTCAATGAGATCCCCTCTCATTCTTCTAAACTCCAGCGAATATAAGCCCAATCAACCCAATCTCTCCTCATACGTCATTCCTGCCATCCCAGGTATCAGTCTGGTGAATCTTCGCTGCATTCCCTCCATGGCAAGAACATCCTTCCTCAGATAAGGTGACCAAAACTGCACACAATACTCAAGGTGTGGTCTCACCAAGGCCCTGTACAACTGCAGCAAGACATCCTTGCTCCTGTACTCGAATCCTCTCGCTATGAAGGCCAACATACCATTTGCCGCCTTAACCGCCTGCTGCACCTGCATGCTTACCTTCAGCGACTGGTGCACAAGGACACCCAGGTCTCGTTGCACTTCCCCTTCTCCCAATCTATTGCCGTTCAGATAATAATCTGTCTTCCTGTTTTTGCCACCAAAGTGGATAACCTCGCATTTATCCACATTATACTGCCTCTGCCATGCATCTGCCCAATCACCCAACCTGTCCAAATCATCCTGGAGTTTCTCTGCATCCTCCTCACAGCACACACGCCCACCCAGCTTTGTGTCGTCTGCAAACTTGGAGATATTACATCTAGTTCCCTCGTCTAGATCATTAATATATATTGTGAATAGTTGGGGTCCTAGCACCGATCCCTGTGGTACCCCACTAGTCACTGCCTGCCACTCGGAAAAAGACCCGTTTATTCCAACTCTTTGCTTCCTGTCTGCCAACCAGTTCTCTATCCAAGTCAGTACCTTACCCCCAATCCCATGTGCTTTAACTTTGCACACTAATCTCTTATGCGGGACCTTATCGAAAGCCTTCTGAACGTCCAAATACACCACATCCACTGGTTCCCCCTTATCTATTCTACCAGTTACATCCTCAAAAAATTCCAGTCGTCTTTCGGATAAGATGTTAAACCGAGGCTCAGTCTGCTCCCTCAGGTAGACATACAAGATCCCATGGCACTATTTTGAGGATGAGCAGGGGAGTTCTCCCCAACATCCTGGGCCCATATTTATCCCTGAATCAACATCACTAAAACAGATTATCCGGTCATTATCGCATTGCTGTTTGTGGGAGCTTGCTGTGCGCAACTTGGCTGCCGCGTTTCCCACATTACAACAGTGTCTACACTTCCAAAAGTACTTCATTGGCTGTAAAGCGATTTGAGACGTCCGGTGGTCGTGAAAGGCACTATATGAATGCAAGTCTTTCTTTATTCTTAATTCATCCATTCAGAGAAACACGACATTCCAGCAGTGCAACATCCCGCTCCGCCTGAGGCCTGACCAGGGATTTATAAAGGTTTACCAGAACTTCCATGTATGAGGAACTTCAGTTATGTGGAGAGACTGGAGAAGCTGGGGTTGTTCTCCTTACAACAGAGAAGGCTAAGAGGAGATTTAGAACATAGAACATAGAACAGTACAGCACAGTACAGGCCCTTCGGCCCTCGATGTTGTGCCGAGCATTGTCCGAGACCAAGATCAAGCTATCACACTCCCTATCACTCTGTGCTTATCCAATAACCGCTTGAAAGTTCCTAAAGTGTCCGACTCCACTATCACAGCAGGCAGTCCATTCCACACCCCAACCACTCTCTGAGTAAAGAATCTACCTCGGACATCCCTTCTATATCTCCCCCCATGCACCTTATAGTTATGCCCCCTTGTAACAGCTGCCTCTACCCGAGGAAATAGTCTCTGAACATCCACTCTATCTATCCCCCTCATCATCTTATAAACCTCTATTAAGTCGCCTCTCATCTTCCTCCGCTCTAAAGAGAAAAGCCCCAACTCCCTCAATCTTTCCTCAAAATAAACGTATTCAAAATTATGAGGGGTTTTGATAGAGTAGCTGAGGAGAACATAAGAATATAAGAACTAGGAGCAGGAGCCGGCCACACGGCCCCTCGAGCCTGCTCCGCCATTCAATAAGATCATGGCTGATCTTCGACCTCAACTCCACTTTCCCGGAGAAGCTGTTTCCAGTGGCAGGAGGGTCGGTAACCAGAGGACACGGATTTAAGATCATTGGCAAAACAACCAGGGGTGAGAATTTTTTTTACACAGCGAGTTGTTGTGATCTGGAACGCGCTGCTTGAAAGGAAGTAGGTTCAATAGTAACTTTCAAACTTTCTATGACTTTTGGGCCGTTCCCAATGTGCAGAGTCAATTCTGGGAAATTGCCTACTTTATTTCAGCTTTCTCCAGAGAGGAGGGGGGCGTGGGATCTACAAGAAATGAAACCAGCCTAAATATAAACAAAACAGGAAAGGAGAGCATAGGAAAGAATAAAGTGAGGGAGGACATTGATGGCCAGGAAATAAATCGAGTTATAAAACAGGAGAGTAAAAAAATGGCTAATAATAAAGTGAGAGGAAATCCTATTAAAAATGAGTTAAACTGTCTGTACAGCAATGTACACAATGTCCAAAATAAAACAGGGGAACTGGAGGCAATCATGCGCTGATAGGAACCAGACATAGTAGGGATTACTGAGACATGGCTACAGAAAAATCAGGACTGGGAATTAAACATTGCAGGGTATAACACATTTAGAAAAGATAGAGAGGGAAATTGGGGAGGTGGGGTAGCTGTACTTATTAGGGATAACATAATGGCAGTAGAAAAAAGTGACGCAGATATCAGCGAGACAGAAATAGAATCCATGTGGATAGAGATAAAAGATAATAAAAGATCAATCACACTAATAGGTGCAGTCTACAGACCACCTAATAGTGGAAGGGAGGTGGAGGAAGAAATATGCAGACAAATTCGGGAAATGAGTAAAAAACATAGAATAATAATCATGGGGGATTTCAACCACCCCGATATTAATTGGACAGAAGAGGTAGGTAAAGGGGATAAGGGAATGGAGTTCCTACAATGTGTACAGGACTCCTTTCTAACCCAATATGTAAAAAACCCAACAAGGCAGGATTCGCTATTGGATCTAGTAATGGGAAATGAATCAGAGCAGATAAGAGAAGTAAAAGTAAGGGAGCATCTAGGCAATAGTGACCATAATATAATACGCTTTAAGATAATAATTGAGAAGGACATGAGTATGATGAAGACCAAGGTAATAGATTGGAGAAAAGCTGATTTTGAAGGGCTGAGAATTGAACTTGGGAAAACAAAATGGACAACAATATTGACAAACAATGATGTAGAACAATAATGGGAAACATTCAAAACGGTGTTCAACAGAGTCCAGGAAAAATATATTCTGCTAAAAAACAAGAAGAAGCTAAACACTAATGAGGCACCGTGGATCAGTGAGATCATGGCTGATCTGCGACCTAACTCCATATACCCGCCTTTGGCCCATATCCCTTAATAACTTTGGTTAACAAAAAGTCTATCAATCTCAGATTTAAAATTAACAATTGAGCTAGCATCAATTGCCATTTGTGGAAGAGAGTTCCAAACTTCTGCCACCCTTTGTGTGTAGAAGTGTTTCCTAATTTCACTCCTGAAAGGTCTGGCTCTAATTTTTAGACAATGCCCCCTAGTCCTAGAATCCCCAACCAGCGGAAATCATTCTGGTAAACCTACGCTGCACTCTGTCCAAGGCCAATATATCCTTCCTAAGGTGCAGGTGCCCAGAACTGCTCACAGTGCTCCAGGTGTGGTCTAACCAGGGCTTTGTACAGCTGCAGCATAACTTCTACCCCCTTGTATTCTAGTCCTCTAGATATAAAGGCCAGCATCCCATTAGCCTTTTTGATTATTTTCTGTACCTGTTCATGACATTTTAAAGATCAATGGGGGAAAAATTCAGTTGGTTTGCACCTCCCGTTAGCGCCTTAAGAGGGCGCTAATGGGGCGCAAAGCAACTAGCGCCCGTGCGCGGCGATGTTTGCGCCGCTCACGAAATTAACAAGACATTTTGCGACGGCGCTAAACACTACCGCCACGATCTCCTGCGCCGGAAGATCGTGATGTCAGTCGAGTGCGCAACGCCCCGGTAGCGCCCCGGAGCGGATATTGAGTGGTGCCCTCTGCCTTACCGCCTGCCGCAGCAACGACAGGTTGAAGGGAGCGTTTTGCAGTCGGGAAGGGACTGGGGGAGCGCTATTTAAAGGTGACCGCTTCCTGCCTTTTCCTGTTGGTGACTTTTTGCACCACGCATTCTGAGAAAGAGAGAGAGAGACTTCTGGAGAGATTCAACGCTGTGTGAAGGAGTTTTGGGTACTGAGCAGCACTTTGCAGTTTCATTTTGATTTGCCCTTCCTTGTATTGATTTAGAAGAGACTGTGGGGGCTGCACTCTGAGCTCTTTCCCTGGTACTCTCCATTGTTCTTTCCAGCAGATTTGATGTACAGGTCTCTCCAGGCCGAGATTCAAGGCTGCAATGAGCAGGGTGTGGCTGGAGTGCAAGATCAACCCTCCCCTTTAAGAACTGGCCCTCGCCATTGTGTGTGTGTTCCATTGCTGACTGACATCACATGAGCTTCACCAGCGCTCTGAGGTAGCGCCTCGCTCCTCGCCCTTTGCGCCTTAAGACAGGTGTGAAGCGCCTGATTTAGCGCTCCAATCACCTCCAGGGTCGATAAAAGCCAAGTTTGCAGTCGGAGGCGATAATTAGCGTTGGGCGCTAATCTTTGCGCCCGGCCGATAATTGTGCCCCAAATGGGGCGATACTGAATTTTTCCCCCTATGTATCTGAACCCCCAAGTCTCTTTGGCCCTCCACTGTTTTTAGCCTTTCACCATTTAGAAAGTACCCTGTTCTATCCTTTTCAGGTCCAAAGTGGATGACCTCACATTTGACTACATTGAAATCCATTTGCCACAGTTTAGCCCATTCACTGAATCTATCAATATCCCTTTGTAATTTTATGCTTTCATCTACACTGCCTACAATGCCGCCTATCTTTGTGTCAGCAGCAAATTTGGATATATGACTTTCTATGCCATCATCTAAGTCGTTAATAAATACTGTAAATAGTTGAGGCCCCAACACAGATCCCTGCGGGACACCACTAGTCACATCCTGCTTAGTTAACAGTCTCTATTGTGGGACTTTATAAAATGACTTCTGGAAGTCCATATAAATAACATCCATAGACATTCCCCTGTCCACTACTTTAGTCACCTCCTCAAAAAATTCAATCAGGTTTGTCAGGCATGACCTACCTTTCACAAATCCATGCTGGCTCTCCCTGATCAACTGAAAATTTTTGGGGTGTTCAGTCATCCTGTCCTTCATTATAGACTCTAGCAATTTCCCGACCACAGATGTTAGGCTAACTGGTCTATAATTCCCTGGTTTCCCTCTCTCGCCATTCTTAAATAGTGGTTTTGTGACCCCTTTCTGTTCCTTGTATCTTTCCCATTTGCCAGGATCTGTGCTATTTTTTGCATTTTTGTATGCCCTTTCCTTTAGTTTGATGCTGTCCTTTACCTCTTTAGTTGTCCATGGCTGTTTTTTTTGGCAAGTAGAGCTCTTGCCCCTCAGGGGTATAAACTGGTTTTGTATCACATTAGATTTTTTTTTTTAAACTTCTCCCCCTGATCTTCTGTGGTTTTACCCATGAACAGATTTGCCCAGTTTACTGTGGACAGTCTCTGTCTCATCCTGTTGAAGTCGTTTTGCGTTTCTCCCTTTCAAATGCTATGTTGAACTCGGTCATGTTATGATCGCTATTGGATAAATGTTCACGCACAGTTAGGCTGTTAACTAAATCTGGCTCATTACTCATTACTAAATCTAATATGACTTGCCCCCTTGTTGCCTCTAGGACATATTGTTGTAGAAAACTACCCTGGACACACTCAAGAAATTCACTACCTTTCTGACAGGTGCTAGTCTGCTTTTCCCAATCTATATGAAAGTTAAAATCCCCCATTAAAACCACTCTGCCTTTACTACATGTTTGTCTAATCTCTGCATTTATACAATCTAGCACTTCACAGCTGCTACCAGGGGGCCTGTACACAACTCCCACTACAGTCTTAAATCCTTTCCTATTTCTTAATTCTACCCATAAAGTCTCCACTGCCTGCTTACCTCTCTTTATATCCTCTATCATTGAAGTGATTTCATCCTTACTCACTAAGGATACTCCTCCCCCTCCACCATTTCCCCTATCTTTCCTGTAGACCTTATAACCTGGTATATTTAGTTCCCAGTCCTGACCGTCTTGCAGCCATGTCTCAGTAATGGCTCCCATGTCACACCCTCCAGTTTGAATTCGCGCCTGCAATTCATTCAATTTATTCCTTATACTCTGTGCGTTTGTATAAAGAACGTTTATTTGGACCACACACCCTAGCCTGTCCTTCAGCTCTAATCTTTTACTCACATGGTTTTTATTTCTCTCTCCTGGTTTAGTCACTTTATTTCTTTTAGTTTTCTCTTTACCTGTGGTGCCTAAAGCACGATTTCTGACTGTTACTCTACTCTCTACCCTTTCATTTGTTTTTGAACTACTATTTTTGCTGCAATTTCCCCCTGAGCCTTCCCCCCTCATTTACCAGTTTAAAGTCCTTGTGACCGCCCTATTTATCCTTTCCACTAGGACCCTGGACCCAGACCGGTTCTGGTGGAGCCCATCCCAACGGTACAGTTCCTTCCTGTCCCAATACTGGTGCCAGTGCCCCATGAAATGGAACCCCTCTTTCCCACACCACTCCACGTGTTTACTTCCCTAATCAGTGAGAAGTCGCACAACACCAGGTTATAGTCCAACAGTTTTATTTGAAATCACAAGCTTTCGGAGCGCTGCTCCTTCGTTGCGACTTCTCACTTTTGTCCACCCCAGTCCAACACCGGCATCTCCGCATCATTCCCTAATCAGGTTATCTCTACACCAATTTGCACGTGGCTCAGGTAATAATCTATACATTAAAACCCATGAGGTCCTGTACTTTAGTTTAGTTCCTAGTTCCTGGTACTGCCCAAACAGAACCTCTTTCCTACTCTTCCCTATGTTGTTGGTCCCAACATGGACCACAACGACTGGATCCTCTCCCTCCCTCTCCAATATCCTTTCAAGCTGGTTCGAGATGTCCCTCACCCTGGTACCAGGTAGGAAACATACCATGTGGGACTCTCGCTCTTACTTACAAAGGATGCTATCTGTCCCCCTAATTATAGAATCCCCTACAACTACCACATTACGCTTCCTCTCCTCGTCCTCCTCCCCGCTGAGGACAGCCTCCTGCTCCAAGGTTCCATGGCTGTCCTTCCGACAGACTTTATCCTCACAGGTAGCAAGTACATTGTACCTGTTGGATCGATCAGTTTCTGTGGATCCTCGCTCTCTTTCTTACCTGGGTTCCCCTTACTCTGCACACTATCGGTCACAACAACTCCGTTCTGATCCTGCACCTCTCTACGAGGTGTGACCGAGGTCTGGAGCAAACTGTCCAGATACTCCTCCCCCTCCCTTATGTGTCGGAGTGTCTCCAAATCGCACTCCAGCTCAAGGACTCTGAGCCGGAGAGATTCCAGATGGATGCTCAAGATTCCAGAATTAGAAGAGCGCAGATATCTTGGGGGGTTGTGGGGCTGGAGGAGATTACAGATACAGGGAGGGTCGAGGCCATGGACTGATTTGAACAGGAGGATGAGAATTTTAAATACAATCGAAAAGTTAAACCATTTGCTTCAGCTGTTTGGGCAGATTGGGGGGTGGTGGGGCGTTTGAGCTGACGTACAGCCCTGCCAAGGCCAGCACAATAATCGCAATATGGTTGATACAGACAGGAGTTAGTACACAACAGTAGGGTGAGGAGACCCCACCACAACCATTGATGGAGGAGGAGGAGGAGCCCAAACAGTGCTGCCCATTTGTGCAGTGTCTCCATCCACATCATGCACACCATTAGGAGTGTAGGAATTGCGAGATAAAATAAGACCAAGGCCCATCCAGTTCACCTTCTACCATCCTGGTGACATTGTGCAACGATAATGAGTTGTTGACCAGTCACAGCCATGGCTCAGCTGGTAGCACTCTATAGCCTCTGAGTCAGAAGGTTGTGGGTTCAGGTCCCAGCCCAGGGGAATCGAGCAGATAATCTAGGCTCAGGCTCCCAGTGCAGGACTGAGGGAGCGCGGCACTGTCGGAGGGGCAGCACTGTGGGAGCGCCGCACAATCGGAGGGTCAGCACTGAAGGAGTGCCGCACTGTCGGACGGGCAGCACTGAGGGAGCACTGCACTGTAGAGGCAGTACTGTGGGAGCACCGCACTGTCGTAGGGGCAGTACTGAGGGAGCGCTGCACTGTCGGAGGGACAGTACTGTGGGAGCACCGCACTGTCGGAGGGTCAGTACTGAGGGAGCACTGCACTGTCGGAGGGGCAGTACTGAGGGAGCGCTGCACTGTCGTAGGGGCAGTACTGAGGGAGCGCTGCACTGTCGGAGGGGCAGTACTGAGAGAGCGCTGCACTGTCGGAGGGGCAGTACTGAGGGAGCGCTGCACTGTCGGAGGGGCAGTACTGAGGGAGCGCTGCACTGCAGGAGGGGCAGTACTGAGGGAGCGCTGCACTGTCAGAGGGGCAGTACTGAGGGAGCGCTGCACTGCAGGAGGGGCAGTACTGAGGGAGCGCTGCACTGTCAGAGGGGCAGTACTGAGGGAGCACTGCACTGTCGGAGGGGCAGTACTGAGGGAACGCCGCAATATCGGAGGGGCAATACTGAGGGACCGCCGCACTATCGGAGGGGCAATACTGAGTGAGCGCTGCACTGTCGGAAGGGCAGTACTGAGTGAGGGCTGCACGGTCAGAGGGGCAGTACTGAGGGAGCGCCGCACTATCGGAGGGACAGTACTGAGGGAGCGACGCACTGTTAGAGGGGCAGTACTGAGGGTGCGCCGCACCGTCGGAGGGGCAGTACTGAGGGAGCACTGCACTGCGGGAGGGGCAGTACTGAGGAAGCGCTGCACTGTCGGAGGGGCCATACTGAGGGATCGCCGCACTGTCGGAGGGGCAGTACTGAGGGGGAACTGCACTGTTGGAGGGGCAGAACTTAGGGAGAGCCGCACTGTCGGAGGGTCAGTACTGAGGGAGGGCTGCACGGTCAGAGGGGCAGTACTGAGGGAGCGCCGCACTATCGGAGGGACAGTACTGAGGGAGCGCCGCACTGTCGAAGGGGCAGTACTGAGGGAGCGCCGCACTGCTGGAGGGGCAGTACTGAGGGAGCGCTGCACTGTCAGAGGGGCAGTACTGAGGGAGCGCTGGACTGTCGGAGGGGCAGTACTGAGGGAGCGCTGCACTGTCAGAGGGGCAGTACTGAGGGAGCGCTGCGCTGCTGGAGGGGCAGTACTGAGGGAGCGCTGCACTGACGGAGGGGCAGTACTGAGGGAGCGCTGCACTGTCGGAGGGGCAGTACTGAGGGACAAAGCACTGTCGGAGGGGCAGTACTGAGGTTGTGCTGCACTGTCGGAGGGGCGGTACTGAGGGAGCGCTGCACAGTCGGAGGGTCAGTACTGAGGGACTGCTGCACTGTCG